>JPFL01000048.1:0-94170 GCA_000733385.1 Paramecium biaurelia
AAAATAATGATATTGAATACAAGAAAAATGAAAATATTTTGTTATGAATTTGTAAACAAAAATAATTACAATATTGTATAATGATATTCAATACAAAACAAATGAAATTATTATTTTATGATATTCAATACTAAAGATTTATAAATATTTACTTATGAAATTTCATAAACAACAAGTTTAGTATTCAGCTAGGTCGCTCATATTTGTTATTTATATAGAATTTATGATATTTTACTCATTGTTTCACTTTTATATAAAAAAAGCTTAATTTTAAGCCTGCAATTTGTTACTTTTGATTGCAGGACTCTAAAATATATTGGAATAAAATATATTTTCAATATTGTATGGCTTTTTTTGAGATTTCATTTTTTATTTATCCATAATATTTTATGAGCTATGGAATAAAGTTAAAAAGTACCTTCTCTTTATTGTAGGCTACATTTAATTTAAAAAAAATTTAGAGTTCAATATTCTTATTTTTAATTGTACCTTAATAATGATTTTGTATTTTATTTTTCTTATTCAGCTAACCAGCATAATAAAAGTCTAGCTTCTTTCATTTTCTCTCAAAATCCATTCAATTCAACTACGGATCCTCGATTTATTCATGAGTAACTTTTGTAGGATTTGAAAGAAATTGATAATTTGAAATGTTTGAAGGAATTAAATATGCTTTTTGTATTTATTCAAGGCACCATCAACTAAAATTATTTTATCCATAAATTTTACTTTAGCAATGATGTGCAACTATTTATAGAATTTTTTGGATATTAATATTTTTACTTGTGCTCTTGGATGTAGTTATTTAGATGTCATTCTAAATTAGTTACCAAACCTCACTTTCAAGTTTAGCCTATTAAAAAATCGTTCAATTACTATTGTTATTTCATTCCATAGTGGGAAGGAACCAAAAGAGTATTATATATATAATCTAAAGTATTGGAATTGCAGTCATCTAGCTTGATTTAAAACATTCGATACTAATCCTTAATCTCAAGGGTGGCTAACCGAAATTTTTGTATCATTATAGGACCATTTAAATACATCTGATCAATAAGTACTTTATTAATTTAATTCATTCATTAGGATAATAGTATTGTAGGTAAGTATTTCTGTAAGGATGATTATAAGGAGGTATAAATGGCCCTAATTAATTGATGTGACTCATCAATCTGATTAAACTGCATACTTACTCAAAAGATTATTATTTCATTATAAAAATTAAGCAGCATCATTTCAAATCAGAGAATGTATGTCCATATGAAATATTAGAAAATTTATAAAATTTTAATAATATTAAATTTAGACTTTTTTTTTAATAATTTTTTTTTGATTTTACTTTCTAATATGATGTTTTGATTATATTTATTTGAAATATAAATTTGGATGATCTTAACTTTTGAGTGAATGCAGCATTCATGCTTTGTTGTTGTTTCTCATTTTATCTATACTATAAGCTAAAATTTTAGGATCATTATTATCATAATATTCTCTATATAAACAAAATAATTTTCATATTTTTATATTTTCGATAATCATTCTTGTCATTGATTGGATAAATGATAAATTATATATATTTTTAAGACAGCATTTAAACTATAAAGTTTAAAAATATCATGAAAATAATTAAATCATTCTAATTTTTAAGTTTTCATAAATTGGACTGATTTTGTTTCTCTAGTAAGTGTTGCTCCAAAAGTTCTTCTACTGAAATTTAAATTTGTAATTGCAGTAGATTTCTATTGTAGACTTGGTGGAGAATGATTTCGTCTATGTTTATAAATAAAAATTGCTTACTTAATGTTATTTTATAAGAAATTCTTTGGTTTGAAATTGCTGCTATTATTAACAATCATCTTAGCATCCACTTTTGATTATGCAACAGGAGGTTCATATTTAGGTAAAGTTCCTCTAACCTTATAAGACCAATACATGTCATCAGTCTCAATAATTAATTTTCCAGATCTAATTTATCCATATTCAAGAGGAGTAAAAGTAATAATAAATTAAGTACCTTCTCTTCCGTTTGGCTATAATTCTCCATATTTTGGAGTAACAGAGAATTCTTAATCAGAAGATGGAGTGAAGTAGGCTCTGAAAGTTGCTTAATGTTTTGTACGATTAGTTATTCTAAATGAGACACTTGTAGGTTTATTGAGTGGACTAGTGATAATAATAAAATCATCGATGTCAGGTTCTGTAGCATCAAGATTCATTGGAAATTTCCATACTCCACCGATATCTCTTTTTATGATTAAATCAAAATTAGCCTTAAATGGTTTTAATGGAATAAAAGCAGCATCAAAATGAACTTCATCACAATCATCATATATTGATTAAATCATTTTTATTTTAAAGAATTTATCCACTAGCATCTTAAAATCTTCTGAAATATTTTTAATTTCAAATGTGAAATTTGATTTACCAATTTTATCAACTCCTGGCAATGAAAATTTGAATTCTTATAAAAAGGAGATTCTACATTTTGTTTTAAATTATGTAAACTTTCCAGTTGCGAATGATTCAGTATGTCCTATAATAGGATATCTCCATTTAATCTTTTCATTCATAGCAACAACCAACTCGCATCGGTAAGATCTGATACTTCTAGGTGTAAAGGAAAATGGAATTTAGATTTATTAGAGTCCAGCAATGGTAGTTTTTGTATCATTCTTCTTTTTAATTAGTAATTAGAAGACATCGTCATCAGACTCAATCATAATTTATACTTGAATTGGATCTCTGAAAGGATTCTTAAAATTAATTACATCTGAATAATCCTTATTAATCCCAACAGTCACAGTCATTTCTGGAAATGCTGTTGGTGGTACTCCAACTCCATATACTAAATACTCCCATTTTCCGATTTCTTAAGTAATGAAGCTTACTTCCCCATTTTAAATTTAATCAAGACTACTTGGAGTAAATCTAATATAAACACTAGTATTGCAATGAGGTTTCAAAACAATATCCTAAGGTAATACATCAAAATTAGATGGATTACTAATTTAAACTTGCACATTAACCTCTTTGTCAATTGGATTTTCCAACTAAATTTCGTATTCCTCAACTTTTCCTAATTCTGTTTTTAATGTAGGAATTCGAATGATTTGTCTCTCTTCAGATATTAAATTCAAATTATACCAAATTTCCCCCAATTTTGGATGAATAAACCCAATAACCCCTTTTTTTTTCTCTGGTAGAAGTGGTAAATAATATAGTTCATATATTGAACTCATTTACGGTAATATTGTAAAGATTTTACTGCCATGTAAATTATCTCCTTCAATTCTCACTTCAAATGTTGCCTGCTCAAATGGCATAGGATTACTAAGTTCTATTTCAAAGCTAACTGGTTTTCTCACCTAAGTTGAAATTTCAACTTCCTTTTCTGCAATAGGAGAATCAGTATCTAATACCACAGTATACCAGATATATTCTCCACTCTCTTCGTAAAATGTGATAGATCCATTATATTATCCACTTAACATTGGCATAACTGATAATTCATAACGGTATTTTCTTTGTGGAGCAATGGTGAAGTTTTATAATCCACTTGCATTTATTAAATCAGTTTCTACTTTATATTTCATCTCATTTTAAGAATAATTGTTTAAAATGATTTCTGTTTTTGTTTTTTATCGAGCTTTACATTATAATACTATATTTGACTATGCTAATGGTTCTTCTCCTATTCCTGTGATTTAGTAGTCATAAATGTCATTTGTATTAACATTAGTGATTTGTAAATGAGCCTCTAATCGACACATCCATTTTGGTGTAAATTGTAATTTAATATCTATCTTCGTCTTCTTTTTTAAGATCAAATCTTTATACCCTCCAATAAATATAGAATTATGTCCATGATCGGGTTATGCAGATGGCACATTCAACAATGAAAAACAATTTCCTTCTTAATTTAATAGAAATTTGAAATTCCAATCTTTGTCGCTTGGATTTGAAAATGGTATATCTTATACTATGCTTTCTCTAGAAGGACATTTTATTTCCATCTAAGCTTTTGTTGGTTTTGGTAATGCAGTAACTAAAAATTTGTACCTTCTAACATCAGTTTTATCGCTGCTTCTAAGTGTCATAATAATTGGCATATCTTTAACAGGATTCTTAAAGAGAAATTGTAATGGCATTTTATTCACATCAGGTAACATTGAAATATTAGTTGTAGCATTATTTGGATTAGCTGTAATATTACTTATCATAGAAATATTCTTTATTTCTGTATTTTATCTAGTACCCTACTATTATTATTGTGATTATGATGATTATTATTATTATAAGATTTACATCATCTTCTCTTTTTCTAATTATTGTTACTTCTCCAATTTTTCTCTTTAAACTCTATTAGCTTTTTATTTTTATAAATCTTAAACAGTGAACTATTTAGGAGCTGTTAGGAATCCAAAATGATTAGTTAATTCAATATCAAAATTAATAGACTCAGGTTCTCCTCCTGGTAATGCCAATTATTTTTTATTAGTATAATTGAGTATTGATTCCTTAGCCTTAAAAATTTATTCATTTTTTGCTAGTATCATATACTCCATTATTGCAGGTTGATCAACGAATACTTAATATTATTTCACTTCTTATTATATTTCAGGCAATTCTGCAGTAGCCAAAATTTCATGTTAGAATTCACCTACATTTGGATCAGTAAATATTAAGAAACATCTCTATTACTCTAAGATCATTGGCACATATCTCAACTATAATTATAATTAAGATCCTTTCTTCATTTTTACTATTTCAGATTAACAAAATATGGCTGGGAACACTTCCTTTTATTGTTCAATCTGTTAAGATTTATTATTATTGTTTTAAATATTCTTCCTTTTATTAGGTTCAGCCACCTTTTCAAATAACATCTTAATCTGGAAATTACCAAACTCTGACTTAGTAAACTCATTGAAAATTTAAAGATAAAAATCTTTGCTTTCGTAAAGAGGAGAACTTACTTCCTCTACTGATTTACTTTCTCTTCCCAATATTTGAGATTTAAGATCATACACTATTGCAGCAGTAAATAAGTTGTGTTCTCTCTTAGGCATAAAAGTAATTCTATCCAATACAGGCAATGAAATTCTGGAAACAAATTTGATTTTATAAGGTAAATGTTAATTTGGTTCAAGTTTAATGTGATCGCCTCCTTCTAGTTTAAAATCTTCTTCTTTTTCCAATTTCACCCAATAAGATACAGGTCTATTGTTCTTATTAATAATGAGCAAAGTTCTAGAAATGGATTAACCTAAAACGCAAGAGAATACTTCAGTTCCTTTGTTTAAATAATTTGGCAATTGATTAAATAAATGTAACACTAATATAAGCATTTCCCTGCCACTTGGTTCAGCAAAATTACCTAAGTCAAAAGGGATAGAAAATTTCATATCCATTAAAGCAGCTAATACTTTATTTGAATTTAGTTTGAAATCTTAAACAGTTTCACACACCTTTAGGCCAGACAAATATTTCGTCAAAGAGGGTCCCACATAGTGTTATAGAGCAGTAGCAAAATAATGACAATCTTTCAACTATTCAAAATATTTCAATCTAGGTAATTGATGACCTTCTGATTCAGCACAAACTTCTAGCCATCTCATCAACAAACCTTCTTAAGGAGAATAAATGTTGCTTCCATTAATATAGCAATCAGGAAGGGTTTTGTCTCCCCAACCTGGGATTTATCGAAAATATTTAATATTAATTCTTTGTAGACCATAAATCTTTAAAATCTAATGAAATACAGCACACCAAGAATCAATTGATATATAATTGTATCTCTGTTATGTTATTTTTAAAATACTAGGATGCACTTATTCCCTTTCTTCTTCTGGCAATAGTTTGAAAGAGGCATTCAAGTCACTAAAACTGAGAAGATGATAAGGTCGAATATGATTGAGTAAAGCACCTTCAGATTTCATCATTCTAATGAAATCATCATATTATTTCAACAACTGGATTATTCTATCTTGCTTTTTAGCATTCTTATCTAGATATGATTAACAAGGAAGTGGTAATGATTTACCACTCAAAACAGATGTTAATTCAAATATAGGTTAGCCATCCTATTCTATGACTCCTTCTGGAAAAGCATGGATATTAGCACTCCATAAGAAGAACTTTAACCATTTTGTTGCATATTATTTGTTCTGTTCAACCAAATCTTGTGGAATAGGTATATAACCAAGCGCACTAGCCGTGGTTTAATTACTCATGGAACTTAAAGATCTGTAACTGATAACACTTGGAGCTCCTTTTTTATGGGGACTCTAAATATCAGAATTAACATCATCATCATCATCCATTAAACAAATTGGACCTTATGTAGTTTAACCTTAAGAAATCTTTTCGTCAATTTTAAATTCATTAGCACATCTTTGTTGATAACTAAAACTAGTTAGCAAACAATTATCTGCAGTTCCAGATACTGGAATCGTGTATACTTTGCCCATTTCATCATAGAATTCAATCTTTGATGTAAAAGATACTGATTTTGATGATTAAAAGAGAGCATCTACTCTTAATCTCTTTTTCGACATTCCAACACTCACACCTTCAGGAAATCTTAATTTCACATTAATATTCCCTTCTTCTCCAAAGACTTTATGTCTAAGATTTAAATTTTCATATCCATCATTCAATATTTTAAATGAACATTTAGATTCAATATTTAATGGCACTGGTGGCAGAAGTACTTCTCTTCTGTCAAATAATATTTTTGGTTAGGCTGCCTTTCCTTTTAGTATTAATTCTAAATAACAACTTTCTTAACTATCAATATAAACTGGAATATTCTTTTGATAATCATCTGCTTTTGATGGATTGAAAGAAGCCTTGACTTTTACTGTTTGTCCTGAATCAATTTTTCCCTCTGTTGGTGTAATATTGAATATCTTATCAGTTGTTATTGAAGTAACATCCATTCTCCAAAAAACAGGTTTCCTTTCTGGATTACTTAATGTTATTTCTACGGTAGCAGCAAAACATTTTTCTAAAGATGTAATAATCTTTCTTGGAAATTCAACACATTGAGGATCCATTACAAATCGAGGTTTTAAACCTCTGCAAATTATTTATTTTGTCAAACTCAAGAGACGACCATATCTATTCAAAGTCAAAGGAAGATCAAAAGAGTAAGTTTAAACATCTCTTGGACTGAATTTTAAGTAAAATTCAAGAGTTTAATTTCCTTAAATAGTTAAAATGTATGATTTAGATTTAATTTTTTATTCCAATTCATCCTCATCAGCAGATGAAATGGCCTCAGATGCTAGCTCATCATCTTCTGATTTCTTATCTACCATTTATTTTACTGTATTCTCATCCTCATGAATACTCTTTAAAACACTCTTATCTAAATCATCAACAGGTATCACTTATAAACATTCAATTCCATTTGGTGCTTCTGGAGAATCCTTATCCAAATTCAATAATAATTCTGCAGATATCGATGAATTATTCACCAAGGTCATTTTTAACGTTCCTTCATTTCCTAATGTAGTTAATTTACCAAAATCAAATTGATCTTGTAATATTTCCACTTGAGGTATAATAGTTTTAACCAAAAATGGAATTTTTAAGATTCTTCCACCTCTAATTATAATCTGAATATCAGTTTTAACATCTGTTTATTCTTTTGACATATATTTTACTATTATGTCTTTTGTCTCATCAGGTCCTATCTTCCCACTACTTGGAGAAATATCGCATGCAGCTGGTAATTTCTCTGTCATAATTGAGAAGAAAGCATTAACTCTAGAAACATTACGAATTGTGAAATATTTAACTTCAGTTTTGCATACCAATAACTCTTTCATATCCACTATTGTATGTTTAATATTGCATCTTGCATCACTCACTTGACCCACTACTTTAATAGTCTGATCAAGTCCATCTTTAGTTTATAAGATTAATTTATCCTCGTCTAATCTCGTTTAATTATTTATTGATACAGAATAATTAGTCTTACCTTAAATAGGTTATGGTTTATCTTCTTTTATTATATAATTTGATGGTTTGTAAATGATTTAAACATCTATAAATTTCCCTGATAAGATCTCACCTTTCTCAATATTTACTGTAAATACTTTTTATTCACTCACTGCCCATTAAAAATATGCTGTGGCATTTCCATTATTTTACAATCTTACTATCTCCCCTGTATCTAAAACGAGATTGTCTTCTTTGAAACTAAAATCAAATTTTTATGATGATAACTCTATTTTCACATTTTATATCTCAGCCTTAACATTAAATTCAAATCTATGTTTGCCATTTATGACATATGTTACCCTTTTATTAAAATTTCCCAACTTATCCGATTTAAGTACAATCTTAAATCTACCTGTGTCTGATGATGGGATTATTTAAATTTTAGTATAAGATTTCTCTAATTCAGGTTCCTCTGTAATTATTTAACAACTGATACTAGTTCTTAGATCATTTTTAATGTGAAAAGTTCTAGCTATTTCGCTTTTCACAAATACATTTCCAAAATCTATTTCTACAGGACCAGCCTATATTTTTTTTAATTCTTCTCCTGTTAATTCCATAGCCACTTCTCTCTTTTCTTTATGAGTTTATGCTTCTTATGGAAATGCTTTACGCATAGGTTATAATGGATCAGGTTAAAATAACTTTTTTTAGTTTGTAAATGGTTCATATTTATCAATAGGTTTTGTGACAAATAATCCATCACAGTATTCAGGTAATTCTGGATCATTTTCATCAGTTTCTCTTCCCATAATACCTAATTTAAATTCTACATCAATAGGTTTATCATCATCAGTGCTTGAGAACTTTTATTATAGTTCCATTTACATAAATTCAACTCTCTAATTAAGTATTTTATCTCTTTTTTTTTATAATCTTGATTATCTTTCATTTTTTAGATATTCATTGTATTTATCTTAATTTTGCCTTGTTTAATAAAATTATTATAATTTTTCAGCATGTCTTTCTTATTCATATTCACTCATACCTTACATTCTTTATTGTTATTAATGTAAACTTAATTCACTTTCATCTTCAAATAGTTATCCAATATAATTAGTTGATCTTTTTGGTTACATTTCAGATTTTATTTCTCTTCTTCTCATTTCAATATATTGTAATTATTTTTCATCTACAAATTACCTATCTAAATCAAAATCCTTTGGTAAGGCTTCAGGTCCTCTTGTTACAGGTCTTTTATCAGGATTAAAATTAGCATGGCCACTTAATTATATTTTGACAGAATATTAAGAGTCAACTAGAAGTACATTTAATGAAGAATTTACTCTTCCAACATTTTTAGGTGCAAATGTGACTATGAATTACCTTTTCATTTAAGGTCCCAATTAGTATTGTAAAGGAGACACTAAAAATTATGGTGCTTTGCTAAAGGTAACATCAATATTTTAATTTTTATGAGTATTTTCTATGACTAAGATTGCATCTCTTGTATCATTTACTTAGCATTCCCCAAAAGTTAAAGCTTATTTATTGATTTTCACTTGTGGTCGAATATGTTTACCTTATGCATGAACAATCAGAGTTTCTTCATTCTTTTCTCCAAAAAATTCAAAAAATAAAGAATATCCAAAATCAATAGGAGCTTCATACTTTAAGTTATCATTGGTTTTATCTTAGAATGCATAATTTTCACATCTCATTTTTCCTTCTTCAGTTACTGGACCCTTGCATTCAATTTTAATAGGCATCTAAGCATATGGTTCCATAGAACCCTTTTCTGGTGTTACTCTGATTACTTTTTCCAGCCACTCTAATCCTACTTCATTAGGAGTTTGAAATCCTCCAACTGAAGATGTCATAGTATGAAAACCCTTTTTTATTAACACTTTCCAATTTTATTTAATTGGTGTATTGTTTACTAAAGATCCAGAATATTATTTAGGATATCCCATAACAAGATCTTAAAAATCGATTGTAGTACTCTATGCTTAGTTTTAGTCTATAAAAAATATTGAATAATCAACAGCTATGCATGAGACCTCAATAGTATCAATACTGTTATTCCAGTGTTTAATGACTTGAATGCTCTACCTAAAAATGCTTGCTTAATTTGTTTGATATTTAACTGTTATCTCAACTGTTTCATCTGGTTTTACTAAAAATGAATGTCTAGGTTCAAAAGTGAGTTTATCATTTTTCAAAGTAATCTCTGCAGTTAATTATTTTTCAATTTCCCAATCTCTTTCTTTTTCTCCTTTAATTTTTTTTTTTTTCTCATCTTCTTCTATTGGAACATTTTTAAATCTGATCTTACCCTCTTTACATTTATTAATCTAACAATATCCTAAATCTAAAAATGTATCAAATTCAATGAATGGTTGTGGTTTCAAGGCTGATAATTTAACATTAAATTTAAAGCCATCCTCTGAAGTTATAACAAAAACATCGTGATAATCCTCTACAATTGTACACTCAAAATACACCACCAATATCATAGATAATCCAGCTGCCAATGAGCCTTACATGTCATAGTCTACTCTAAATCGAGCAGTTGTTGGTTGAGTAATCCTTATTCTTCTTGATATTTTCGTAAGGTTACGAACTGTAACCTACATTTATTAAGGGATCAGTTTGCGAATATTGTAAAATCTAAGTTACAGCTTATAACAATACTATTTACATTATTTGATCGGGATTAATTTCAATAACCTCATTATTTGACAATGAATCTTTGTAATGTACATCCCGATTTATTTATTATGTGCTGGGGCGAAATTTGAAACCAGTTGATGCCATTGTCTTCTTCTATCTCATTCCTTCACTTGCTGTTTAAGCCCTATTCATTAATTATAAATGTATGAATTATTTGTTATTTTTAAAATATAATCTACATCCTAATCAAAGGAATTCCTATTTTCATCAATAAAAACTCATATAAATAATCACTTTTTGTTCTAAATGTTATTGGCATCGAGAAATAAAATTCAAAATTAATTAAACTAGAATTTGATAATTGAGTATTTATTTGACTCACTAAGATTTCTCGATTTTCACTTCTAGTTTAATTGATGATGAATTTATAACCGATATAAAAAGATTATATAATGGAATGATCTCAAACAATTAGATTTTTGGATTTAATTAAAAATTAATCCCAAAGAATTATCAACTCTCACTCCTTAGAAAATTTAATAAATAATTTTGATATAGAAATAATTTAACCTTATTATTTATCATAAAGTTAACTGAGAGTTATAGATTTAAATTTATATTGTATATTATTATATTTATTTGTAGTTATACTGATTTTATTTTGCTGCTTGCTTGAACCATGGATCATGTTTTTTGGGGTTTATTTTTAAAGAATAGAATTCAACAAGGGAAGGAAATTATTTCAAACAAGATATATTTATTAATTAAGAAGCAAATGATTAAAGCAACTATATACTTATTTTCAATTAGTAATTACAAGTCGATAAGGCGAAACTAAATTTCGTGAATTCCTTTTAAACTATTTGGATAGTCTATACATCAATAACCATATTTACTTCTTTGTCAAATGTAAAATCAATAAAGTTCAATCAATGATACTGTTATGGGACTTAGATTGTTCATTTATGAGGTCTATTTAATGCCAACTTTGTAATATGAATTATATTCAAAGTAGTATTTAAGATTTTATGATTATTTTTGTATGCTTTTGGGAGAATTGTTATAATGCATGTCAAACTACTCTGAATAATTTAATGATCATTCAAATGTTGACAAAGATTATGAAGATAAATTTGAATTATCTATCTAAATACAAAGAGGAATAATTACTGGACTTTAAGTAATAATTAGTAGAAAAAAAAGAATAGTAATGAATAAAAATATTTTAATTTTATTTATTATAACAAATTGAGAATAAATATAATTTATCAGGTTTATTGAATTAGCTTCATAATCCAACGAGAATATTATTTTTCATTAATGTTTATTAAGAAAATATTCATAATATTAATTATCATGAAATAAAAACTTTTCCTTATGAAAACTCATTCATATGCATTGGATCATAGTTATGGTCCTAAATAGAATATGAATACTTCTCAAGTAAGTCGGTCCATATAGCCATCACCAAGATCATTAGTCTCTTAGAAAAGCCAAAATAGCGTGATTGAATTGCCTACTCGCTTTTAAAGTTAGGATTTAAGTGTAATATTAGAATCTGAGTAAGATCCCCAAATGAAACGTAAGTATAATTTTGAAATGAAGGATATAAATATTAATGCAAGAATCCATAGTTGGTGAGATTGGAAAAAATTTAAGAGTTGGTGTTCAATAAGAAATTACAAAACAAATGCAAATATACAGAGAAGAGCAGAAATAACAAAAAAGCAGTTTCGGTTCCCAAAGGTAGTGTATCAATAATGTTAAATAATTAAACATAAAAACATTCTAATTTCAATCTAACAAAAAAAGTAACTGCTAGATCTAAGTTTAAAATGAAGTGGAAAACTATATAATGGCTTTTAAAAAATAGAAAAGAAGCCATCACTTAGCTCTTTAGCAATTATCAAGTTATGGTTAAATATGCAAAATAGAAATAGAATGGTCTAAATAAAGCAGAATTTACAGATTTATTAAGTGTTGTAGGATTGGGCACTGATCTTTCAGAAAAATTATTTTATGTGTTTGATGAAGATCAGAGTGGCACAATAGATTATAAGGAATTAATTGTAGGATTAGAAGTTTTTAAGGAAGATTCTATTGAAGAGAAAATGAAAGTCTTTTTTGAAATTTGTGATACTGATGGTAGTGGAGCCATTTCTGAATAAGAATTATATAATGTCTTAAAATTAAACGTAGCTTCATTTAGTGATAGATAGAAATTAAAAAAAACTATTTCAAAGATCTTTATTGAATGTGACATTAATGGAGATGGTTAATTAGATAAACAAGAGGTCTTAGAAGCAGCAAAAAATAATTTTACGTTAAGATAACTCTTATAATAGGGAATAAGAGATGTTAAATAAATTGACAATCTGATTGATAATGATCTTCATGAGAATTTTAATGAATGGGTTCCTGCTTCTGCTAATTTTGTCAATTATAAAGAAGGCATTTTCTATCCTTACAATGATAAACTATTGCAAGCATTTAAAGAAATGGAAGAAGTATTTATAAATAATTATATATTTCTAGATTTATGAAAAAAAAGAAAGAATTTTTAAATATGTTAATAGAGATGAATAAAGCAATCCGTTTAATTAGGATGCATGAATTTATATTTTATTTAAATTTATATTCTTCATCAATGTTGATTTTCATATTTGAAGACAACTTATTTGATTATATTTTTTTATTAACTGATTATTTGATATTTTTAATTATCAATAATAATCAAGACATAAATGTATAACTCTATAGTTATTAAAAACTAAATCAGTTTTGGTTGATGGATACATATATTATAAAGAAAACACTATCAAAATTATCAAACATCATAACATCATTAAATATTTTCAGAGATGATAGGCTATATTAATATTATGACATATAAATTAAATTTAAAGGCATTTTTTTATTGAATGAAATAATTATGTATTAAATTGAAAAAATAACTAAATAAATACTTTTGAAGGATCTACAAGATCATGCTTTTAAATAAAAACAATATTGGTTCAACTACATCAAATAGTTTTCTTTGACTTATTCTTTCTTTGATAATCATAAGTACTAGAAAGTCTTTAATTTTTTATATTAATAATTATATTATTATAATTAAATTAAATGAGATACCAATTGAGCTATTTGGTTTGTTAAATTATTACTACTACAAGTAATTCTACCTACTCTAAATAAAAATTGTATAGAAAAGGTATGATTTAATATTGATCTTTCTAATTCAATTCATCATTATTCTAGAATACTATTATTCACTTATTATATTTAGAATGGTTAAACGATTAAAACAATGCATATTTTAAATTTAGATCATATTGACATTTATTAAAATTTGATTGATTGTATTTTAGAATAGTTAGAAGTGTTAGAATTAATTTCAAATTTTAATTATAAATCAACTAATTGAATAAAATTTCTTGTAATATCTCATAACTTGCTATTCTTGACCTCCACAAGGCAACAGTTTTGTTGGGATATTAAGAGGTCTGAGAGTATTAGCACTTACAAGCAAAAGGGATGAAGAAAGACTCAAGAAATCTGATAATAGACTCTCTTGTATATTTAATTTGATAGGTTCTCTAAGAGTGTTATCTCTACAACATCTTCTGAAATCGTGTAGTTCTGCATCTTATATCAATACATCATTATATATTTAATATAAACTAATTGTTGCTGATGATGAGAATGTTGGATAACTATCTAAAGTATTTTAATAGTCATACCTATGATATGAATAAATTAATCTTTTACAAATTGTGCATAATCGTACACATCTTCATAGACTTATATTTACATATTTTTAAATGAAGGTGTATATAATGTGAGTAATTGAAGCCCCATATTTGATAAATTTTAAACCTTATGAGCAGTAATAACCACTATCTAAGGATTGTCTAGATTTTCTACCTTTCCATTTTTTATAGCTTAATATAATTCAAGTATAGATGCTGTCTTCTACAAATAAGAATAGTAGATTCTAACAATTGAGGATTCCACACAAGTATTCTTATTCAAGAACTGTTCTGCTATCAAAGATGCAAGAGGAGAATACTCTCTCAATGAATTATGCAAAATGCAAAGCGCGTGGATATTTAATTTCTATTCAAAAATTTCCCCAAGAACCTCTACAATAACTAATTATAAATACTTGGATTCTCAATTACTGCTTCCGATAGCATATCTTTTGCAACTTGTATATCAATTGATTCATCTGTAATTTATTGAATTAATTCATATTTTACATTCATTATCATGAATTTATTATATTATTGTCATTAACAGTTAATTTTATGATTAGATTTGGAAAATCCTTCTAATAAACAACCAAGAATCCTAAGAAACCAGACAACCTTGAAATATTAACACTTCTTGACAATTGCACCCGTATAAACTTTTTTTAATAAATAGTTATATTTAAAGATGATCGAATTGCATTAAGAAATATGGTAAAAGATGGAAATCAAGATGTGATTGCAATACTAAATAATTATAAGAAAACAACTAATTCTAAAGAGATGTCAACAGAGCTTCGTAAATATTTACGAAAAAAAGGAGAAAAGGAAAATGAAAAAGTACCTTAATGTTAGTCTCCAAAATCAAATAACAACCAAAAATTATTTCAATAATAACCTTAATAATTTCCAAATAGTCAGAAGAAATCATGTCCTGATCTTTGGAAATCTGGAGATACTTCATCTCCTAAGATTATTAATCTTGCAAAAGCTAAAGAACTAACAAATGACGTTTAACTGTCTGAAATTATACTTTCAGATAGAAATCAAAATGAATCTAAAGATATAGAAAAAACATAGTTTTATACAACTAATACTCAATAATATATTCAACAATTACAACCAACTTTTGATAGATCTGAGAGAGATACGAGTACTATTTAATAAGACAGTGAAATTCAATATAGTTAAAATTAGTAATTTTTAGAAAAAGATATTGACATCAACGAGAGAAATGATGATTATTAATCAGAATCTTCAAATGAAAGCATACTAAAACAAATTACTGAACCTCCTTTATAATTAATTCAAGATCAAACTACCAAAAATGATCTTAAACCAACATAATTATTTTCTAGTAGAAACTCTAGTTATCTCTAAATTAATATTGCATAATCATACCTACAATCTGCATTAACATAACAATAAGATTTGCAATAAAATGTTAAACAAAGTGTAGAATAATAATCCTAAGAGAAAATCTTAGTAATTGATCCACAAAAGAATTATAGTTTTTTTAATTATTAGGATTGTTAAATATTGGCATAACCACAATATAAGCATGTATTCACTAATTGGTCTACACTCTTACATAAATTAGATAAACCTGAATATATTCCAAATTATAAATCAGTTCTTTATATAGACACTACACCTGAATATTTATTCTCCCTATTATTTCCTAATTCAGCTTATATCAAAATTAATTACTTCTCTTTTTAGAATTAACTTAAGCAAACCCCTTTACAAATTGACATTGATGAACTATTTAAAGTACTTGATAAAGATGGAGATGATTGGATTAATTATAGAGAAACTGGTTTAATTCTAGAAAGCATTTGTTTATAACAGGAATAACCAAGAAATTTTATTAGAGAATTATTTGAATCTTTAAAATAAACTTAAAGTTCTTCTAATGCAATTACATTGATAGATCTTCAATAATTGGAGAGAACATATTAGTTTTAATTTGCTAGACAGTAAACTATTATAATAATTTTAGATTAATGTAAGAGGCTGATATTTATTAAAATGGAAATTTAACATATTGGGATTTATTTATGCATAAAGATATTTATTTAATGTAAAAATTATGTGAACTTGTTATTCAATATGAATACAATAAACAAGAATAACAATAATGATACAAATATATATATACTAGATATTTTTATTTTAATAGACTCATTTTCCAACTTTCTATTTTATTATCTAAACCAGATCTTACAAATTTACAGTCTCTTCCTTCTTTTCTATTAAATCCTTAAATTTAACAATCTCCTATTTAACTTCATCCTCTCCTATAACAATAGCATAAGGAATTTATTGATCATTTGCATAAGTTAATTGCTTTCCTAAATTCCAATTTAATTTATAACAAACATCTGCCTTTATTCCATTAGACCATAGTAAATCATAGATTTTGAATTTTTCAGCAATCATATCTATATTTTTCGATGGAATAGTAGCAACAATACAATCTGACTAATTTTCTCGTAAAACAATTCCACTTTTCTTATATTTTTCTTCTAAAATAGCAAATATTCTTTCTATTCCAATTGATGCACCAACACATGGAATGCTATTTTTTGAAAACATACCCACTAAATCATCATAACGACCTCTAAATAATTTAATAATTGATATTACCCTCCAGATATAGAACCTAATTATCCTCCTAATAGAACAGTTTCCTAGATTAATCCAGTGTAATAATCAAGTCCTCTTGCTAAAGAGAGATCAAAGATTACATTTTTTAATCCATTCATATATTTCAACAAATTAAATAATAGTTCCATTTCATCCAATGCTTCCTTTCCTAATTATTCAAATATCTTCTATTCTTTGAGTTATTAGATCAATTAGAAAGGCTCTCCTCTCAATTAAACCATTTTGCTTAAGATATCTGCTTATTCATCAGTAACTCCTTTTTTTTCAACCAATTCTTATCTAATTTCTTTCCATGGTTATTTATCCAATTTATCAATACTTGAACAAACTGTTTTAAATTAAGTTTTAGGAATTCCAGCAATTTAAATTATAGCATCTAATAACTTTCTATTTGATATTTTAATTTGAAAAGGTCCTAGATCTAACTTAGTAAATATTTAATCAATTATTTTTATTAATTCTGCATCTGCTACCATAGGATCATTTCTAATATATATAATTAGATTGATACTCTCCTGCAATATCGAAATCACATTAAAAGAATTCACGGAATCTCCCTTATTATATTGATGGATTATCTCTTCTATAAACTTTTCCAATATGATATCTTTTAAGTTTTTTATATCCATGAGTAGCTAGATATCTGGCAAATGGTACTGTTAAATCATATCTTAAGGATAGGATTTCACCTCCTTAATCTTAAAGGTCATATATTAATTTCCCTCCTTCTTCACCATATTTACCAATTAAGGTTTCTTTCAACTCAAAAACAGGAGTATCAATTTCAACTGCTCCATGTTGCTCAAATACATCTGTAATTATTTTAAATGCTTGTCTCCTTATCACCATTTATTAAGGTAAGAAATCTCTTGTACCTTTAGGATTTTTGACTGCTAATTATTTTTCTTTAGTTTATTGTTTAGGTTATTATTATTATTATTTTTATTACACTTTATTTTAATCTTATTCTTCTTCTTGCTATTCTGGTTTTTAATTCATCAATTAAAAATTTATATTATATTTTTTAATACAATATGCAAATTAGCTTTGAAATATAGAATATTTTCTTGTTACACCTAAACTAAGGATTCTTTTAACTAACATTATTCTTTTATAAAAATTATAAAATTAATTGTGTTTATATTTGCAATCTATTTTTCAAAGATTCAATTTAACATAATTATTAGATAACTTTTATAAGTAAATATCATAATTATTTTAAAGAACTCATTGTCTTAGGCTCTAATAGGATTTCATATGGAATGAGAGTCAAACTTAATCTCATTAGCTTCATTCTTGCACTGACATATTTTAACCAAATATATGAGATTGAACCTAGAATAATCAATAAACCAAGCCCTGTTATATAAATGTATAATTGCATAATTGTAGTTGCTTATTATAATTTCGATTAGTTTTATTCGAATAAATTGTCACCTATAATTTATAACAACTTTCCAGAGTCAAGAAAATATTCTAAGAATTAATTTATATGAATTTGAGATTTTAAAAATTATATTGTTTCTGAATTTGTAGTTACTTGCATTTATTTTAATTTAATTTCTTTTGAGAAATACAAATTTAAAGTCTTAGTAAACTCTTAAACACAACCAGTTATTCCTCCAGCTAAATAATCAAAATTATTATCCTCTAGCCATGGATTACCAAATGTTGTTTTGAAGGAATCAGGAACAGAAAAATTTTGATTTGATACTCTAATAGTACAAAATGGTATTTCTTCGCTCATATAATTACAAAGACTTTCCTCAAAATACATCAATAGTTCTTTCTTTTAAGTTTCTAATAGACCAGATTAACTAGCAAGGGAATCGTATATACTCCTCATTGCATCCTAAAATCCATCAGTTTATTCACTAAAGAGATCTATTATTAATTAATTATTCATCTCAATATTAACATTTTTGAATTTTTCCTTTAATTAATTGCTAATAACTTATTGTGTTTTTAAACATTCTCCCAATACAATCAATGTGTCAAATCTAAGTTTAAAACGAATCAATTATAAATTAAGATTTAATGTAGGCTTAATATCTGAAACTTAACTTATAGTGACTAAAATTCCTCCAATAATAAATAAAATAGCCAAAAACCAAAGGAAAAAAAGAAAAATTAGATTTGAAGGATAATTTAGAGTTAAATCATAAATTCTCTATGCCAATGAATTACTCTGATATGATCTTTTGGATTTTAATTTTGATTTTTAACCAGAAAATTCATTTGATTTTGTAACTGATTAAGTTTTAACTGATTTTGCAAACAAAAGACTTGCTACTTATTGATTTTATTGAATTTGTTCATAATTTACTTCAAAAAAATTTACTCTTTTCCATAATAATTATGAAGGTTCAATTAAAATAGTTTTCACATCAATTAATTTTGACATGATCTCTTCTGCTGTTTTATGGGATACTCTAGTAATCAGCATCAAAATCTATCTTTCATATTGAGTTAATAAATATGTATTATAAAGTATATACAATATAATACAACTATTCACAGAAATAAAAGTCATAGTCAATATAACAATATCATTTATAATTCTATCTTCATAGTAAATTAAGTTTTCATTGAGTAAAGTGATATATTTATAAGCAAATTTGTAAACATAAGGTACATTTAATCTAAAGAACATACTATCAGAGAAGATGACACCTTCTGAAGCATTATCTATATAATTAAATGAATGCAATTAAATTTATTAAATCAATTAAGTAAGATCAAGTTATTATTCCGAAAACGATAAGTCATTAATACTTATTAACTTAAGTTCATCATTAATAATTTCTTCTTCAAATTATATAATTCCTTAGTACAATTCATTTAATTTTACATCCATAATTACTCTGGTAGTTATCAGTTCTTAAATTTATTATTTTTTAATGAACTCACTATATTTAATTACGTCAAGTCTTTCCTCTAGACTAATCCAAGAAAAAAAGGCTATTTTTTAGAAATAGAAATTTAAAGTTTCAGGATAAGTGACATAATTAATATTAGTTTATAATATGTCATAGTTATCTAATATATATTCATAAAAATTTACTTTGAATGATACTTAATTTAATAAATACGAGGCAGAATTGTAAAACAAGATACAATGATATAGCAAATATTACTGACTTAAGACCTCCTCCAAATGTACTTACTTAATACAAGGAGCGAACAAGTAACGAAGGAGATTTGGAGGTACTCGTTCTTGAAGTACTTGCAACAGATCTTTTTTTCTTTTCCTCGTCTTCATCATTTTAATTCCTAAAAATTATAAAGTGGTTTTCTTACTCTTATTAAAGTTTTTTATTCTCAACAAATAATTAAATAAAGTTTTTCTTATTGATATTTTAGTTTGAAGAATGTCTCTCAAGATTATCTTCTATTTCTTATTAGGATTCATCTTTATCTTTAAAATCATCACTTGATTTTTCTTTCTATAATTATTTTTCTTCAGCTTTGAAATTTTTTTCCTTATATTTAATATGATAAATTAATTACATCAAATTATTTATGAAGTTGAAAAAATTCATCTGAATCATTATCCTAATCTATCTGAATAGGTATACCACTAATTTGTGGTCTATAAGGATTTGACGGTAACATAATTTCTGAAGGTGGAGCTGAAACATCCTAAATGTCAATAGCACTTGGTTTATCAAACAATCTAATTTAAGAATGATCATTTCCAAATAAGATATTACTATCATCTTATAAAATTAATTATTTTATTTTTGCTTCATTTAATTTCACAGGGTTATTTATTTGTTGATTATTTTATGATTCAAAGACAAATTTATTTGCTTAGAAACTAACTGGTTTATTATCATCAATTGATTTATCTACACTAGATGGTACTGTTTCATTTAAAGATTTATGATTTAGAGCAGAAGTAAGAAAAGTAGTAGAAGCCTCAAAGTTTTATCCCATAGTTGGATATTTATTGAAAAACTTATGTTAAGGGTTAATCTCATTCATATGTTCTAATTCAATAATGAAATAAGGATAAGAATATCTTTTGACTTTCATCATTTAATAAGACATCTTAATTTTGGTTCTAATTATTGTGTACTACAAATTTAGATAATTATTAATACCTTTTCTAATTAGTCTTTATGTTAATTCATAAATTGAATATGAAAATTAATGTTAGATTTGTCAGCAATTGGAACCTTCTCTCCTAATATAGTTGTATTGCCTCTATCAAATCCAATAGTATGTTCACTTTACATTGATTTCTATATAGATCTCCATGATCTCCAAGAACTCAAATTTTAACTTTCCAATCCTTCTTGAAGTGTGTTACCAATTTTTTCATATGATTCTCTAATAAATAAAGAATTAAGTTCAATAAGATTAGAAGGTATATAGAATAGATGTTCTTCATCTTCAATAAATTAATGATCTAATTCATTAATTTTATTTAGATTTTGATTTAAAATAGCCAAGAATGATGGGAAAATAAGAAAGAAGTGACAGAATTCTTTAAAAAATTCAACGGTTATATTAGGAACTTTAGCACTAATTGTTTTAAATAGTTCTTCACTTAATCCTATAATTTTTCCTTCTGCATCAACCATAATGATCTAGTTTGATATATTACATTTAAGAATTGATGCTGTAATAACATAATCATCTAATTCTTCAAATAAATTTCCTAATTTCACATAACATTTCTCAATAAATCCTTTTTTATTTTCATAATATCCAGAAATCTTACGAATAAAATATTCACTATGTCCTTTTTAGATAAAGGCATCAATTAAATATTCATGACCTTTCATCATAGTTTTTGGTAGTAAATTATGGACTTAAGTTACTGATTCTTTGAAATCATTTGCATCAACATAATGAAAGAAATTAGCTAATGCTAATTAATTTTTATTGACTATCTTTCCTTTATTCTTAACAATACTGACTAAAATAATAGTAGTGGAATCATTATAAAGTGATATGTTATCTATTATATCTATTTCTTTTTATCTATCATTTGATGTTAAGTCCTTCACATATTGTTCGACGTATACAGACTAATTTAGATCGCATTATTACTCTGTCGAAATCATTCATTACTAACGAATAAAACAATGAATATAATTTTAATGTTATTACATTAATATTTAGTTGAGCATGACTTAATTTTTTTACAGAAATACCTTTAGTTGTGGTTGATTTCATATCAAACCACTCCTAAGGTACTCCTATATATCTATCTAATGTTATCCTAAGCTAATCATATGTCGAAACTTTACATTCATGATTTTTTCACATAATTTTTATGTATTTTTTTAAAATGGATTCAAACTAGGATATCCATTTATTAAATTTTACCAATGTTCTATTTTTTAATCTACCAAATAAATAAATGTTAATAATAAATTTTCATACAAATTTTAAGTTTACCATTATTAAGTCAATGAAATTTCAATTAATTATGTTCTTTATTCATGGACTAAAACAGCCTTTGAATTTTATCTAATTTAATTATCTGTAATTTATTTTTTTAATTAATCTGCCAATTTATTAGTAATCTCAACAAAATAAGTTGAATTATTATTCAATTTATTGTTCTAATATTATCTTAATTCCAAATATCCTATTAATGGTTTTTAGGCAATTTCCGAAACAAAACTAATATACTATAATTACAACTGCTCAAATTATAAATCTGCATTTAGATTATGACTATTTTATTAATATAAAGAGTACATAGAAAACAGCCAGTTCTATGCTGCCTTAAATATACATTTGATAATGCTCAGAGTGAGTATGTTAAGATCCTTCTTCTAATCAACATTTAATGTCTCAAAGCGTTTGACTTTGGAATAGCACTTATGGTTTTTGCAATACAAACGATGGATCATTAAAAACTGAAAATATTACAATTAAGCATAAGGGTCCTATAAATAAAATTAATTATATCAATACTTTTAAATAATCAATATGATATTTATAAAATTAATCCACTGCAATTATTATATGCTTTTCTTCTATCTGAATGCTAGAGTTATAATTTAATATGGCGTGATTTTAAAATAATGATGATAAAGTTTCTCCAGCAATAGCTAATCCTGGCAACGGCATGATAATGAAAAAAAATAGATTCTCTTCTTAAAGTAAATTAAATTTGAAAGCAGTAACACACAAAACTATCCAAGCATATACTAATGCCAATCTAATGGATGGAATACGTAAAGGATCTCTGTAAGGGAAACTAGTTAGTTAATCTACAATTTAATTTATAGCAAATAAGTTAGCCATTGAATACTTTATAATGTGAGCTGCTTCAAACTATTTGTAAAATGATATCATTTTTACATCATAAATATAATGGGAAAAAATCTCTATTAGAATTACTGTATTATTTAACAATAATATGGAGGAGTATCTTCTTTTTAAGGAATTGGGCTCATGAAATCTATGATTCCTCATTATATAGATCAATATTTATCCATTTATGTAAGAAATTACTAAAGGAGTAATGGCTAGTATCTGAGTTCCTATTCCTATTTCACATTCAGATTTTGGAAAAATGCTTACAGAATTGCAGGTAAGGGAACTGAAGGAAATGACTGCAATTTGGAGATATATTACAGGATATAAGACAAAAAACCAATGAAGGGTTTCATTAAAACTCATGACCCATTACTATATTTGGGAATTCATGTTATCACTTCCTGTGACATCTCTTCTTATTAGATTAGCTGTCCATATTCTAATGAAAGTGGAAAACGTCAAAAATAAAATAAGTATCAATTGGGAGGCAAATGAGATTACAATAATAACAAATGCCAGATTAGATGTCATAGATGATTTTAAGGTGTTATTTAAAATGAAAAATTCTAATACACTTTGTGAATAGTCTAATTTAAAGTCGCTATAACGTTTATTCTAATTTGCATTTACTATGATAGATAAATATTGAAAATGATTGATTAAATGCAAAATAAAGTAAAATGTGCCATCCATCTAAATTTATAAATTCTGTTTATTACTTTAAATTTAGGTCTTTCTTCAACTCCATATAGCATTGTTTACATATAGCCTCTTGCGAATTTTCGAAAAGTATGCATGATGTTCTACTGATATAAATTATAAAATATTAATATTAATATAAATTACTTTAGTCTTTATCTTCAAAGAAACAAATAAATAATTATCAACTACATTCTTTACATCTTTTAATTTACAAAAAAGTACTTTCATAGAAAAAAAAATGAATGATCTAATTTTAATTAATTTATAAACCACACAAAAGAAACTATATAAAAAATCCTGGAATAAAAATATTTAAAAAATAACTAATGAAAAGAATAAAGGAAGGCAATTTTAATTTGCCTAAATATCTTTTATTTATTTTATTAAACTCATTTTCTACGTAGATGACTCATTGTCATTTTCTCTATTTTGGTTGGTTCGTGCAACAAGATGGAGAAATCTAGACTATAGATCAGAGTGCCATTCACTCTTAATAGAAAAGTACTCCATACATGGACCAAAGTTCATCTCATAATTCTCATCGAATACATGATACTTATCCAAACTCATTGAAATAAGTTCACTTTCAGTACTATTTGCCTCAAAACCTCTCAATCCTTGACTAAGAATGTTATCTTAAGGTGCTGTTAAGAAAGTATCAGGAACAACTTATTTGTAATCGATTCTTCTAATTCCGGTGGTGCTTTATTCCTTGAGGAAACAATAGGATAGTTACTTCAAAGTAGTTGAAACCTCTTGAATCGATGCCGCCTTATTTGGTTATGGCTTTTGATCCTGTTCCAACAAGAATCAAAGCAACTTTGACATATCTTACATGAGTTGTATCTTTAGTTTTAAGATTTAAATCAATATTTTGCATTTCTGAATCCAGAGAACAATGTATTTAAAGAGCATATGGTCCGTTTTCTGGATTAATTTTGAACCCCACAAGAAAAGCACTAACTTTTGGAGATTGTATGTTAGCATTAACAGGATGAGTAAATGTGTCTTCTCTCACTCCAAAACCTAGTAGAGAATGAGAGATATGGATACCTTGACGAAGTTCTCTTAATTACATGAAATTGAATTCACGATAAGTTAGTTATACATTTTTATCTACAAATGCTACCCATCTGACTTTAAGTTATTGGACTCTTGCAGGTCCTCCTAAACGATACCGTAATTCAAAACCTAAAAAGAGAGAGCTTAAATATTCTACCAGAATTGGTCACTTGTCCTAATGAAAGATTAATGTCAACATCCAACATAGATTCAAAGGTTACTTATTCAAACATGAGCAATACTTCAGGTACTCTTTTAAGAGAGATACATACTCTGAGAATTGTTTATCGAATAGGATTTCAATTTGTGTGTGAATTGGATAATTACTGGTAAGTGTTAATTAAGGTTAATTTTTGATCACATTGTCTAAGCCTGTTTACCATTCAGCTCCCAAAGTCAAAACTATGAAGAGTACAAAATGAAATTGTTTTTACATAATATATTAATAAAATGTAATTAATTGATGCCATTTTTGAGGATCAATTCAGACCAGCTCTTATTGAACACTATAAACAAAATAAAATAGTCAGAAGAGCTGATTATCTTTTAAAGGCATTATAATCTGTCGATTAATTACCTTTAGAAGAATAATAAATATTTTATGATTATTTAGAGAAATAATTATTACAATGTACCTCATTGTAAGCATTAGCATTAATTCACAATCAAAATGAGTAGATTGTAGATTTATTATTGGAGTTGTGTCTGACAAATGAATATGTATCAAATTTACTATATTTTACAGCATACACAATAATTATTTAGGATTATTAATTGGTTGTTGAGAGCTATAACATTGACAAAGCGTAATTACAAAAGTATGTTTATTTACATCAAAAATTAAATGTACAATTCTTAATTAACAAATGAAAAAGTTTAGAGATTCATATCTGTATTATAAGTACTATTTGATTTTCATTTTATAGAAAGTTTTTGCAGAATATCGTTATGAATCTCCATATGCCTCATTCTACTTTAATTACATCCATAGTGGATTAGTTGTAGACACAAGAGAAATGAAATGGCTTTTTGGTAAAGGCATTTCTCTATAAACTTGGCTCTATCCAATATAAATAAAATCAGAAGTTGAAACTAAAATTATGTACTTAATGTCTGATAAAAAAAAAGGATGTTAGTTTATTTTAAATGGAAATAAATTAGTTTATCAATATGTGGATTTGAATTGTATTTATTTATTTCTAATTATTATACAGCACCTCATCATGAAGCTCCATTATGTTTGATTGAAATTCCTTATCATGAATGGTCTTCTTTATGTATTTAGATTCAATTGAAAAAGTTCTTTATGTAGGAATCCTATTATTTGTATCTGAGTTGTGGAAATCAATAACTTAGAGAAATCAAAATAGATTTTCCATAAATCTCAAATGATTCTCTTGTCATAGAATTTCAATTTTTTACTAATTTTTATGGTTATGTCACTTGTCTATTAATTTATAATGATGGATTTGATGGAAAGTATAAATTATTATTTATTCCTATAGTGATCTAACTTGTGGAGATAAAGACCTGGGTATATAATCTAATGATCATCTAAGGAATTTACATAAGAGTCATGGAAATAATAAATTAATTTTATGTTATACTCCATTAAGAGCCAGAGCCAATTTTATTACTGATCCAATTAATAAATTTGATGGAGCATTATAATCATATAGTGGATCATATTTAAGAATTACTTAAAAATAATAATTTTCATAATTTTGTAGAATTGAAAACTTTGTGCCTCTATTACTATTTATTAAAATTTAACCATATGATTCATTACTAAATGAATTATTGACTTTATTTTGTTAAATCATTAAAACAAGACCAGAAACATAATAAGATGCAATTAGAACTGAATATTTAAGTTTGATAGCTCTTAAATTAAATGATTCTGGACTCGATATGATCAATAATTAAACAATAGAATTACTCTCATAATTACATAATTCTATTTAGGATACAAAATTAAAATAGTAATTCATTTGTAATCTATTGTGGAGAATTCAAATTTATAAATTAGATAATTTTTCAATTATTGAAGATTATTTAAAGTTTATTCGTATGATTTATAATGGTAATCCTGAATTATGTATATCAATTTTTGGTATTAGTAAAATACTTGAAATTTTGATTTATGACATTGATCCAAAGAATAGATTATGTTGTGAAGAACATGCAAATCAAATGGGTTATACTAATTTTTAATTACCTACAATACCTTATGCTTAATTAATTGATTCTTATCTAAGTATGATATTTGTTTAATTGATTAGATATAATTGATGCCATATTATATAATAAATTATTTCAATCATAATCTAAAATTGAAAGTTCTAATATTATAGATATTGCAAGAGTCTTTACATTAAAATGCTCTCCTTGCTTTTACTAATTACTACTCAAAAAGCTATAAGGATTATTTTAATACGAGACCAAGAGTAATAATCCTATATCTCAGATACTCATTCAAGAAGAAGTAATGTAGATGTTATTGAATTTATTAACAACATGCTCTTGTCCAGATGTTAAAACTAGTTGTATCAAATTGATTGCAGAGAGTATTCGTATTAATTAATCATCAAATGAAAAAGAAATTGCTAATTGGATAGCTCATACTCTAGGCAATAGTGCTGCTGTTGAAATATTAGAAATATAGTCTGATGATGAAGATGAGGATTCTTAACCTCGAAAACCATTAATAAATTAAGCTTTAGTTTTTCATTAATAAGAAGAATAATAAAGTTCTATTGAGGAATAAAAGAAGTAGCCTGTTATTCAAAAGAAAAGGATAGTTTAACCAAATAGAAGAATTATTGATTATGAACCTCTCTATGTTGCAATTATGGAATGGATGTTAAAAACTAGAGTTGGAAAAACCAATTCAGATACACTTATTTTAGATGAAAATTTAATCATTAAATCAGATGGTGGATTATCTTTATTGATTAGTTATTTCTAATATTGTGTTGATTCTGTTAAAGGTCGTATTATGTAAGATTTATGTATGTTAATTAAATGGAATCAAGCCAGTGCTATTTTTTTATTAAATAATGAAGAATTTCATTGGTGGATTTTAGAGACTCTTTTAGAAATCTAAAATTAATATAATAATAGAGAGTTAGCATAATTTGAATTCTGGATTTGGGATAGTGGATTAAAATTATATTGTAATGTTATTAAAGCTGGTATTTAAAATGAAAAAAATGGATTTTAAAGATTAGCTTAATTATAGAGTTATTGTAGAGTATTGGAAGAGTAAAATGGATAATAAACAAATTAGTAGGCAACATAATTATTGATTAGATTGATATACAAGTAATTACTCTCTAATTTATCGTAAATATAATTTAATTAATAAATTAGTGATTGTTTTAAATTGGATTTATTTTCAACATTTTGGGTTAACTTATATTCTATTATTTTTGAAACATTTAGATTGGTAACAGCTGATCCAAGAACTATGGAAAATGAACATTATTATTTATTCCATAAATTCTAACCTATTGCATTTAGATTAACAATTTCACAATAAGAAATGCCTAAAAGTAAAAATTATATTATTTATATTTTTAGAATGGAAGTAATAATTTGGAATTATATAATGGGTTGATCATATTTTAATTGTGAATATATGTGAAATAGTGAATCAATTTTGTGGCAAATTTTCTACTTAAATAATTAGTTATTTGGATGATTATTAAATTGTTTAAAAAGGTATTTTAGGAATTTTGGAGTAAAAGAATCCTACAGAATCATAGAAATCATTTGCAGCTATGATGTTTGAATTTGATATTGGATTAGAATAAAATTAATCACCTATTTTTGTTTAAGTTTGTTAACTCTTTCTTTAATTGAATGCTGAATACTTTGCATTTAATGTGCAGAGTAGTGAAAATATAAAATAATTATAAGTGATTTTGAATACACTAGATAAATTAGTTAGAACTCTAATTATAGCATCAGAGACTTTAAGAGATAAAGAGATTGATGAAATGTAAGATAAGGTTGTATATTCAATTATTGGATCACATTTCATATTTTTATATTAAATGGAGGATAAAATAAAAGAGATTAATTATGATAAGGAAATAAAATAGGAATTATTGTAAATTGTGAGGAATTGTTTGTTCTATTCATTTAAATTTTTAATTGTTTATGTTGATTGTTTTACTCAGATTTTAAATAAGAATGATTCATTTTAAGCTCTTATTTTTGAAGGGTATAAATAACACAAATTGTTTTTAATGAAAATGCTTAATGATTTAATAAGAAAAGACAGTTCACATGTATTTGATGCTAATGAAACAAAATCACTAAAATTAAATAATAAATTAATAATGGATAAAATGATATCAGCAAAATAAGTATTTGTTGAAAATCAAACTTTATTATAAAAAATATAGTAATCATTCTTTATGAATGAAGAATATTATATAAAAACAAAATGTGATTTTGAAGAATCTTATCGACTATTTGCTTAAAAGAAAAAAGCCTTATAAGATAAATTATAATAATAACGATAGGGAATTGAGGAAGTGTTATTTTCATAGATGTAATTCAATACTGTAATATAGGATATCATAATCGACAACTTATTCATATGATTAAAAAATACAAAGAATTGATTCTGAATAAATTTATATGAGACAAGCTAGATATATGTTTAAAAAGTCATTTAATAGAGTTCGTGTATTTAATTAATGGTGGGCTCATCCAGAGTTTAAGGCATAAATTGATAAACCATTTGATTCGATTGATATGCATTATGAAAATCTCATATAAAATTAAATGTAAAAAAAAATAGAATTTAAATTAGATTTACATGGAAAATGTGGAAATATGAAACAAAATAAAAGTCAAGACCCTTACTCAAACCTAAATTATATGATTATCCTTAAATTGATAATATTATGCAATCTCAATAATAGAGTACAAGAATAATGAATTTGGCTGATTATGATAATAATAAATAACCAGAGAAATAAAGAAAGAAAATACATGAAATTATATTTGATACTATCATACCATTTTATTCATAATAACATGAATAAGATAATGTGATTCTTCATAGAGTATAATGGATTAAGACATTAACAGTTAGAATAGGTTCATTACGTATAAGTGATACACATTTGATCTTTTATTTTGAATCAATAACTCAAAAAGAAACTCATTAAAGTTTAATTAAATTTAGAGTTCCTGAAGACTCCTAATTAGTGAAATAATGGGATTTGGAATAAATTTATGATATCTAATTTAGAAGATATATTGGAAGATGGACATCATTAGAATTGACCTTATTAGAAGGTAGTACACTTGTATTCAATTTTTAAAATGGAGATCATCAAAAAGTGATTGAAAAATTAATCTCTTTGAAGAAACAAAGAACTATTAATATTAAGTAGAGAATATTATCTGGTAAATTAGATCCTGTGAGTGTCATGTTAGAAAGTAAGGCTATGAATAAATGGTATAATTATAAGATCACAACATTTGAATATTTAATGAAAGTAAATAAAATTTCTGGAAGAAGTAATAAGGATTTAACTTAATATCCTGTATTTCCATGGATAATGAATGATGGTGAGTAATTACATAAATATCGTGATTTAACAAAAAGTATGGGTGCTTTGGGTTCAAAAGATAGAATTGAAGTTTTTGAATAGAGATACAATATGATAGACCATTTTAATAAAGTTCCACAATTTCATTATGGGAGTCATTATTCAAGTCCAGCAATCATATTCCATTATCTTATTAGATTAAAACCTTTTTCTGATGGTGCCAAAGAATTATAATCAGGTAAATTTGATTTAGCAGATCGTCTATTTTTTTCATTCATTGAGACTTATAGGAATGCTGTTGAAGAATTAAGTGATGTTAGAGAATTGATACCTGAATTCTTTTATTTACCTGAAATGTTTCTTAATTTATCTAAGTATGATTATGGATTATAATAAACTGGATAAAGAGTTAATAATGTAGATCTACCATTTTGGACTTAATAAAATCCATATTTATTTATTTGTGCTCACAGGATGGAATTGGAAAGTGATTATGTTTCATAACATATTAGTAATTGGATTGATTTAATATTTGGATATAAATAAAAAGGAGAGGAAGCAGTTAAAGCATTGAACACATTTTATTATTTGACATATGAAAATTCTATAGATTGGGATTCAATTAAAAATGAGAAACAAAAGATATCATTAGAATCATAAGCAATACATTTTGGTTAATGTCCAAGTTAAATTTGGGACAGATCTCATATTTCTAGAGGAAAATAAAAAGTTATTTATAGAATTGTAGATGAAAAGATAGAAAAGAGAATTTTTAGATAAAAACAAAATAATCCATAACCTTAATCATTAAATTATTAAAGAAGTAAATCTATTATTAGAATACATTTTTTAAGTGATAATAAAGTTTGGATTATTCGTAGGAATGGAGAATGTGCTACTATTAAATTAGATTTAAAAGACAATAAATTTGATCTTAATAATTAGAAAGAACAATCTATTAATTTTGGTAAATTTTTAGATGAAAATTAATATCTATTTGATTGGACTTGTAATTATGATGAACTTCCTGTTTTAAATAGAGGAAAATAAGTATTAATTGGAGGTATTTGGGATGGAAGAATGTTAATTTATAATAATGGTATCATATCTGAATAAAGATTTGAATAAGAACACACTATAACTGTTATGAGATTTGATTATAAAATGAGAATATTAGCTACTGGTAGTAAGGATGGCACTCTTATTATTTATAAAGTGTTTAATAACTAATACATTCCAATTAGTAAACATCATCATCATGATTAATAAATTACAGATATATTTATATGTAATGATTTGAAAGTTGTATTAACCTGTTCTAGTGACAGTTGGATTCACATGTATAATTAATGGTCAGGGAAATATTTACGAAGTTATAGACATCCTAAAGGTTTACCTATAAGCAAAGTTTGTAGTTATTGTACTCCATTGTATGGAATAGCATTTTATGAAAATAAAAATATTTATTCATATAGCATCAATGGGTAATTCTTGGCCCATCTTGAATTAAAATAATATATTGTTAATTAAGGACATCTCAAAGTTGTTAAAGACTCTAAATTAACTGATATTATTGTATGTGTTATTTTTATTTATATAGGTGTTACCATTATGTATGGAAAAGAAAGTATTAATGTTATCAACTCCCTTTTTACAAAAAAGAAATGAAATATAATTGACTGATTGTTAATAATCAATGAATGATATTAGTTCTTTTGCTTTGTCACCAGACAGAACAATTTTAGCATTTGGAACATCTGATGGAGAGTTTGGATTGGCAGTTGACTAGAGAATCTTTTCATTAGATTGAGATTTATCTATATATCTGTATATCAATATCAATATCATCTAATCTGTAAAATAGATTCAATTATTATTAATTATAAAATAAGATATAATATTTAATAATAATATAATATTGTATTTATATCATAAGATAAATAGTTCCGAATGTAAGATGTAATTAAGTATTCTTTTAATGAATTCTTCCAATTTACTTAAGTATTATTATTTGTTTTTCAGTATTCTAATAAATATACAATTATTTTTCACATTAATTAATAGAGAATATTCAATATTAAATAAATTTTGTATATGAAATATTATATGAACAAATTCTCAAATTACACGCAATTCACCTGATTTACAACCAAAAATAGAAATTTGTTTTGTTGCCTATACAAACCTTGTACAAACTTGGGGTGACACAACTGATAGTCTATCTAAAAATGGTAATCTATATTCAAAAACACTATTGTCAGTAATTACAACCTATAAAAATTATAATAATTGTTATACTAATGTATTTATAGAAGATTTCTTAATTTAAATATATTCGATATTTCCTTTGACTTATAAGGATTATAACAAAAATCCATTTATTGAATATGTTACAACACGTTCATCATGGGAACTAAATAAAATACAAGGTAATGGAGAATAACTTAATGTTAAATAATAAATAGGCAGTTTTTTTGGATGATTAATAAATCTATAGAGAGTGCGATTATACAAATTATATTAGAATATCGTTCCATCTTGAGTTCCAACACAAAAGATAGTTAACTCTTCTGAAATCGTTATTGAATTTATTTGTGAGGTTGTATCATAGATAACATATTAACCCTTTAATAATTCCTCTTACTTTATATCCTACTTATTTTAAAGAATTTTATTATAATAATAAACCAAACCCTTATTTGTTCCAAGTATTACTATATTTTATTGCTTATTTGACTCTAGAACAGTTACTGTACAATGATTATTTATGATCTCACTTTCCAATTCAATCACACCTTACAATTTCATATTTTCTAAACAATAGTATGTAAGTGTTCCATTGTTACTTCCACCAAACAATACAATTGACTATTCAATCAATACTAATATTGGAGGTAATACATATTTAATCATAGCATCAAAATTAATTCTAGGTAATTATACTTATCTCTCCATTTAAAACTGTTATTAATTTTTAAGTATCTACCATTAGATTAAGGTAAAATCTTCTTAGATGCTGACAACTTTATTCTTATTACAAATTAAATAGATCAATTTACTTTGGGATTTTTTATTCTTTGCAGTCTACCATTAAATTTTATCATTTGAATAGTTTTTTTGAGGATGTGGTTTATAATATATTTATTCTGGTGTTTATCCAAAATAGGCAATTTATGTTTCCATTGCTATTTCATTGATTTCTATACTTCCTTCATCAAAGTTTGAGTAAGTTAATGGATAAAAAACATTAAATGAATCTATAGCAGCATTTCCTTATTATTTGTATCCCCAAATTAAATCAATCCATTCATTCAATTTAATAGCATATTCACTTTCTAATGCTATCATATTTTAAGCAACATAATAAAATGCATTCTTATTAGAGTAAAATGGCAATTAAACATTATTTACTAATTAACTGCTTTACAATTTACCTAAATTATAACCATTTATATTTAAAAATGCTTCAGGTAAATAAAAAAATTCAGGTGTTAATTCTCTTACATCTGCCATCTCATTACTACAATCTATCCATGATTTCATTATAGATCTAAACAGTCTATCTGGAATATCAAATTTACCATCTTAAATTGATATTGCTGCTTCTGTAAATGGACTTAATCTTACCAAATATTAAGAAACTAATGCTTAACATGAATAATGAGTTCCATAATAAAATTATTCATTCTCAAATCTTTTAATAAATTAATCTAATCTAGCTTCACTTCCACAGGCTCCTATTGGTAAAGAAAGATCTCTATAATTGATTTCATTTTATATTGATGCAATGTCATTGTCATCAAAATCTGATGCATTTCCTTTCAAAACCCATGGAAATACTGGATATCTAGTTAAATCTATATATGATCGACAAGATAGGAAATTCAAATACATTAAATACTTGAAATTACTAACCTTATTAAAATCACATTATTTTGGTTATATTTTCAATTTCTCAATTAACTCTTCCTTTAATCCTTCATCTTCAAATATCAAGTATAATGATTCTCCATCCTTGAATATGATTTCAATTGCATTTCTATTTCTTATATATATTCTTTCATAAAGCCATCTAATTTAATTCCTCTTCCATGATTTCTTAAAGGGTTTATGATTTGGTATTGTGTGAGACAACAAAGTAATATGATTTGCTTTTTAAGTATAGGAGTAATAGGAAAATGTTATTTTTTCATCTCCTATTGTAATTCCACCTTATTTTAAGTATAAACTCTTTAACCAAAAACATTTGTATTATTGTTTCTTTTCCAAAAGCACTTATGCATCATTTTCAAATTCAGGATTCTTTATAAATTTAATTTTTAATATTGGACGAGAATAATTCTTATTTATGTATTTCTCAATTTTATTAATATAATAAGGATTCTAATTAAATTTGTAATCATGATCAATTTATTCATCTACTTAAAAATTACAATTAGTTGGTCTATATGAAGTAATACGTAAATTATGCCAAAGTTTACACCATCTTTATCTAATTTTTCTAGTTTTATTCATTAACTTATAAACAGATACTTACATTGATGCTGCAGCTTAATTAATATCATCTGTTAATTTAGATAATTGTTCTGATTATGTCATTTTAATCTATTATTATTCTAGAGTCCACTTTAATAATAGTGATTCTTAATAAGTCTAAAAATCTTATTAAAATTTAATTGAATCAAAAACATGCACTTATTATTCTGTAAGTGATTAAAGAATTAATACATTTTGAGTAAAGAAATATTCAATTACATCTTTAATTTATTAATCTTAAGTTTATGATTAGATTGCTTTAAGTAAATCAATAATTTAATTAATAAAGTGTTCACTTGCTTCTGTATTTAGATATTAAATTTATTCAAAAAGTTTGGTAAAATAGAATAACCATTCTTTCAATTTATCAAGTGGACAACTTAAATTGATAATTTTTTAGATGGCAAAAGGTAGTTCTTTTTGTTCAACCATTTTGGATAATTCTTGCTCATTTTCTAAATATATAATATACTTAATTAATTTAGTTAAAAATGCTTCAAAATTTTTAAATGATTAAATTGAAAAATAAATTTAGAACATTGTCTATTAGACTTAATATATTTTTTCTTCATTAAATTATTCAATCACTTCTGTTACAACTGTTAAAAGTGCTGAAACATCTTATCTAATTTGAAAATGAATTAAAATTTAACACATGAATTGAGGATTCTTATTTAAAAGATGCATAAAAATCTAAAGTGTTTTTTCATTTTATTCTAATTTCAATTAATCCAAAAACCATATAGAATTTTATTAAAGTATGAGTTATTATTATTCAAGGCTAATTTTACTTACGTAATTAAAATAATATTCTAAAATAATTTATTATTTTGTTTAAGAATATAGATGTTACAGAATTTCAACACATAAACAGTTTATCTTTAGTAATTAAGTTAATGAATTTAATAGATTATCAAAATTATGGGTTACACAAATTGCCTTAGAAATATAAGAGATCATTCCTTAACTTAATAAGTCTTTTGTACCGTATAGCATTTATCCTAATAATGTTATAGTTGCTACTAAGCATTCCATACTATCAGTTTATAATAGAAGAAATATATCATTTAGAATCTTATTTTAAATATTATGATTTCTAAATACAATGAAATTTTCTTAATCATCTCTAAATAAATCAGAAACTAATCTGGTTGCACTTTATATAGCCTTAATTTTGAGTTCGATTGATGAGGCTTCAGCCACTTTTAAAAAGAGTTTGAATTAATCTTTCAAAGTATTAAAATTATATTAGCAAGAATAAATCATAATTTATAGAATTTGATCTTAGATTTGGCTTTTCTAATTGACACTTACCAATAATTGAGCCAAATATTAAATTGATGTGACTTTTAAATATTTCTGATGATCATTAATATAGAATTATTGTAATAATATGCAGTATTACTATTAATCAGTTATTCTTTTGATAAAATTAACATCAATAATTAATAACAATAATTAATTTAATATGTCTTAATCTTCTACTTTTTATTTGATCTATAAAATTTAACTTAGATTAGGAATATCTACTTTGATAATTTATGCAATTTATTGGAATAGTTTCATTTCAACAATTTAATTTTTATTTATTTGACTATCTTATAATAAAGTATAAAGTAAGATATGAAATAAATCATCTATTTAAGAATGATCATAATATTGAATTAAATCAAAAAGTGGAATTAATATTTTAATACCACCATATTCTACAAAATCATATTTTTATAATGAAGATGTCATTTTAGTATCTCCTTAAAGTTCATAAACTACATTTTAAATTCTGTCATTCACTCTTTTTGTTTAATGAGGATCATATAAAGGGTATATTTAATAAAAAGGAGATTTCAATTGCAGATCCAAAACTTCATTATAAACAGAGATCTCTTTAACTTTACATTTTATATTCTAAAAGTATAGAATCTCAAGATTTTGATTCCTTATTTTGGGATATTCAATCTGTATAGTATTTCTTATCTGATTAATTGAATATATAAACTTTGGTCTCGAATATAGTTTTCCACATTCATGTGATATAATTAATTCATTCCATCCATTCATTATGACTTCCCCCAATTTATTATTAGAAGAATAATCTTCCACAAGTACTTTTTCTAGAGTAAACCTCTAATACACATTTTTATAGAAGACTACACCAGCCATTAAGTAACAATGAGCTCCATTTGCTATAATTCTTTTCCCATCAATATGTGAAGATGCAAATTAAAAGAGTGTTCCATCTTCTTAAGGATTGAATGTTAAACAGATCGAATATTACTTTTCAAAATGCCATTAAGATTGATTGATAAGTTTTATTCCTCCATTGTTGATGACGAATTGATCCTCATTCTTCTCTTATTTTAGATACTCATACAAACCCTTAATACAGTCAGTCATAGTTTATGGGTTGTATATACTTTTGGCATATTCATCAGATAATTCATGAAAGTACTTTAACATGAGTATATATTAATCATAGAAATTGTTAAATAGTCTACCGAATTGATCTTTTTTTCATTACATTTTCAGCATCTTTCTAACTAATCTTTGCCAATAGATCGACTCTAGTTAGATTGGCCACATCATCTAGATTTCCATCATGGGAAACTTACACAGACTGTAATCTATCCTTCATTTTAACTTCTTCATTCTTCTTCTTGGTGATATTACTCTCTTCCTCTTCTAATTAGTCTAAATCTCGTATTGGAATCATAGGAGCTTCTTGATTTCTAATATTATTCCAATCAACACCATAGAAAAACTTATTACATTTTACTTCATCAGCACTTCTATGTCCAAGTCTCTTATGATATTATGGTTCTAATAATGAATTAATTAAATCATATGCTTCTTGACTCATCATGTCTTCTTCATTACCTATATCTGGCCATTCAATATTTCTATTCATTATATTTTCAAACACTTTCGGAATACTAGAATCATTAAATGGTGGAATGCCTACTAAAAATTCATATGCTATCACACCAAAAGACCACCAATCTATTGAAAAATTTGATATAGATTATCCACATATTACTTCAGGTGGAATGTAATCAGGAGTTCCAATTATTCTATTCTATCTTTTTCCTGATTAAGTTCGTTCTTATATACTAGTTTTACTGGTATTCTTTTGTAAATGAAATTCAATATTGCTTTTTGTTTTAATGTTTCTTTTTGAAACATTCATAGGTAATGCTTCAGGATCTATTGAACAATTTATAATATCTTTCCCTTCTCTTATCTTTTACACTAAAGCAATTTCAGATAACCCAAAATCAGCTAATTTTAAATGACCTTAAGCATCTAATAATATATTTTGTGGTTTTAAATCTCTATGAATAATTCCTTTCTTATGTAATGATTCTATTGCTAAAAGTAATTCTGCTAAATAAAATTTAGCTACTGACTCTGAAACACGTCCATACTGATATAGAACTTAACTAAAATCACCTCCCATCATATATTCTAACAAGAACAATAAACAATTGTCTTAAATAAATGAATAAAATGCTTTTACTACAAAATCACCTTCTAAAATTTCAAATACATTTTTTTCTGCTCTTAAATTTTAAATTTCATTCATATTCTTATTTCTACAATCTATCACTTTCATTGCATAATAATCTTTAGTCTTCTTCTTACAAACTAACCATACAGCTCCAAATGCTCCAACACCCAATACCTGAATAAATTCAAAGTCTTAAAGAGTTACATTCAATCTAAAATATATATAGAATATATATACAATTATTTATTTTTGACTAATTTGGTAGTTTTGAGATCTCCATCACTATAATATCCCTTAACTTTCTATTCTTTTTCATTATCAAAATCACAATTATTAACCATATTGTTTTAATTTAAATCTTTAAATGAAATCATATTGCTTTTTGATTGTTATACATAAGCTTCCATTTCTAAAGATTCTTTCAATGATTTCTTAATACTATTTTTTTAGACTTCTTTAGATATTGCATCCCCTGAATCTGATTAATTACTACTTTATCCTTCATCTTCAGATTCACTTAAACATTTTTAGAAAATACAATCTTTTCCAACACCTTCAGTAAATGTTTTAGATTAAACCTATTTATTATTTTCAAAATTTGATGTGATATTTTACTTATTTAACCATTTAGACCCACTACCACTATTTTTAAGCATTTCAAAATGTTCTTATAATGAATTTCCTAAAGAAGTTCTACGATTCCCTATTTCAACATTATTAATCTTTAGACGAAGTGGAGAAGTAAGATTCTCTAGTTTCTCTTCATCAGTAATTAGTTTTTGTAATCTTGATATTTTTTATGTACATTAAACCTTTTCCTAAAATTATAAAATATTTTAATTCTACTTCAATTAGTTTTAAAGTCATTTTTACAAGATCTTGAACATCTTTTTAGAGTGTATGTTTGATATTGAATAACTCCACTTATATTTTTAGATCAAATTAAATTGATTGAGTACCATGATTTGTTTTAAGAGTTTCATCAGTGTATTTAGTAATTATAGAGAGTGAGTCTAACTGTAATCTCAAATCTTTTAAAATTTCTGTGTTATCACTAATTTATATTCACAATAAAGTACTCAAGAGAGAATGGACTACCCATACCTGATAATGGGGAACTTATTTATTTTATTTCTGGTGAAGGAGAGTATGTAAACTTATTTCCTTGTTTCTATTATTCTATTTTCTTTGATAACTTAATCTATTGCTTCATTATTTGATCAAGATCTTCTCCGGTAATATTTTCTTAAACAATCTAAATCACAGATTCCTACTCTGTTTATTCTTCAGAAGCTTTATTATTTTCTAAATTTGCTCCCTAGTTTGCAAACCTTGATTTTACTGTACACTAATATAATATAAAAGTTTAAACTTACCTTATTTGTTCTTGAACCTGTTTCCTCACTTGTACAATCTTCTGGTTAATTTAATTTCAACGGAGCACTACTTCTCATTTATCTATTATCTTGGTTTGTATGTCTAGCCTACTTAGACTTATGAATTTAATATTTTGTGTTAATTGTACGAAAGCTGTTCTATGCCAACTCAGCTAACTTTTGAATTTACACATCTAATTAATGCAATTGCTTTCTAGCCTCAAAGATTTGTTAACAATTAACTAAATGATTCTCAATCAATGAAGCATCTGTCTATAAATGGTAATAGTACACTAATACTTTTTTTTCACAGATTCTACACATTACTAATAGATCTTCACTACTTTATACTTAAGCAATCATAAATATATAAATTTATTATAAACACAATGATTCTCCATTATCAATTAATCATTTTAATTGGCATTTACACTTTAAACAAATGTCTTTTACCCCATTTAATTAAATGTAATTTATTCATTTTTTAATTTTTTTTTGTTTCTAATCATTAATTTTGGATTCTACTTATATTACCTTCTACAAAAACTCATATTCATAATAAACTATTATCTTAATTAATTTCGAAAGAATTCATTTTAGAACAATATTTTTCTATATTCTTATGTACATTCTTAGGTCTTATAAATTTAATAATCCAGCCATCCTTTTATTGTTTAGTTTATTCTTTTTAAAAAAATAGTCTTATTTAGATTATGATGAATAGGTGAAGAATGATTTAGGTATTCATTTACAAAAATCTAAAAATTTGAAATAAGTTTATTATATTAAGTTATTCTGTGGTAATAATATCAACTTTCTCTCTTCAATTTTATGTAATATATAAATTGATAAACGATTATTTATATGAAATTAATTAGCTTCTATATATTATAATTCAATCAATTTCAGTATCAAATGTTTATCTCTTTGTATTCCAACTGCCTTAGTAATTTTTATAGATTGAAATTATGATGTTCATTTTGTGCGAGTTTTTATCATGATAATTTCATATAATTTGAACATATTTATTTTTAAATATATTATATATAGATACTTAAAATCATTAAATTTCTTCATATTATAATTCAAAGTTGTGTAGGTAAACGCATAGATAATCTATATTGATAAATGATTCATACCTAATAGGGGCAGTTCGCTTTCTTGCTCTGGATGTTTATATCTACCCTTCAGTACATGGAATTTGAGATTCCGACTTAGAATACACATTAGTCTACAATAAGGAAAGTCTATTTTCAAAAAGTAGTTTAGTTCTTTTAGTGTTGTTCTCATCGAATTCCTAAATTAATTTAGGAGAAATCATGATGTAAGGTTTTTTCATTATTGATGTTGACTTTTATTAAGGTTGAATACTTGGTTAATGATTGTGTTTTCTTTATATATTAGAAATGATGATACCTTGAACTTTGAATAGTATTAAGTATGAAGGAAGTGCTTGAAGTTGTAGTTTTGTTGCTTGAAATCGACTTTGAAGATTTCATTAAATTAATAAATAAACAATTTAGGCCCAATATTAAAATAGAGAAACTCCTCATTATTTTCAGTCCTATTTTTAGTACTATTTCTTATTCAAATGAACAAAATATGTGTTACATTACTTTATTCATCAGAACATAGCTATTATTGCATAATATTAATTTAATTACTTTTAATGAAAATTAATCATTTTAATACTGAAATTTGTAATTATTGATTTATCATTATATAATGATAAATTAGACCTTAAGAATAAAGGTCATTATGTTAGAAATTTATTAATAGTGATTGAATAAGATTAAGATATAATTGTATTTTAATATTATAACTCAAGAAGTGTGAAATAATTGATCATAAAAGTTTTGCAAGTATTATGATTTTAATCAAAAATAAATAATTCAAAAGCATAATTAGAACAAGCTCTAAAAGTAATTGATAATAAAGAAATGAAACCAACTAGTTTCCAAATTAATAAGCGTATGGTTAATTGCAAAGAGGAAAGTTCAATTCAATTAGAAAGTGAAAAAAATTCAATTGAGAATGTTGGTATTAACAATAAAATTTGGAAAGCTAAATTTTAGGGAATCGAATATGATCACATTAAGATTTGTTAGTTTTCTCACAAAATCAAATGTAATGAAAATGTATTTGACATATTTGGTGATGTGTGTCATCAGATTTCAAATATTATTAATAACTGAATTTCTTTAAATTTCATGTATATTTTATAAATTAGAGCATTTGTAGTTCAATTAAGGAAATCAAAATTATTAAAAATCTCTTTTGAGAATATTAGAAATGAATTTTAAGAGAATCAATTGATATGGGAAGCATATATTTTGAATATTAATGTTTTATATTTATCAGCTAAAATGGCATTTAATTTGGTGATTGAGAAAATGAGAACTAATATACATAAGGATACTAATATAAAATTGATTTCTATAATATTTTTCCTCACTTAAATTATAATAAATAGTATTTGATCTCCAAAACCATTTTCGAATATACAATTTATTTGTTAATTTATACAAATGAAAAATTAGCAATATGATAGTAATAATTATTTGTATATTCTATAAATGGATTCTTATCATTTTATATTAATTTGAACAATAAATATCAAACTTTAAAATCCTTGAAAAATAAAGTAGGAAGTATAGTGTTTTTGTATTCTTTTACAAATCTTATCAATTGGTAGATTTTAGAAGGATTTGATAATGAAAAGAAATGTATTGTATATATTTTAAAATCATTATAACATAAGAGAAAAATGTTAAATAATTTAAGAGTTTAATAAAAAATTAAAGAAATAGAAATTAAAAATAAATTATAACAAATAAAATTTATTTGAATATATTTATATATTTTATTGAATATATCAATCTTTTGCTGCTCTGTATATTTTATTTGCTGCATCTTCGAGTAAACCTAATAATGATTCTTGAGATTCTTCTCTAAGTTTCTTTTCTTCTTCAATTTCACTCTTTACTCTTGACACTAGATCTTTGAGCATTTCAAAAATGGCTGTTTCTGATTCTTCTCTAAGAAAATGCTACTATCAAATTATACCTCAATTTCTTTTGATTTGCCACACCTTCATTAAGACGACGAATTTCATCTCCTGCTCTTCTCAATGTTCCATTATCATTATCTTCTCTATCTTATCCTTCTGATTTGACCATGTCATATAATTTTGGTAGATCATTCTCTAAAGAAGTAGTAATGTTCTCTATTTATTCTTATCTAATCTTGCCTTCAGTTTAGATATCAGATTTCAAGTAAACAACCTATTATATTAAATATTATTTGATACCTTCTCATCCAAATATCCTTATACTTTTAGATTTCCATCTCTTCTTAATGCTATTTCTTATTCCAATTTTGTTGTAATACGACTCTCAAATGCTGCAACCTCTCTTACTCTTTGTTCAAATTAAGTTTCAAATGCATTGTTTTCTTCTTCAATTTATTTCTACAAACGAACTATTTCATCCTTTAATGAATGCTAAATGATTAATATTTCATAAAATTACAAGTTTTCTGTTATAAGATGTGATTGTGTCTTAAGTTCTCTCTTCAACTACTGTAATTCTTCCACATATTGTATCAATTCTATGAGCCTTTGATTGATCATGTTATAATGGAATAGAATTCAATTTCTCTTAAATCTTATGGAAGCGTTCATTGAAAGGTGTATTTGGATTCATTTTAATAACAATTTATTTAAAAAATAATATTTTAATCAAATATGACTCAAATAGAGGAAGATAATATAATTAGAAATCAATTATATTACAGAAATTCACAAAAATGTATCTATTGAACTTAATGGAATTATACATAAAGACTCTCTAAGAATTTCTCAAAATTTCAATTGAAAAATAAAAGATTATGATTAAAGGATTACCTTTGAAATATGATTAACATCCTTCAAAATTAAATCTCAAAATGTAAATTGTATTTATAACTTAGGGTTAACAAATTAAGGTAATTGGTGCAAGAAATGAGAGAAGATCTCACTCCTAAATAGATAACTATTCTATTTAAATAGAGAAAACGAGTACTCTATTAAACCTTATTACATTGTTCTACCAATAAGATTAGTCAATTTAGGAAATAAATGTGATATGAATGCATCTATTTAAATTTTCAGAAGTGTCAATGAATTGAATGAATATGTAAAGAATAAAACATAATACGGATAAGTCAAGTTGTTTTAATGCATTAAATGATGTTTTCTAAAAACTTGAATAGAAGGGAGAATCATTTAAACAGATCAATTTTCTTAGTGTAATCAATTTCTAAAATAATTCTAGATCCTCTTTTAATTATATCCTGGTTTCGCTTAAAGAGAAAACTAAATAACATTCAAATAATAAGATGCTGATGTTTTTAAAATGTATTTTTGACTTCCTATGTGAATGAGGAGGAACAACAAAAAACTTCTTTAATGATTTCTTTGAATCGTATTGTAATCAACAATAGAGAATTAGGATCTTCCAATTGAGCCTAAGAAAGTGAGTTTAGAAAAGGAAGGTAATTAATGTTTATCATTGATAATCAGAGTAAACTAGCCAATACATTATAGGAAGGTATTACAGTGAGTTTGGAAGTATAATGATTGGGTTTAATATGATGATGAAAAGACAGCAGAGAGAAAAATTGAATATATTTTTGATTCAAGAGAGGGTGGAGATTGGCAAATGGGTTATTATCTACTTTATAGAAGATTAGAAATTGAGTGATATTATAAAAATGAATAATTATCATTATTTATTCAAGTTCATTATTGTTGGAGAATCAAGTAGTTGTTTATGTTAAGTTAGATGTTGGAAAGAGTTGTTTATTGTTGTAATATACAGAAGGCAGATTCCAAGTTGGATATGATGCTACTATTGGTGTTGAATATGGATCTAAAGAAGTAATCTATGATGATAAACTGATTAAATTATAACTTTGGGATACGGTATAATTTAATTATATTCAGGCAGGCTAAGAGTCCTTTCGTTCTATAACTAGAGCATATTATAGGGGGTAATAAATATTTTTATATATTTAGATCAATTGGTTGTTTCCTAGTTTATGATATCACAAGAAGAATAACATTTGACAGAATTTAGACATGGGTTAAAGATGTGAAATAAGATACTAATAGCAAAATTGAATTTTTGTTGGTAGGCAACAAATGTGATTTAAAAGATCGAAAAGTTAGTTATGATGAAGGAAGACAATTATCAATCCAATTAGGATGTAGATTCTAGGAGACATCTGCAAAAACTGGAGAAAATGTAGAATTTATATTTGAATCTTTAACAAAGAAAATTTATGAGAACATTAAATTAAATAAAATTGATCCTCATGATCCTAATCATGGAATCAAAATAGGAAAAATTGGAGAAAATGAAAAAATTACAGAAATTCCATATTAGAAAAAAAGAAGTATTTGTTGTTGAATATAATCAAAAAATCAATAAATTTATAATGTTTTATATATTATAATTAATTAATATCTATACAAACATTAAATTCATTTCATTTTCTTTTATTTATTAGGACTTTAACTAGGAATTCTCTTTTTTCTACTAATCATTAAATTATTATATACATTGTTACTCCTTTTTACTTAAGCATACTATATTTATTAGAGAGAGGAATTTCATCGAAGTTTTCCTCAAAAACTGATTCTCTCCATCCAACTGTCTCCGCATATGAATTTTATCTCAAATTTTAATTACCTGTTTCAGCTGTCTATTTCATAGTTTGAGCAACATCTTATGGAGAATTATCATCACACACTTTAACATCAAAAGCCATTTGTGAAAGTTAGTATTTTGGTCTTACAGAATTGTAAGTGCTCAACATCACACTTCCAGATACTACACTTGGCTATTAGGAATCCTGTCTCTTCAATTAGGAAGGAGGAATTAAAAATTAATTATTGCTTAACCTATCTAATAAATTATTATAATTACTATCTAATCAAATTTGATCCTTATTAATCTATTGATTTCTTCATCTCTATAGTTTAAGGAGGCTATAATTATTATTAGGTTGTAGATCTCTATAAATTGTCTAAATTTTCATTTTTTTAAGAGAACTTCATCTATTACTTCTAATCCCAATCATATATATTATCTAATTGAATTCCTTGATTCTATGCAGCCTTTTCCAATTCATTATAAACAAAAGAATAATTAGGTTCACTACTATATTGTAACTATCTCAAATATCTATAAAATTGATCAATATTGACTCACTCCAGTATTATAGCAAATTCAATTGGTACATCTTTACACAATTCCTTTGGATCCATGTTCATTTTCAATTCACCAACTTTAACAGTTCTTTCTTCATCACTGACATTCTGCATATTTTGCCATGGAAGCTGCCTAGACTTCTGATAATTCAAGATTCCTTTACCCTTTCATGAAATACAATAACACATATATTAATGATTCGATATCATCCTTTCTACTTAACTCATGACCCTTATGTGCAGCAATTGATGCATACCTAGTCGTACCTATAAACGATGCACTATCTCTAAAGGGTCTAAACTAATAACACCAAAGAAATTACTTAATATTTCCTTAAGCGTCTCTATATATTTTGCTGATCCCAAAATCAACAACATATATTTTAGAAGATTCTTCCTCAATTCCAAATAAAATATTTTCAGGCTTCAAATCTCTATGCACAACACCTTTAATATGCATCCTCTCTAAAACATGCACTATCTAAATGCCCAACTATATTGTGGTTTTAAAAGAAAACTTTTTCTTTGATTTCATGAAATGAGATAGATCCTTTCCCAACAACTGTAAAATTATTACATTGTATTCATCCTATTGTCCATGCCAAAATAATTTTGGTATACCATCAGTTCCTTACAATCTTTCTAAAACTTAAACTTCTCTTTCTAATGAACGAACATCTTCATTTTCTTCTTTCTCTATTTTAATTGCCACATCTACATTTCTCTCTTTATCATGTCCTAATAACACCACACCAAATGATCCAGAAGATATCTTTTTTTAAACTACGTAGATTCCATTAAATATCGATGCAGTTTACATAATATAATTTATAAATGATTAATTTTCTCTTGTTATTCTCGATTAAACTCTCCTGTATTTTTTTCATTAATTCTAAATTCTAAATACTGATCTTTGTATTAAAAGAAGATTTCAAATATTCTGATCATTTCATAATTGTAACAATAATTACTATATAAATCTTAATATATCTAAAATAATGTATGATTTGAGAAATATAAAGAAAAGAAAGATCAAATAGTTACATAAAATACTTTTAAGGTTCTTTGTAATAAAGACTAAAGATAGTCAGTGTAAATCATTATCACTTATTTTATGAAAATATTATCAATTGAAGCAGAAACAACTTTAAGTTTTTGAAAAGGAATACAGTCAAGAGCAGAAAGGAATTAAAGGTTCTTAAATAAAGTTAAAATGTTAAATGATGATAATTAATATTTCATACTCTATATAGATAAATTTTCATTTGGGGAAATCCTACTTTAAAATTGAGAGAATTTCATCAAAATTTCTAATTTTATTATTAGACTGAAATACTTAACAATTTAATTTTAAGAACCTATAAGAGCTCGATTTTATTTTAAGTATGTTGATAAAATCTACTCTTTTAATTTCACTAACTCTGGTATGAATTAAATTTCTTATTGATTTTCTTCATGGATACTTAGGCTACTCTTTTTGACTATTTTTGAAGAATATTATTTATTCTTATTATTCTAATTGTAACTATTTGTTCCACTCTATTGATTACTTAGTTTGGTCTAATCAATTTGTGATAATTTCATAGGATTCTGTAATGATTACTCTTTAAACACTAGAGGTGATGATTTTGTTTAATTTCCTGTATTAATTTTTGTTGTTTATGGTCTTTGGTAATTATAATTATTTTATTTCTTCCCTTTGTTATTTTTCCTCATTTCTTGGCTTTCTTCATTAAAAATTTAATACATTAATCTTTATTACTCTTGGTAGGTACAATTAAATGGATAGGAGTCTTAACCTATTTGGTTTTATTGTTTTAAATAAAAGGTTCTGTTTCTTCTGTAAACAAGATATCTTCCTCTATGATGATATGAGGTTTGCTGGATTCTTTGTTTTGATTATCCAATTACTAGGCTGAACGTACATCATTAATTGATTTACAAGGTACAACTACATTTGAATTGGAATGGAAAGATGATGAATTTTTTTGATGCATCCAAGTTGTAACTAAATTTTCAACCTTTTAGTTCTAAGAACTTAAATTCAACTAATAGAATATATTTCATTCTTTACTTATTTTTCAACAGAAAATGATTATGCTTTATTTCTATGTCTTGAATTTTCTATAGAAAACTGTAATTATCTCTAATAGGTTTATGGTCTTTCATTTGAAAGATTTCTAGAACGAGAAGATTATTGACCTAAAATTGATGCTTTTAAAGTTTCTAATTCCTCCAATTAAGTTGATTAGCGCTAAGATAATAATAACATTTATTTATTACTATAAAATTAAATTATTAAATTACATAATTTTGATTAAGATTAAAGCAGCTCTTTGGATATTAAATTCATTTATTTCATAATTGAAAAATAAGCCTAGAATTCATTAAATGAGAATAATAATAATTTTTGAGATTATTTAAATTTTCATAAATAAGTTGTACATTCTTTATGGATTTACCTTAACTCTCTGAATTAGAATTGTAGAATATCTATGCTTGGGTAAATAATAACATACTAATTTCAAGATCGATAAAATTCCACTATCAAGACCAAAAAAGAACATTCAAAGAGATTTTGCAGATGGAGCCATGGTAGCTGAAGTTGTTTATCATTATCTCCCAAAATTGGTAGAAAAACATAATTACCCTTAAGCTCATAGCGTTTAATAAAAGTAATATAATTGGAGCACTCTCAATTTAAAAGTATTCATTTAATATAATCATTAGGTATTCAAAAAAATTGGATTCCAATTAACCAAAAATGATATTGATAGTGTTATTGCTTGTTCACCTGAAGCTGTTGAAAGAGTTTTAAAGTTGTTATAAATTAAGATTGAAAAATATTTGGAACAATAGAAAGAATTGGAAAAGAAAGCCCTTGAATAATAAAAACAATAGTAATAATAATCGCAACAAAAATAATAGCAGTAGGAAGATCCTTTACAAAACTAAGATTTAAGATTTGTTTTAGCTGAAAAAAATTAAGCAATAACAGAGCTGAAGGAAACTGTCGAAATTTTATAATTAAAAGTTAAAAAACTTGAATAACTTTTACAAATCAAAGATAATAAAATTTAAGGATTAATCAATCAATTATAAGGTAAATAATGAATACTTATTATTTTCATTTCTTTATAACATATATTGTTAATAGATTAATATTATTTATGTGCATTTGAATTTAGCATATTTATTATATATATATTTAAAAAAAATTGATTTTAAAATAGACTAATGTCTAGTTAAAATGATGAAGAGAGTGATGTATAGGATGTTGAAATCGTTGATGATTACACTAGTCATTACACTAGTGAAAAATCAAATCCACATCCTTATTAGGAATCATAAGATGATTATGAAAGAGTTGCTGATGAAGAAGTTAAATCAGAAGAAAATAATATGTCACATTAGGAATCTGTTTTTAATAAAATTGTTCTTAATTAGAAATAAATTTCGAGAACTGCTGAAGATGAAGAAATTGTTAAAAAATGTTTGGAGAAGGCATCAGAAATTAATGAAAATATAATGAACTAAAGGAAATAATTAAAGGATCAATTTAAAGAGTTTTAGAATGTAATTATTTTAAAGATAATGTTTTAGACTATAAATGCTGCAAGAAGTAACTTAAAAGATTATGATATGCCATATTAAACTGCTCACTTTCCACTATATTTAAAGACATAAGAAAAGTTTGTGATTTTGCCAGCACAAAATCTAAATATTAGGAAAGGGACATTAGAATCATTTATTAAGACAAATTTGGAAAATGAAAACTCTGTAAAGAAAGCAGAACAAGACAGAAGAGTGGCATTTAAATAACGAAGACCATATTAGAGAAGAAAATTTGACTCTTGATTATAATGAAGCATTATATTATCTTCCTTGTTTACATAAGTAACATCAATAAGAATTTTATAAGTTATTATTAAATAAATTATTTATTATCTAATTTATGATTAAATAAAACCTGTATCTGTATAATATTAAAATTCAGTCCTAAGAATCTTTTAAATTTATATATAGTTATTATCTATAATCCTATTTTAGATAATAAAATACTTAAAATACATTTGTATATAAATATAGTACCTATATATGATTAATAGTACAGAACAAGTAGAATTGAAATGATATATTAACAAATTAATAATAATATTCATAATTTACTAAATAGTAGTAAAATAGAAACAAGATACTCATTAAAGAACATTTTTATTTTAATTAGAAATTTACAAAAGTGTAAAAGTATGATGAAGTCAATTAATTATAATGACGTAATGAAGATAGGGAATGTTTCGTTTTAAAGATACTTTGGGCATAGTTAGGTAATAAATTTATTATATAAATGAATATCTTTTTATAAATCATATAATTAAAATAATATTTTCTTTAAAATTAGAATGCTTATTTAATAATTATTTATAAAATGGGAGTTTGTATTAGTAAAATAACAGAGCCTTAACCTGAAATTACTATGGATCCAATGCCTGTAGTGTAACCTCAAAAAGGAAATTACTCTATGAATAGTTTACCTGCAGAAGTATGTCAAATGAAACTATATCATAAAGCCAAGAAGAGGGGACAAGAAACGTTAGGCTAAAATAGAAGTGCTAGAAGAGTAAATACATGAGAATGTTGTAAAATAGTAGAAAGAGAAATCTCCTTTTGATTTTTAGATGATTTTAAATGCATTTGAAAACCATTTTATGTTTGCTCAACTTGATAATGATGATAAGTAAAGATAAGTATTAAAGTTAGAGCTAAATTAATTGATGAAATGTATTATGTTATGGCTAAGAATACAGATTACATATTTAAATAGGGAGATAAAGCAACTTTATTTTTTATAATTGGTAGATCTTCATAATTAATAAGTAAGAAAGGGGAGATTGTAAAATAATCATAAATAATGAAGTAAAGAGAGTATTGAAGACTCCAGAGTTTTTTGGTGAATTGGCTTTAATGTATCATGCACCACGATCTGCATCAGTATAGGCAATTGGAGATTGTGGATTTTGGGTATTGGAAAGAAAGAAATTTAGAAAGGCAGTTGAAGACATATAATAAAAAGCATATGAGACAAATAGAAAATTCTTAGATTAGGTTAAATTTTTTGGTATTTTGTTGTTTATTTAGGTTTATAAGACTTTATGACTGAGGAACAGAGAGATAGTATAGCAAATGTGTTGATAACATTGAAATTTAAATAGGGTGAAATAATTGTTAATGAAGGTGATATGGCAAATTCATTTTATATTATACAGAAAGGAATTGTTTAAGTTACAAAGTAAGGATAGTTTTTGAGATACATGAATTAAGGAGATTCTTTTGGTGAATAAGCACTTTTTGGTAATTGTGTAAGAGGAGCAACTGTGAAAGCCAATGATGAAGATGTGAATTTATTATCATTAAGTAGAGAAGATATAACAACTATTCTAGGTGAGAAGATTCAGGTACCATAATTGCATTTATTTAGTTGCATAGTTAATCATTTATACAAATATGCAGAAATGGGCATTTGAAAAACATCATTAATTAAGAGATCTTACTAAAATGTAAATTCAAAAAATAGTGTCTAATTTTAAAATTAAGACATATGAAAGTAAAGAATACTTATTCTCGAAAAACTAAATGATTGATAAACTTATTATTATTCTTGATGGTTAATTAGAATTTGATGGATAACTATTTAATAATGGTCAATTATTTGGAGACACATTCCTTTAAGTTGAGGAATCTAAAAGAAAAATTAGTTCAGATATCGTTACCACTCGTAAAACTACGTTATCTGTACTTCCTTTTAAATAATTCTTTGAATGTATTGGAGGAGAATTAGAAACTGTTGTTAAGAAAAATAAAGACAGAGCTGGATCTTCAAGTTTATTGGAGAAAAGATAAAAAAGCAATTATTCTCTGCTTACCCTAGAAGATTTCGTTGGATTGTAACTTTTAGGAGAAGGCTCCTTTGGAAATGCTTATTTGGTTAAGGATATTCCATAATAAAATTTACATGTTATGAAATGTATCCCAAAAGTAAATATTATTGCAAATAATACTGAAAGACACATGAAAAATGAGAAATAAGTTTTAGAAATATTAAATCATCCTAGTTTAGTTTGTTTTCATAGATCATTTAAAGATTAAAATTATATTTATTTAATGACTGAATATGTCAAAGGATAAGAACTATTTCATGCTATAAGAGATTTAGGTTTATTAAATTCTTATGAGACTTAATTTTATGTTGCTTAAATGATTAATATTTTAGAGAAACTTCATTCTTATCATATAATATATAGAGATGTTAAGCCAGAGAATTTTATAGTTATGGAAAATGGGTATTTAAAATTAATAGATATGGGTACAGCCAAAGTCTTAAAATCTAGAGCTTCTAAAACTTACACTACCATTGGTACACCTCATTATATGTCTCCTGAAATATTGAAAGGAAAAGGTTACACATTCTCAACAGACTTATGGTCTTTGGGAATTTGTTTTTTCGAATTAATGTGTGGAGAAGTTCCCTTTGCAGGCAATGAAGATGATGACCCGTATCAATTATTTTTATTTAGATTCATAATCTAAGAAGCCATTCTCAATGGACGAGTAGAGTATCCTTAGTTTTTGAAAGACTTCAAAGCCATTAAATTAATGGATTAATTGATGAATCGAACACCAGAACTAAGATTAGGTGGATCTTATGATGCTCTAAAAGTTCATACTTGGTTTGATGGATTTGAATGGGTAAATCATTTTCATATATCATTTTTAAGGAAGAATTAGAAATGATGGAAATTAAACCTCCTCATATTCCTAAACTTTAATAACTCAATTATGAAGAAATTCCTTTTCTAGAAATGATTAAAAGAGATACAAGTTCTGATATGATTTGCACAGTAATTGTTGATTGGGACTAAGAATTTTGAAATTTATTTGCTCATTTATAATTATAAATCTTTTCTTATTATTAAACATAATAATTCATCTCAGATTAATGTATCTACCTTTTTCTTTTTCTTAAAAAGATAAATTCCTATCCCAATACAAATAACACCTACAATAACACTCCCTAAGATCCAAGGCCAAATAATTGATTTCTCTGTTTATTCAATTTCAATAAAAAATAGCAACTATTATTTGCTGAAATAGTTTTTAACTTAAATATATTAGTAATCTTTAGACATGATTCCATTATAAACTATCTTCGGTGATGGATTAACTTCATACCTTGTCAACATAGTATAGTTATACTTATTAAACAATATATATTCCTATTAAATTATGATGTTATTATACCTTATTATTTAATTTATAGGATATCAATTATTTTTCTATCCTATAAAATTGATTAGTAAATTCAATAGCTCCAAAGAATTGAATTGGAACATTTCTTTAATTATTCTATGGAAGGCGATAAACAGCTATAAACTTTGAATTACTACGCTAATCTTAATACATAATTAATAGTAAATCATTCTACAAATTTATAGTTGGGGTATATTTCTCAAACAATATAAAGTCTTCATAACCTTATATAATTGAAAATACTTCTTGATTGTTAAGTTAACATCCTGAATCTTTACAAGTAAAGTTATAATTCATTCCAAAATGAGCACCTTATTTAGCAAAAAACAAAAATTTCCCTTGAAATAGCTCACCCTCTAAATTAGTTGATAATACTTAAATTTCAACCAATTAATTATTCATAAAGTAATCTCTATTTAAATATTCTTAAACATTACTTACGAATTAATTAAATTAAATTAATGTATCATCTAAAATTTTCAACTCTTTTATTAGTAACATTCCAAAGAAATTAAATGAGTATAGATTATAATGATTGGATCTTATCTTCAAAATTGTATTTGAATAATAATCAGAATCAAATTATAGTTTACCATAAAATTTAGCTTTCTCAATTTCTAATACTGATTCTTAAACACCATAAACAAATAAAAAGCTTTAACCTATCAAGAATAGATTCTTATCATATAAATATGCTTTTCTCAAAGAACTACTAATGGGCAGACCCTTACTATTTTAACATAATTGATTCTTGCAGCTTATCCCAAATATCATATCTTATGTACCTTAACTACAAAATACTATATAATTTTAATCCTATGCATATAGAATTTGTTTGCATTAGTAATCCTAATCTAAGAATTAAAATTCTTTAATAAGGTTTCCATTTGTTTTATCTATTAAACTGTATGTCCGATCAGAAAGAACAAATAATTTAGTTTCATCGAAATCCTTAACTGATCTTGAACTATTATAAAATATATTTTAAGTCTCATTGACAGGTTAAATGATTTTTACTTTATTATTAATATTATCATTCACCAATTAGAATTGAATAACTTATCCTGAGTACCAATTAGACCCCATATCTTAAATCATATTATTTTAATACTCATTAGTTAGTTTGGTCACTATTTGAAGTTTCTCTTAATATATTTCAATTTGTGTATTCATATTAATACATTTAAATTTTTAACTTATATTCAATTTACTTTAATCATTTGAAAATTATACTTGAGTTTGGTTAATTTAAATAAAAATATCTTAATTCATTTTAATATTGTAACTGAAGTAAAGTTATGTAAAAATAAAATAAATGATGAGTTCTTGTTTCTAAATAAAAACAAGATAATTCTTGATACCAAATATATCTTTTATATCTTTATCAATACTAATTACTCTAAATAATGAATTATGACTAGGATTGTTAAGTTGATATATCAATAACTTATTTTAACTTTTCACATATAGAACATCTAGATTTAAGCCTAATACAATATTCTCTAACTTGTCAATTACAAAAGAATATAAGGGAAGAGTCTTTTCCAGAACGATATTGCATTTGTTCTCCATATTATAAACTAAAATTTCATACTTACTATCTTTCTTTTCTTAAGCAACAACAAATTTATTTTTTGAAACTAAGACCTTGATGTTTTCAACCTAATTTAATTAAATCTAATTGACAACATAATATAAATTCACATCTAAAAACAAAATTACTATTAATTGATCTTATTTATTAAATAAAAAGAGTAAGTGAACCTACTTTGAGGTATCCTATTACTAATAAAACATCTAATTAGGTTTGATAAATTCATAATCTTTTGAGGAAAAGGAATACATAAATATCATCTCTTATATCAGAGCATATACATATACAACTTGTTATTTAGATGAAGATAATACTAAGGTAAATGTAAAAAATCCAATTGAATCAATTTCTTGTTCTTTTTCTAAAGCTAAAATGTCAGTTTAAAAATAACCAGGTTGATGGTAAGAGATGTAAGATAATTTTTCTGATGATATCAAAGTCACAATGTATATGAAGTCCATATAGCATGAGATGGCTGTATTTTCTTTTGTTAATTGAAAATCTAATTGAGTTTCTTTAACTATTGAACATTAATATCTAAAATTTATATATGGACATAGTTTTAAAGTGAGTTATAACTGATCATTTTATGATATCACCAACAATTACATTGTATTAATTCTACTATATTCAATAATTTCTAAGAAAATATAATCTGATTAAGATTAATTATCTACATTAATCCTTTGAGGTTGATTAAAATAAAAATTATCTAAGATATTGTCTTACTCATTTAAAATAGCAATACTAACATTTGGTCCTTAAACTAGATTATAAAAATAATTCATTTAAGAGATTGATGAAGCAAAGAATGGATCCCAAAACATAAATTCATCTTTTCTTACTTATATTAACTCTTAGCTATCAGATGCTATAGTTTGATATTCAATATTTAAAGTACAACCTTTATAATTTACCTATGCTTTATATATATTAAAGTCAGCATCGTCAATAGGATGATAAATCAACTAAACACCATATTAGTTTAAGAATCTTAAAATTGTATTTCCTTAGATTGAGAATAATTCATTATTTTATTAATCTATAAACACCTATGAGAAATCACCTTATTTAGTAAAAGATATTTCATTAGCTTATATTTGTATTAAGGATTCAGAAGAAACCAGATTAAAAAACTCTTCTATCATATATGGAGTGTAATGGCTTGAATCAAAGGAAAAATTTAACTAGTCAGAATACCTAGAGTTATAGAAAAATGATTCTCCAACTCCAATGTATTATTTAGTCTTGAAATCAACATCATAAGAATGAATTTTGAATTTAGATTAATCTTTTGTTAATGTCCATTCATCATAATATGCTAAATAAATGATATTTTGTAAATCATCTAAGAAACTAAATTAATCCGTATCACTACATTTAAAATCTAAAATTTCAAATTTCTCATAATCTTCATAATACTAAGTGAAATTATGATCTACAAAAAATTAACTATTGATTTTTGTAAATAAAGTCAATTCAAGGGTTTCAGAGTTATATTAAAATATTTCCACTTAATTTAAATTATTATATTTATTCTTCTTTGTAACTCTATATAAGTACTTATTCTGAATATATAAATTTCTTTCTTAGTTTTTATTATAAGGATAAGTATTTGCTAATTTTGTCTTTAAAATCTGATCTTCAATTTGAAAGGCATAAAAATAATTGCTTTCTTCTTCATTGATTATCTCCATACAATCAATTATGAGAGATTTGGTAGATATCCAAACAAAATCAAAGCATTTAATCAAATCAGTTGAGCCTATATCAATAGATTTATCAAATTTTGGCATTCTGTCTTGATTGCTATGCCATTATTAAACATTATATAATAACTGATATTAGTTATTAAGAATTCTCAATATAGCATATTAATTCAACCAGTATCTCTCTTTATTTTAAACTCTATCAAATTTAATGATCTTAAAATCCTCTATTAATTATATTATTGAATATACATGGTATTTCATCAACAATTCCGCTATTTAACAATTAAATTGGCTGATTTAATTAAATTTTATTATTGAGATCGATCAATTCATATTCAGAAAAATCTCTCCAATCTTTGAAAGCATTAGTTATTGGATAATATAAATATTCATTTTTGTGTGCAACTATTTTCAGATAATCTTCATCTAACCTTGTGCATGATTAAGCAATAGAGTATGATATCAAAAGGATGAAGAACATATTTTATTATTGATTGGTAATGTTATTTGATATTTAAAAATCAAACTAATTCTATGTTGTGTAATTAATATTATTATAAAAGGAGAATCAAATCTATATTAAATGAAATATAGAATATACAAAAATGTTATTAATGCAATTTTATATTAAATAAGAATAACAAATATTTACAGAATTCTTTAAGTAATAAAGATAATTTTATATTCTTGTACCATCAATAACTCAAATTATTTACTGAATCAACTCAAATTTAGGTTTATTAAGAATGAGTGATATTAAATAATAAAAATAATTATCAGTTTAGATGGATAGTATTAAGATACTTCAGTATAAGTAATTTTAAGAATTTGAAGAATATTTAATTAGAAAAATAAATATAATATGTTTAGAAATAATGAATTGCTTTTATAACATTTAGGACATATTGGATTTAGCATACCTGAACTTGAGTTAATAATAAAATATAATTAACAGATGCTTAACATTTTATGGAATTTACGAAATACTTAATATGCTATAAATATGGGATTTGAACTGTTTAATAAACTCAATTAAACTATATAGTTAATTGTTAATATTCAGATATTATTTAATTAAAAATGATTATTTATTATAATAGCTTGACTGAATTAATATAAAATATAGTATTAAGAGAGCGATTTCAGGTTAGGTTTAATAGTATTTCGCAAAATTTGATTAGAATCATTGTAATATAATTATGAATACAAATAAAAATTGTAGCAGATAAATAGATAAGGATAAAGAGTCATAGTAAATTTGGAAGAGATGATGAGATAAATAAATTAATGAAAAAATAAAGAAAATAAAAAAATTGAGTACAGCAGTTCACCAAGCATTTATGTAGAGAAATAAATTGGCAGAACTTGATTTGATGCTTGAAGATTTGCAGGCATTTAAAAGAAGATTTAAAATATACTAGTTTGAAATGGATATTAGTTATTATGGGAATAGATAAACATCGAAAAATTGAGTATGTAAACTTGATTTGGCATCTAAAAAAATATCTATCGCAACAGATAAAGGAAAAGATTTTATCTGATGAGATAGATAATCATCTAATAGAAATTATTGTTGTTTCTTGTAATTAAATTTTGACCGTGTTGTCATAAATGTAGGAACAATTAGTTACATTATATATAAATAGTAGGTTTAGGGATTGGATTAAGGAATGAGAATTGATATATTAGTCTATAGGATTGATCATTTTTACAGAGTCTGAAAGTGGAGTATTATTTGATTTTAGAGAGATCTGAGGCTAAAATAAGGAGATCTGTTGGTAGAATTAATATTAAAAATAGGCTATCAATAACTTTTGGATTTTGTAATTAGTAAGTGTTGAAGGGTTATGTGTCATTAGAATGTGTTTGCTGCTGTTTGAGAATTGTGAGAGAGTAATTTACATTAAAAATATTAATTTAATTTAATCATGATTTTCAAAATGTTTAACTTTATGAATTCACGAATAGATGAATTCATTGAAGAGAAGAGAGACATCAAATTAATATTGGATGAATCGTTGTTATTATAAGATCTCTTGATGCCATAATAACAATACAAATTGCTTAATTAGTAATCATGGACATGATTCATAGCGTCAAAGACTATCCTGAGCATTTGGAGACACTCATCGAGTACATCACTGAAGTTGGAGATGAGGCTTGCTCCCAGAGAATATAATATAAGTATGACTTTATTAAAGAACAAACTAGATATCCCTTTTTAGCAAGTGAGATCTTGAGTAAGGAGAATGATTTCTTTCAAGATTTCCTTTTTGAGGAGTAAAATCTCCATTATTTGAATAGACTTTTTTCACTTCTCAATGAGGATATCCTCAACATAACATAAGCAGGCTACTTCTCTAAGGTTATCCTCACTTTGTTGAGAAAGAAACATTTTAAAGTATTGCATTTAATATACCATAAGATGTTGCAATATTTAAACGATAAAGACATTTCTAATCTTCTTAAACATATCGACATTTCCTATATTGCTGAAATAATTGAAAAAGTGATAATTCCAGATCCCAATGATGAAAACCAATTACTTGAAAAATAGAAATCCATTTTGTAGAGGGTTATGAAGATTTCGTTGCATCGTTATTATGAAACAGAAGTATATAATCCTTAAACATATTTAGGTTTTTGACAGCTGCTTGTTAATTGTCAATAATGTAATAAAGAGTCCAATAAATCCAGATTAGGAAGAGTTAATCAAAATTCTATTGAACCCTTATTACTTTCTTACCATTTGTGTATATATTATCTTCTAAATTAGTACTAAAGTCAGAGAACTTCAGCATATGAATTAGTATCAAATCTACTGTAATATATTAATAATTCAGGCAAAACAGATTACTTTCTATACTTTATGGATGTAGCTAAACATCTTCCTAATGCATTCACAACTTCTAATTTATATGCAATACCTCATTAAACTAGTTATGGGTAAATTATCATTCCTTTGTCCTCAAACAAACTCACATTACTCTAAATCTATTACTTACTATTACTAAGTGAGAAGGAAGAAATCTTAGTTGAACTGATCAATAATCAATCCTTCTAAGTTATTACAAATTTAATATTAACACATGAATTCAATAATCAAGCACTCATCTGGTTTGATAAAATAGTTATCTTTATATTTCAGAAATTGCCTTAGATGTACAAATCAATTTCAGAGTTCTTGGCTTAAATCATTATTTAATACAATAGAAATGAGAAAAAACAAGTTGGTTGTCTTCAAAACAATATCAAACCAGGATATTAAGGAATACTAACAAAAATATCTAATTTATTAGTAGATAATCAATTCACTAATGAAGTTTGGGATTAATATGTTAATGATACTCTCAGTAAAATTAATTCAGTAGAGAAGAGATTGTTATGTGACGTTGATCCAAAACCAAGATAAATGCCTTAATTTATACAGGAATCAGTAACAATTGAGAATCCAAAAGAGAATGATGATAAAGAAGAAGAAATAGAAGTAGAGGAAGACATCCCTGAAGATGATAATAATAAAGAAAATGAAATTGATGATTACGATAAATATTAGGATTAAGATTAAGATTAAGAATAAGATTATGAGTAAGAATAAGAATAAGAGGAGAAATTCTATGATTGTAATGAGGAAGGACGATTATAATAATTAGAAGAATTATAGTAGATATAATAATAAGAATAAAAAATAGAAAATTTAGGATCTAAGTATAAAAATCTATTTTGATATATATTAGACATAAATCAAGTTCGGAGGAGTAAGAGTTAATAGATGAATAAATAGAAGAAATTATTTCTGATCCTCAAACCAAACCAGAATAAGGTATTCATGATTCTATGGATTAGTTGCATAAATTATCTAAGATGAAGAAGCTCTTATTGATGACATTGGACCATTCGAATTAGAAAACAAATAAGATCATTAAGTTAATGAATATTATAAAAAGCATGATGATCCTAAACATGAAGAATGATATAAAAATAGATATATATTTAACTTAACAATAAATATTATAAAAATATTAGAATGAACTAAAGATGTCTTTTTAAAGAAAAAATGGTTCATCATTAGTAATAATCATAAAAAAATTGAATAATATTATTATACAGTTGACTGTATTATGCCAGTTGACAAATTGAATGGATTTTAATAAATTATTGTCATTCTAAAATATTATTCATAACAAATAAATTAAAGAAATAATCTTGACTTCATAGTTCAATGAATAGTAAATCAAAGATCTCAGAAAGTAAGAGTAAATGGTGATGAAAATAAAATTACTACAGAGTATTTATCAGAAATCAGAAGGATCTTTGGATCAAGAAAGCATTGATACAATTTTCAAATAGAATTGATTCAATGTATAGAGGGAAATTTACTCATATTAAAGAGAAAAGAATTCTAATAATTAGGATTATTCAAATTCTTAACTAAACTTCCTATTAATTGATTATTAAATAGAATTTTAAGCAAACCATTCCGATGAACATACAATCAAATGTGTTGGACTTAATAATTGTACCAATGATTTTAATATTAGAAATTAAAGAATTAATAATATGATAAGAATTATTATAAAAATGTCTAATTTTACATAGTTTTTACAATTAATAATTTTTTATTATGATGCATTATTACAAACAATTTAATAAAAATTACATCATCATGATTATATTAATTGTGTTCAAATTATGAATGGTAATTACTCTTTTCCTGTTGAGGAACAACTTAATTATATATAAGGTAATTTCAACATGTTTTTAGATTGAGGATAACCATTTAAATGTGAGTATTTTCATCCAGGATATACTTGTGAAAATCAAATTCTTCATATGTAATATTTACTTTTTTATAAAAAGGTTTCCTATCTTATTTTCTTAGAACGCTAAAGTCTATCTTCCTATTCATTTGCTACCTTTCCTTATTTATAAGAGAAAGGCTTTTTTAAAAAAGTAATCTCTTTTTTCTTAAACTTAAGTCCAATTAACACTATTACTAGATCATTGCTATCATATGTTAAGAGTGTGTTATTTCTAACGTTAATGGTTTAAGCTATGAGATATAATTGGTGTAAACAAGTAAGATTTCGCAATATTGTTGATCCATTCAATCCAATGTCTGGAGGTTTTATAGGGGCATTTTCTTTATTGTTAGAATCAAAAACTAGGTTAGAGTACTTATATATTAAAAGAGCTTAAGAAATAATGTTGAGTATAGTGCCACGTTTTTTTGAAACTATTTTAAATCTATTAAAGAGAAAGGGTTGGATAAAAAATATTCCTAAAGGAGATATTTTGGTATTTGCAATAATATTGGCAATAATACATTATTATTATTAACATGATGTAAAATAAATCTTAATTTGATTAGCCTAAGGCTTTAAAAACAACATATAGAGGAATGTTTGCTAAATTTTGGGGGAAGAATTGATTGTATTTGTAATAAAAATATTATAAATGTGATGATAAAAAAGTAAAATTAAATTAAATCTTTAATTCATGTCTATAAAATTACATTCACCATCTGGATAAGGAAGAACACATAAAATATTGGTGGCAGCTAAATTAGCTAATCTCTAAATGGAATTTGTTGATACAGAATTGAATGAAAAGAATTTCTAAGTATTCTAAAATAAATTTCCATTTGGAAAAGTGCCAGTCTTAGAAACATAAGAGGGAAATCTTTTTGAAAGTAATGCTATCCTTAGATATATTGCAAGACATTCATAAGGATTATATGGGTATTTGAATATAAATTAAATTTAGAAAAACACTCTACTAATAGGGTTTAGTTGATTAATGGTTAGATGTGACAATAAATGAATTAGAAACTGATGTTGTGACAGGTGCTATATAAGTATTAGGTCACTTTCCAGTTATTCCTGCATAATTTAAGACATCTTTAACTTAAATTAATCATACATTAACAATTATAAATACTTAATTAGGAAAATCTAAATATATATCTGGAGATTCATTGACAGTAGCAGATATTGCTTTGGCATAAGTTGTAACATTTGCATTTACTCTTTTATTTGGTGAACCACAAAGAAAATAATACTAGCATTTATTAAAATGGTTGAATGAAGTTAATTCACTTCCTGAATGGAGAGCAGTAATGATTATTTTTTAATATCAAAGGAATTCGGTAGACCAAGATTCCCAAAGAATGCATTTGTTTTGAGTGGTGTAACAGAGGAGAAAGACAAAAAGGAAAAGAAGGAGAAATAATAGGAATAACCAAAAAAGAAAGAATAATAAGAATAACCAAAAAAGAAAGAATAATAAGAATAACCTAAATAAGAAGAAGATGATGATGCACCTAAAAAGAAAGAAGCTAATCCTCTTGATTTGTTACCACCTTCAACTTTCAATATTGATGATTATAAGAGAATATTCTTTGCAGAAAAAGATATCTAAAAAAATATTGATACTCTTTTTGCTACAATTGATTTAAATGGATGGTCATTATGGTTAATTAAATATAATAAATCAGAAAATGAAGGAAAGTAATTGATTCTCACAAACAACTTAATGAAAGGATTTATCAACTAAAGATTAGATTAAAATTTCAGAAAGTATGCTTTTGCTATTCATGGAGTCTATGGTAATGAACCAAATCTCTAATTAAGAGGAGCATGGCTTTGGAGAGGAAATGAAGTTCCAAAAGAATGGGTACTTTAAATTATATATATTAATTTTAGAAAGATCATGTTGCTTATGATTATCATGAATTTATTAAAGTTGATGTTAATAATGCTGCTTAAAAATAATTGTTTGTTGACTATTGGATTAAATAAGAGGAAGATGTTTCAGAAGTCGAAGGATTAAAGGCCAGAAGTTTAATGTATTTCAGATGAGATATATATATATTAAAAATAACAATAAATTGGATTTCAATCCGTTAATATGAGTTTTGCTATTGACTCACGTATTCCAGGTAATGTATCTAAATTGTGATTGGAAAATGATTTAAGAATTCTTTCAATATTTGTATGGCACTATGAAACAGTGTAAGATCCAATTGAAGATGCTTTATAGTCATTTTATTGCAAATCTGTTGAAAATGTATTTTCACTTATAGAAATATCGAATTACTCTGAACCTAATTTAGAACTGTCTTCTGTTAGAGATGAAATAATATCTACAGATGATCCATCTTCTTATAACTTCATTTTCTTTTATTACAGTAACTACATTAATAATTTATAAACTAACATATTAATATCTCTCCATGCAACTCTATGGATTTTTCTCTTGAAATCTACATGTTATTTGATTCCAAACTCCTTTATATATTTTAAAGGCAGCCCATAACATTTTGTCATCCATTGCATTCCAAACATTTTAATATTAAGTTTAGGCCTACTTTTGGATTTACTCTCTTTTTTATTGTTATAGTAATGACAATTAATTTGGTTACTTAATCAAAGCCTATTGAAATTGTTATAGATGCATAGATTCACTAGAAGATTCTTCATTATAATCAAAATGTGGATTATATCTACGAGGTATTTCTTTCTGTATTTTCTTGACCTTCTTTACTTTATGATTTTAATTCTCTATCTCTGAATAATCACCCAATGCATCCAATCTATCCATAGTTTCTTCTTTCTTAAACATCCATAAGCACATATTACATTTTTAAGGATTTTCCATCTAGCTTAACATTATTTGGAATCTTTTGTTGGTACCTCTTCTTATATTTTACTCCATTGATTTCCATATTTTCTTATGGCTTTCAGTAATAATTCATCTTCAACTTCTTTCCATTTCTTTCTTGAAGAAACTTATTTGATAATTTGACGACCATCATTTTTGTGACAGAAATCCAAAAAATCATTTATCATTAATAATGTTCCATTTTGGAATGCTGATTTTTGAATAATTAATTAGCAAATTTATCAAATGATTATTTTTGTGTATTATATATACAAATATATTTGATATTATAATATGATCCAAAAACCTTGTTTAGAGAATATATTAAATAGACTAATGGAGTGAATAAATATGAAAATAAAGAGTTCTATTTAATCTACTTTAAAATTTATTTATACAAAATCTATCTAACTATTCAAAGCTTATATTAATATATAAATCTTCAATAAGAGATTGAAAATGAAGCGCCAACTTAAATTAGTGATCCCCAAACAGAATTCAATTTTCTTAATGTGGAATATGTAAAGATCTTGTTTTGAATGGATTTCTACAGGAGAAATTGTGGATAATGAAACAATATTTATGAAAATAATGACAATCCAATACCCATTAGTATCAATATATTCATATCATTTAATTCTTGTCCCAATTTTTAATTCAATATCATCTTAACTTAGCGTATATATAGCTGAAAGTGTTTTCATCCTATTCAAAATATCGTCTTCGATTATTTAAGAATAGGATATAATTGGTATTTACAATTTCAATTTATCATTTACATTTACATCTTATATATAATTTGATAATAATTTTTTACAAATTGAAGAATTACCCATCAAACATTTAGCTATTATAAAACTCTTGGAGATGTTGAGAATTATCCTATAAAATATTAGTAGTGACTAGAAAAAGCATCATTGAAATGTTATCATTAACAATAAATAAACTTTTGGCATAAGAATACCATATTATTCCAAGAGTAACAATATTACACAAAAAATATAGAAATTAATTTGATTTCATTCATCAATATTGAATGAAATCAGGAACTTAGCGATTTAATGATATGTAGAAGCAAATAATTTTATTATGAATTAACCCTTAAAGAAATTGAAATCAAATTATCAGAACTCACTCATCCTCTATTTGATAATGCAGTTTAAAACTTACTAATGCTATTTGCAAGAATGATTTCTATAATAATATAAATTTTGAATTTCTTATTAATTATTCTCATTATATTATTTATTGAATTGTTTTGTCATCTCTCAAAAATTCACATAAGATCACTTAGATTCAATTGAAATTCAAACAGATTAGAAATCCATTCTTTTTGGAAATAACTTTATATTAAGATGAGTGTATATATCCAACTTAAAAGTCAAGAATAAATAAACACTCTATGCCCATTTAATTAATTAATACTCAACGACATAACATTATAATTATATTAATATAACAACATTTATCAGTATTTAATATTATAATAACAAATGGACGGATCTGAAGGTACCAAAACACTCATGCATACCTAAAGTACAGTTGAACAGACTTTAGATAATCAAGGAAAATATCTCTATAAAAAAGGCAACAAGATAAAACGTATCGAAGTAGAGAACAACAATAAAAAGTTCACTTTAGATTAAACAGAGATAATATCCTAAAGAAAAAAAAGTATGTACAAACACAAGAAAATTTGTCTAAATAAAAAAATCAGAAAACCATGGACTGCTTAAGAAGATCAATAATTATAGGATTCCTTAAAATAATATGGGTCAAATTGGGTTTAAATTGCTGCATCAATGGCTAATCGAAATCCATCTTAATGTACTTAAAGATGGAAAAGAATCAAACCATAAAATGTAATATTTCTTAATTAAGTATAGTTAAAAAAAAGAAAACCCTTCTCTGAAGAGGAAGATTAACTTATATTATAATTAGTAACTAAATACAGAAAAAATTGGTAGAAAATTGCACAATTTCTTCCAGAAAGAACTAGTAAATAAATTAGAGAGAGATTTATTAATAAACTTAATCCATAAAACAAGTTTGAACCCTTCACTGAAGAAGAAGATCAAATCATTATAAAAGCTTACCAAGAAATTGGAACTAAGTGGACTAAGATATAGGACCTTTTAGTTGGCAGACCTGTAATTATATTCCCTTATTATTATTAGGAAAATATGATTAAGAATAGATTTTATTCTTATTTAAGATAAAAATTTTTGAAAATTAAAAATCCTTACTATTCAATCCCTTCAAAAAATAATGAGATTATAGGCATAGATTAAAAATCAAAAATGGAAAATAATGAATAATTAACAGAAGAAAAATAATTGAAAGAGAATTAATTCTAAGAAATAAAAAAGGAACAATCTGATTAAAGAAATCATGATATTCAAGAAACTTAAACTTAAACTTAATTATTTCTCTAACCTAATTCATATAGTTAAATTCCTTAAACTTTATTTATTGGAAACTTCTCTTGTAATTAATTTATAATTTATTATAGATCCTTAATATTATATATATTAAGCTCCTGGTGCTATAGTTTACACTCCAATCTAACAAGTACCCTTAAATTAATAGAATACTCCATTTCGATAATAGATCTTTATGGGTCAATAAGTAACTAATTAATTATAGTATTTGTCAAAGTTTTGATTGAAATTGAATGTATTATTTATAAAGTTAGTAATATAAATATATATATATATAATCAACTATTTTTATTTGATCGTTTGACTATTCTCATTAAAATATCAGCTAAATTACTTAGCTCTGATACATATCTAAATTTAATATTATTAATACCCTCTAGAGATTTATCCTATATCTTAAGTAGACAACGATTGAAAATGAGATGTCATTCTTACAATGTCTGTTAAAGCAATCTTTTCTATAAATCTATTTGAAAGTTCAGGTGAGTGATTTCTTTAAAAGGAATTAGATTTTTACACATTGAAAGCAGTATCATTAAAAGAGAATGCTTGTTTTTTATGTTCAAATAAGTTCTTCTTTGAAATTTAATTTTGTAATAGATTAGGAGAGCTTTTATCAAAAAGTCCTTTTTACACTTCATTAACATATTTATAAAATAAAGGTTTGTCACCTTATGGTGATACTCTATTAGAAATAGATTTATTTTGAAGTATCAATTAAACATCAAGTCTATTATCCCAATTCTTAAATCTTTCTAATTTTTCTTTGGATTTTTAAGGTGAGTCTTTATAACTTGAACCTAAAGTAATATTTTATCGCGCTGGTTTTGGAAATGAAGTAAAAGAATTATCATAGTAATCTTTTGAAGGAGATCTTTTAAATAATTAGTCTATTTTATTATTTTTAGTCTTAGATTAAGGTCCTCTATTAACAAAGATTTCATCATAGTTTAATCCACCTAGCATTTTTGATTTTTTAGGTGATCTCTTGGTAACTTTTTATTCTTCCCTAATTCGTTAAGAATAATAAAATACAGAACAATTCTTTCTGCTTTGCTCCAAGAACCAAATAATTAAGAAGATCTTTCTGATTATGAAGTAAAAGGTTCTCTGGATGATACATTGGTACGAAGATCCTTTCTAAAATCAACCAATTATTTAGAATTCATTTAAGTAGTAGTTTAAAAGGTTGTAAATCCATTTGAATTGCTTGACTTTTCAAATCTTGCTTATTTTTATGGTGAGAACAATGATGGTTAACGCATGAGTATAACAGACAAAAATTATTAATAAAATTATTTTATAAATTACTTTATTAATAATTTCATTTATACCAATAAAATATATATATATCTTTATTTGTACAAAAATATCTTTTAGAGATTGATATTTCTACATAAAATTCAAGAGGATAATTTAATTAATTGAGGAATCTAATCAAATTTCACTTATATTATAAATTACCATAAATAGTAATCACTTTGATTTAAACATTTTTCATGGTTCTATAAATAAAGTCTGTATTATTCTTTTTATTAGTTAGTTTCTGATAACCATATTTCATAAAGAATAAAGACAAAAAATTAAATTAGAAAATTATATGTAAGAAATATTCAATTAATTTCAGATAGATTCTACAATGATTTAAAATTTAATATATCTTTGGAATGAATGATTTCTATTCTTTCAAATTATTTACACTTTTTGAAATGACCTACTTTTTAAGATTAAACAGAACAGTTTCAGTTTATATAAAACTTTAATGTTGTTTTTTACATCGATTCTAAATGGTTATTAAGAAATGTCCTGAACACAATTTTAACAATGTTATTCAATTATAATAATAAAGTCATTGAATATAGTTATCATAATCCACATATTAATATTATCCTGTTTTCTTACACACGTATTATAATTTCTAATCCAAACTATTCCTTTAGTAATCAATTTCTTCGCAATCTTATTGTAAGGAGAATATCTATTGGTCGAATTGTGTATTTTACTCTTGCTGATCCTATATCTGCTAAAATAAGTTCTTTTGGGAATATTAATCAATATTACAGTTTTCAATTTATTGACATTGACTGTTATTTCATATTCAATATTGAGAATGTCTCTTTATTACGAATGTTCAAGATTGCTTAGACTCAACTTCATTTCTTGGATATTTAGATGAAGTCGATTTCTTATTTCTTTTGTTGATTGAATAATTTCCTCTATTTAAATTATATGCTTATACTCTTATAATTCTTATATGATCATTGCCACTTTGAGCCATCAAAATTAAGGCAATTGAATCTTCACATAAAGAATTAGGTTATCTTGCAGTGGTTGAATCTAAGGCTGAGTCCATTAAACTAGATTCATTTATTCTACTTGTTATAGATCCATAATATTTCATTTTCTTTTGCATTATATTGAGATGAAATATATTTATATAAAATAAGATTATTATTTTAATTACTTTTGAAAATTGCTCAATTTGCAATATTATTATATTTATAATATAATGAGATAAGATGATTATTTTAGAGTAGTATAAAAGGAGAAGAAAAAAGAAGACTTAAAACGTTAGGAATAGTTAAGATTAGATGAGGATGCAGCAAGGTTATAAAAAGCATAAGAGAAATTAATTTAAGATAAAGAGGAAATTGATAGTGATTCAAAGGATAAAGACAAATCAGCAAGAGATGATAAGAGCATTAAAATAAAAATTGATAAGAAAAGAATTAAAAAAGAAAAAGAATAAAGAAAAAAGATGCTAGATAAGAAAGCAGATAAATATGATAAACAATTAGAGAATTTGAGACCAGAATAATTAATAGAGAATGAGATAGGAAAGCCTTATTATTTAGTGCCTGATGAAACCAATTTAGAAATCAATGTAGCATTTTGTATTGATTTTAGAAAGAACTAATAATGAGGGAAGATAATAAAGTTAGGAGATGGAAGGTTTTTATTAATGAAATAAGATTAGAAAATCTACAAAAGGAATAATTATCAGTTTTTTTGAATTTCCGAATAGGTTAAATTGGGAAAACGGCTAATGAATATGCAGATGTATCAAGTGGTGAAATTTTTTTTAAATCTGAAATTTGTAAGGATTTAAAAAGAAGTGAAGTTAAAGTTATTAAGGTGATGTTTGAGACTGAAATGCATCTCTCATATTAAATGCTTAAAGAACGTTATTTCGTGATAGAAGTATGGGAATATAGACGATTTCGTTTGAATTTGTTTTTAGGTAAAATTTAAGTATCTTTACTTAATATTGCATCTGGAAACATTAAGAAACAAGATGATATTAAGAAGGCTTTTGGAGAAAAAAGATAATTTGCAAGGATATATTATAATATTTTGTTTTAAGAGGTGTGGGATTATAAATTAACATTTGAAGCATGGAAAGGATCAAATATAATAGCAGATTAAGGGAAAGAACATGATCCTAAAATCTAATTGACTTTGATGACTGATGAACTTATATAACCTTAAGTTGAATCAGAACAAATTAAGAAGAGTAAGAATCCTAACTTTAGAAATCTTAAAGGATATATGCATTTTAGAGGAACAATGGAAGATTTGACTTAATAAATGATGAAAGTAACTTTATTGTTTGATGCTTATTTTAATAAAGCTGAAAAATTAGTTTCTTTAAGAGGAATATAAGATACAAATTACTTAAAAGTTTAATTTAGATTAAAACTTAAAATCCCTCCTCCAGGAGTGAAAATAACAAAGAAACCAAAGAAGAAAAATAAATAAAAAAAGAAATGGGATGGAAATGATGATAATGAAGATTTAGGAGATGATTAAGATGCTTTAAGAGATGAAGCATATATAGCAATTATTGAAGGAAGAGTAAATCTTAATAAGGTGCCACGATATTAATAAAATGGAGAACTTAATATTTATATTCCAGAATAATATTATCTTGTAGTTACAATTAATAGATTAAATAGTGTATTAAGTCCAGATGATAGAGGAGTTATTAATACTTATTTGACTGTGGCTTGGAGAGATCAAGCCAAAACAACTAGAATGATAAAGAATGATCCAAATCCATCTTATAATGAGGAATTATATTTTAGGATACCTATATTAAGAAGAGAAAAGACTTTTGAAGATATAATTAATTAAAAAACAGATAAGGATTTACTTATTGATGCGTTAAGTGAGGAATTAAAATCTAGACCAGATATTACAATATAATTATGGTTAGATGGATAAGATATTTTGAGTGATGAATCTTTAGGTTATTGTAGAGTATTTCTATCTGAAATTTAGAAGGCAAGTAAATTCAAAAAGACTTTATTGACTGATGATAATAGAAGATATTAATTTGATACTCGTGAAGCTACATTTACTAAGAAATTTGAGAGTGGTTTATTTAATGTTAATCACATTTAAATTACTTTTTAAGCTTTCTTTGCTCCTGATTTACCTGAAGAATTAAATTTAGAGGAATTTTGTGAAGTTCCTGATGATATATATCCTTATTAAATATCAGATTAACTATCAGTTAAGAGGAATCATGAAGATAATGAGGAATATAAATAATGGATTAAATATGTGAGAGATAATTTTTCATAGTTTGAAATGGAAAAGACAGCTTTTAATATATTTTTTTAGAATATTTTTGTTAGAGATTAATTTAATTATTATCATTTGGTATGTAAATATTTAGAGAAATTTTATATTAAATTTTAAAGTGAAGAAGCTACAAATGAATTATTTGCTAATCCTAAAGATATTAGAATGAAAAATTTACATGAAATGTGTCATTTTATTAGAAACATTCCATTTATTTAAGATTCTTTTTCAAAAAAGGATGTTTGGAGATCACCTGATTTCTTATTAAAAATACGAAAAGGATTTATACATGATCATGCAATATTGGGAGCTTGTTTATTTATGGGATTTGAGAGGGAAGATAAAAAAAGAGAGAATGAAAAAGATTATAATATATATATTCCATTTGAACATAGAGTTTTTGTTTGTTTAGGTACTCTTAAACATAATTCATAATTTCATGCTTGGTTAATGGTTTTTTCACATGATTTATCTGGTATCACTTTTTGGGATGTTTAAGAAGATTTTCATATGTATTTAGATGGAAGAGTCAGAAAAGATAAAAGAGCTGCTTTAAGAAAGTTTTTATATGCTGAAAAACCAGTGGTCAAGAAAGATGGTGGATTTGGATTAGGTGCACTAGGTAATTTAGGTAAGGATAAAAAGAAATCTTTATCATAGAAGAAATAATTACTGGAATAGAAGAAAAAGTAATTAGAAAAGAAATAATAGGAGGAAACTTTGAAAAAATAAAAATAAAATGATATTTTAATGTAATAACAAAAAGAAGCAGAAGAAAGGAGAAGGAAAGCTAGAAATAATGTTTCATTCTAACCTGAAGATGATGGTGCAGCAGATTAAGAGGAATAGGCTATAGAAACAATTCAATTAGAAAAAATGAATGGTAATATCAAATTAAAAAATCCAAGATAAATGGGAGAAATGAAGTAATCAAAGGAAAGACAAAGTGAACAACAACAAGAAGAAGAAGAGGATGAGAAGAAATCTACTATAAAAGGAGCAGGATCAGTTAGATAAAAAAAGTCATTTACTAATCCTTTTTTTGTATATAGAGAAACAGGTAAATAAACTGCCATTGCTAAAAAGTAAGAGGCTGAGGATGAAATCTTAAGAGCTAATCCTATTGCCAAATTTTCAAAAATTGATCGTTTCTTTGATAAAAATGGAAAAGAGTATTTTTAATATTATATTTCATAAGAGTTATCGATCCTGAAGAATTGCCATATGAAACAATTGAGATTATTTTTAATAACAAAAATATGTAATTATTTATTTAAATTTAGATTTGGTAATATGGCTAATTAGAAACCTCATGAGATTTTCTATCATTTACATGATAAAAAAGTATGGTATCCCTTCATTAAGGAAACAATTCCAAACATAGGGGAAAAGGAAAAAAGTGAAGAAGAAGAGGATGATGATGATACTAATATATAAATAGATGAAGAAGAATTTGAAGATTAAATGAAATAAAAGGATGAAGAATTTATATAAAAAACTTGGAATTAAAAAGTTGGAGCATTTTATTCAGCATAAATTCTAAAAGAACCAATTAAAAAAAATAGAATTAAAAGATTATTAGAGGATATATTCATGGAAGTAAAATAAGGAGTAGAAAAAGAAAGAGGAAAAAGTGAACTTTTTACTAAATGGAAACATGATATGGATGGAATAAATAAAAAAATGGAATAATATTTAAAAATATTAGAATATAAAACTACAGATAGAGCAATAAAAGTAGTTTAATAGAAACATGAAAATGATATTGTGGCTAAATGGAATCATATTTATAAATGTAGAAATTATGAAGAAATCATTGAATAATGGAAAAAAGAAGTTAAAGCAATATTACCTTTAAATACAAATTTGTGTCTATTACCAATGAAATTTAATTATACTGAAGTAAATACCTTAAATAATTATAATAATAGTCTGAAAAAATTAAAGCTGCTATTGTTGAAAATATCGAACCTTTTTTTATGAGAAATGATAATAAAATTATTTTTAATTTGGCTGGAAAGATCTTTAACTATCCAAATAGAGTAAATTATCATATTAATAAAGATTGTTTGTGTTAGATTAATTCTTGGATTTTCATATTGTTAAAATTTAGATGATATTAAGAAGAAACAAGAAAGTGAGGATGAAGAATAAGAAAATTTAGAAGGTGAAATTGAAATACAAAAACCAATGCTTAATGATCTTGATGCTGATGAAGATGAAAATGCAGATTATTAAAAAATAAAAATGTTGATAATTAATAAGAGTGAATGTTAAACTAGTTTATATCTTATTCATTATAACTACTTTAATTAACAAATTTCTTTCTTTAAAATCTCTTTTTAAAAATCAGTTAATTAATCTTTATGCTTTTGATAAAATTAAATCTTATATTCAAGCATAATGCAATATTCAGATTTATTAATTGTATTTTTATTTATTTTATCTTTTTCAGATTGTAATTCCTCTTATTTTATTACACTATTCTCCATATTTTGTTTATAACTAAAGTAAAAGTCTTATTTATCTTAGTAAAATATGTATTTTTTCCAATTAAGAAAGGATTTCAACAGTAGTTTAGAAGAGTAAAATGCATCAGCCATAAGTTTCTTTTGTAGTTCTTTTTAATTAGTTAAAAATTGTTATTCTTTTTCATCAATAATTTTTCTTTTCTCTAAAAATTCTTATTTGCTTTGTTTTTCATTTATTTGAAGTGCCCTGAATGATTAATGTAATATTTTATTATTATAATAATTTTCTGCTTTTATCAATTTCCTACGTTTATATTATCTCTATTGAGTATAATCATATAGAAATTTAAATAATTTCTTTTTCAATTTCCTTTTGTATTTATTTTTAACAAAGTAACAAATCTCATTCATTCTATACTTTCTCATCAAAGCAAGATGCCAATTAAACATATATATTTTCATTATTTTATAATTATGTCTCATTTAGATCACTTTTAGCTATCTTTTCTATTCTGCATTTACTATGAGAGCTTGTATAAAAGCATTCTTTATTTTATCATGTTTTTACTTTAAACTTTTCTCAATTTTCATTTAGTTTATTAACATAGAAATTTGTGTTAAATTTTTCCATTACAAAAATATTTATTTTAGCATCATTATTTTGAATAATTTAAATTAATAATGGATAAATAATTATCATTAAGATTTATTTCAATTATCAGTAGAAATGGATATTTTAAATTAAAAACAAAAATAAATATATTTAATTTCAATCTTATTCGATTGACTTATTTAACTAATTCTCCTATGTATTCAAAAATTGATTCTTAAATTACTAATAGAATGATTTGAATTATTACATCTAAATAACCAGGAGGGAATTTTATATTAATATTGATATCTGTGATTGCCTCTCCATTCTACTGAGCCTCAATAATCATTTTCTAATGAAAAGAATAGGAAATGTTTTTACAGCAAATTTTTCTCTGTCAGTTTTATTACCTCCATCATGTTTTAATTTAATATGCAGATTCAAAGAAACATCACTTCCATACTGTTTATTGCATTTTTCATAAGGACAAATAAAACTCTTCTCAATCTCCTATGAAGTCCTTCTATTTTTCTTTTTATGACGATAACTTAAAGCAATATGCAATTCTTATTATAATTTCTTAATAATATCACTATGATTTACATCAATATCTCCTATTAATTCATGCAATTTTTAATTTTAAGAATGAAGTTCATTAACTTTTTTTATAGCCATTTCATTTAGAATGTAATATCTCCAAAATTCCTTATAATAATTAACATCGCTATTATACTCTAAATTTGAATTAGATTATGTATACCCTAATTCTAATCCTTATTTTACAGTAACTATTCAGTTGATTAATCATCTAATTATGATCTTATTTCATGTATCTATTTTAATTTTCGATTTAATTCATCATCTACAATATTCCAATCCCTTGACTTGTTCATTAACTGTAATATATATATTAATAATTAAATCAAATGTTAATAAAATATCATAGATTGATTTCACTTTCCCTTATACTCAATTTAAAGTGTCAAAGAGAGATTATAAATACTAAATAAATAGAGAGTCTTAATTAACTTTATATACGTAATGAATAGAATCCATACAAAGGACAAAATAATTATAAAGTTTCAAAGAGAAAACACTTATCAATAATCTTCCTGTATCACTTTTGACATTCGTAACCCAACTTAACTTATAATTATTTACCGATGGATGTGATCCCCTAATAAATTAGGAGCAGACTTAATTTAATAAGATGATGTCAGAAATAAATTCTATGACAATTAAATAAATTTCCAAATATACTTAAAACATTATCTTGTGATGTATTTTATGATTCTTTATTTAAAAAAATTTATGTGAAATACAAAATACTATGATAAATTTTATCATAGAAAAAAACAAAATATTAATATGAATTTATATACCTTTATGACATTTTTATTAGTATTTTAAAATTGTCATTATCCTAATTTATTTTAGAGATAAAATCTTAAAGATAGAATTTTTTATATAATTGTTAAAGATTGTTCAAAATTAATATCAATAATAATATATTTTTGACATCATGCTTTTTTTTCTGGAGAAACAGGTTATGATTTTCTTTGTGAATGATTCTTTTGAGTCTATTGATGTTAAATATTCTTTAGTTCTATGTCATAATGATATCCTTCAAATAATGCTAATTTATTATTCATTTATTATACATTGAACAGTATCCCTTCTTAAGAGAGTTTAATTTTCTAGCAATTATTCATCATTTAATTATGTTTCTTCTGAAATCTGATTTTAGAAATCGAAATTATCATCAACAGCCTTTAATTAATAAAATTAATACCCCTGGTACATAAAGTGCTTAAACTTTTTTCTTTAATAAATCATCCCATGGGTAACCTTTTAACCATGGATGATGTAAGATTTCTTCAATTCCATTGCTACCTAATCTCCTCTCTGGTTTTCTTAGGATTAACTAAAAAATCATTAAATTTAATACCTAATTCACAAAATCAAGAGAATTTTCACTCCATCCTAGAGGTAATTCCTCATTTTTGATTTGAACTTGTTTAGCTAGAATTTGTTCTCGAATATCCTATCTAGTTCTTCCATTGTATGGCCTTCTTCCAAGCATTAACTCATAGGTGATGACACCTAATGCATAATAGTCAGCCACAACGGAGTGATCCATTCTACACATAACTTCTGGAGCCATGTATCCAGGTGTTCCTGATGTATCTCCAGCATTATTTCCCTTATTCATTCTAGCGATACCCAAATCTGTCAATCTCATATAACCATCTTCATCCAATACTAAATTTTCAGGTTTGAGATCTCTATGAATAATTCCATTTTAATGTAGATAGGTTAAAGCTAATAAAATACAAGCAACGAAAAATTCTAAAATTATTAGTATATTTATATACTTGTTTATGCTTCACTAAATTTTCTCATTTTACCTAGATGAAATCTGAGATCTCCTCCCGTTAATAGATCTATAATTAAAAATAGATTTTCTCTGTCTTAAAATGCATACCACATATTAACTAAAAAGGGATGATGTAAGTGTTCTAAAAGATATTTTTCATTCAAGACTGAATTAACACTTCTTTTTTATATGACTTTAGCCTTTGACATTTCTTTTAAGGCGAATAATTTTTTGTTTTTTTTCATTTCAACTCTCCAAACTCTTCCGAAACCTCCTTTTCCAATTACATATAGAAATTTAAAATGTAATCTACCTACCTAATCATCTATTTTCAAACCGAGAACTTGAGTTTTTTCTGAGATTTCTCCTGTAGATTTTCTTCTGATTTCACTAGATTTCGAATCATTTTAATTGATTTTACTTTTCGAGATTGAATCATTTGGAGTGATTTTACTTTTTGTTGAATTTTCATGATTATTAGGAGAATTAGGAGCTGATTCAACTAATCCAGAATTGATAATCTATCATATAATAAAATAAGATACAGCTGAAAATTTGGGACCTTGTTGATTCAGTTTTAATTTAAAAGATGTTTAAGTGTTACTGAGGACATGACTTTTTGATTCAATTCTTTTTGGAATGACTTTGGACTTAACATTATAACTGTTCTCATACAACTATGAATTACTTAAATTTCCCTTTTGATAATAGTTATTTAAAAAATTTTCCATATTATGATAAAATTATGGCTTTTTGCTTTGTTCTTTAGGAGCTTGTTTAGACTAAGGACGAGACTCTTATAATTGTTGTAAATGACTTTATAATTGCTTTTGTAAGAACATTTATTGCATTTAATACTGTTTCTCACGGTTAGGAGATTAATGAGCAGAAACTGAACTTGTTACTTTAATTTCTCTTCTACTATCTTGATCACAAGCTTGATTTTTGGTTGCTACTTTAACTTTTAAAAGAGGAGAAGCATTTATCACTACTCTTTTCTTCATACAAATAGTGCAATTCTTTTAATTGCAAGAACATTGAGATATATCCACTTTTTTATCCCAATTCCCAGATTATTTTCTATTTGATTGCATTTTATTAACAGGTTCCCCTTTAAATTTGATTTTGCTATTGAGTTGTTGTTTAATCAACAAATCTCTTAAGTTTTTTGCTGTTGATTGACTCATTTCGTTAATTATTTTTATTAAGTGATAATATAAATTATTCCAAATAAAAAACACACATATACACACAATCTATAATATACTATATTTCTATGCTAATCCAAACCTATCCTCACACAATTAATATTCTGTGTATTATTATTATTATTTTTTTTCAATAATTAAAATAATGAGAAAATTTCTTAATTATCTTAAAAAATTGAAGGTGAAATAATAAGAATATATTTCATAGAACTAGTCGGATTAAGTTATTCTTAATAATTTAATTAAAAAATGAAATAAACAATTTCTTTTTCAAAATAACCTCTGTTATTAAGTAAATTATTCTCTATGCTATTAAAAGATATAATAACTTGCATAAGTCAGTATTCTAAAGGTTTATGAATATATGATATCCTAAAAATATTTTGGAGAACTAGAGATAAGGATTATCGAATCAATTACTAGATTTATGCAATATTAAAAATCAAAGATTATTTCTACATTTTTGAATAAATAGCCTCATAATTAATCAATGTGAAGGAATGAAAAAAAATTATATAGCTTTTATATAAAAAATTGTCAGAATGGAAATGACAAATGATGTTTTAATAATTTATATATATTGAAGTTTCATAAATTTAATTATAACTAAAAAAAACAATAAAATAATGAAAAAAAGAAGTTTTATATTGAAAATCAAGGTGATTTTATTATGTGTGCCATATTTTAATAAAGAATTAGGTTTAAAAATTTCAATATAATATATTAAAACGGTCTATTTATATAAGTATTAAATATTTAATATAAGTATCCCTTCTAATATGATCTTCTATGCAAGGACTATATCTTATCATACTTAAAAAGTCACTTTGGTTTGACTTGATAAGAAAGGTAAGGAGTTCAAGAGCCCACTGTAAAAGCATATATGGTATAAGGAAAACTATCATTTGATTATTAATAGCCAAAGTTGTATACATTAGCTTAATGAGTTAGGTTACAGATAGCAAATTTGGATTCTATATAAATTCTGAGTTTATCGTAAGAAATAAAAGAATATAATGAATACATTTTAATAAAAAATAGCAATGTCTTCAACTCTATTAAACTTTGCAACTTATTGATTTCTATAATCTAATCTATGGGAGTTTTAGAAATTTAAATAAACACATAAAAGAAATTGATTTCATAAATTTTTAAAATCTACTTATGATATTTAATTCTTAAAAAAGGATTATTAATATAGTTAAAAATAAAGAATTGGTACTATTATGTTATGTTTTATGAAAGAGGTTGTTAATATAAAATCAAAATTATAATCAATACTATAAATTTCTTCATTTTAATATTTTATGATAAATAGATAAATCATTCCTGTTATTTTAACTTTTATTTAGCTAAACATTCTTTCAGCACAAATTCGAATTCATTGAATGATACTGATCCATCTTTATTGTGATCAAAAAAGCTAAAAATGGATTTACATTCTTCATCTGTCACAGAAGAATCTATACGTTTTAACAATTTGCCCAATTCTAGAACATCCAACTCATGATTTGCTGATTTATCATACTTGAATCAAAATAATAAAATTACCTTCTTAAATAAATCCAAAAGATTAATATTGTATTTAACAATTGAAGTTTTCAATTTTTCAATAACAATTCTAGCTCTGTCATCAAGTGACCCAGTTTAGATATCTTACTATGGCTTTAAAAGAATGCTGACCTTCTTTTTTGTTCTGCTTACTTCTGAGGCAGTCATTCTACACTATATTGAAATATTAATTTATTATTACATCATTTTCTTCTAACCATTTTTTAAATTCATTAAATTCAATTAAATTATTTCCATCATCATCAAACTTATTAAATATATATTCAATTTCTTCTCTTGTTAAATTTTTATCAACTCTTTACAAGAATTTTCCTAATTCATTTACATTTAATGCTTTATCCTTAGTCATATCTAATTCAGCAAACAATTCTCCAATATCTAATTATTCTTTAATAATCATTTATCTAATATCATTAATGAGATAAGTTGCTTTATCTTCAAGAATACTCACATTTTTAATAAAATCTGTGAAATGTCCTTTAAACAGTGGATGTCTATAAATATCATCCCATGAAAATCTATCTTTTTCCTCAGTTTATAAACATCCAATTAAAAATTCTTAGGCTTCTTTTGAAATTTATGGTCCTTTGAATTGGAGAGGTTAATTTCTAATATTTTTAAGTAACTCTTATGGTGATCGAGCAGTCCAGGGAGCTAAAAAAGATTTGATTATCAAATGAAATACTTTTGCCAAACAATGATTCATAAAAAATAAATGCTATGCTCCAAATATCTGTCTTTGAAGTGTATTTTTTGTTATCCAAAATTTGAGGAGACATATATAATGGTGTTCCTACTAATGATGCTAACATATCCTTTTTAAAATTATCAACACATTTTGCAAATCCAAAGTCTGCCAATTTGAATGTCTAAATAATTTTAATAAGAATACTCCTTTATCTATAAGGATGTTGGCAGGCTTTAGATCTCTGTGAATGATTCCATTTTTAATTAGCTAGATAAATCCATTTAAAATATCAATCATAAATTTGACAGCATCCTTTTCTGGCATAGTCTTTTTTTATGTTGCATAACTAGATTATGATGTATTGATACTTTTCTATCATTTTATCCAAATCACCACTATCACAATATTCTTGAATTATATAATAATTGTTATTTGTTTCCATTACATCTAAAAGTTGTACGATGTTAGGACTCTTCAATTTCTGCATCACTTTGATTTCTGAAACCAAACCTTCTCTTAAATAATCGTCCCTGAACATTTGTCAAATATTTATACGCATTAATGACTGATTTATTCAATACCTTAATGGCCACTTTGACTCCTGTCTTCTCATCTCTTCCTCTGTACACTTAAGCATAAGAACCTTCTCCGATAAGATCTTTAGGATTGAAGAGATATTTGTCGATTCTTTTCTCCCCCATTAAATAAATTTAAATTCAATCATCTTCATCATAATCATCATCCGATTATTATCTTCGAACTCTTTTCGATTTTCGTTATCCTACTTTCTTTTCCACCTTCTCAAACTCCTCATTCCCCTTACGTTTCTTACCCACATCATCACTCTATTCATCCAATTACAAACCCTTCTTCTTCTTTTTACTCTCCTCTAAATCAGGTAATTTTGAAGCATAATCCTTCATAAAATCGTATTAAGACTCTTATAAAACTATCTTCCTTATATTTAATATCTATTTTTTACAATAAACCAGGTGTAGCTTTATTTAATTTCCTGTCTTTCAAAGTTTCCTTACATTTTGAAAGGATGTCTGATAAAAACAATTCAAGTGATTTTGCTTTCGATAACACTCAAGTAATACTTAATACATAAGGAACTACATTGTTGATTTTACCAACATCTTAATTTTCCTATACAATTTTTTTCACTTTAGAAACAGGGAATTTCAATTGATTCTTTTTTAATTATTGATCTTGTTGTGTTTCCATATTATATATTATTATTTTATAAAATATTATCCATACAATGATTATTAATATATATATATTTTAAATGACAGATTTTTTTTACATCCAAGTACCAGCTGATGTTAAAGTCTTGTTGCTAACTGGAACTTCTTTGAATAAGAATCAATTAGATCAAGTGTATAAATGCACTAATCTACTTAAATTGGATTTGTCAAATTGTAATCTAACACTCATTCCAAATCTCAAAAAATTAACGAATTTAAGGATTCTTTACTTACATCAGAATTAGATCACTTCCCTCTCAGTAGAACCAATCATAGGGTGTAACCATTTAAATTATCTCACTCTTTTCTTAAATCCAGTTTCAGCTCAATGTTCTCTCAGAAGATAAGTGATATCATATATGAAAACCCTTTGGGCATTTGATTTCAATGCAATAACCGATGAAGAAAAATACAAAGAATTAAAATTAAAGTAATCCACTGAGAAGAGTCGTCTCCCATGGCCTGTCATAAGCACACCAAAAGAATTAAAGGGTCAATCTCAAATAGTAGTATTGGTTTGGCAAGAATTGGATGTGATCAGAAAGATTTGGCAAAGGTGTTCTGTCATTTTGACTATTTAACGTTACATGAAAAGTTTTATTACAAGGAGAAAGTTCAAGAACATAGTTTTGAAATAGATGAAAATACAGTAAATTGTAATTTATATTTAGAGCATTTATAAAGTAAGCTATTAAACATTGGATAACATTCACTAAAAATAAAAAAGATCTTAATCAACTATTAGCACATTAATATAGTACATAATTTGAGAAAGTTAAAGTAATGGTTCAAAATTATAGACAACGAAAAGGTAAGGCAATTAAAGAATAAAAGAGTGCCAGAATCATCTACAGATCTTTGAAGTCTTTTTATTACAACCAAAAACAAATGCTTGAATCCATTGGAAATACACACAGACTTTACTTCTATAAAGAGTAATTAAACCTATTCAAATCAATTTTAAAAAGACTGAATAATAAACCAGAAATCAGAGCCATTATTGATTAGACTCCTTATTTATATGAGGATTTTTAAAAACCTAATAGGATTTATGATTCAGAGGTCTTTACATATAGGCTACCTAGCTAAATTAATTTATATAACAATCCAATTTACTTTAAGAATGTACTTACATATCCTGCTTCTTTGGCTAAAATAAGTTGCTGTTTATAATAATTGAAATTAAGTATAATCAGGAAATGGACATCAGTGACTAAATTTTCATAAGAAGTTCATGCTTATTCCTATTTGTAAAAGTACGATGAATTGATGCCTGCTCGAAAACCCTATTTTATTATGTACAAATTACCAAAATAGGATAAAATTAAATATGAGAACTGCTTATAATTAATAAATAAATTTCAATAACGAGAGTATAGATAATTATATGTCATAAACTTAAGCAAAGAACTACTTTCATTAATAATTAAGTGTATAATTTTGCATAATAAGGATAATCCATCTCAAGTGTTTATAACAATATTTGAGAAGTAGTTAAAAGAAGCAGTGGCAACATTAAAGATATAAAGATAATTTAGAGCATATCTAGATGTAAAGAGGAATGGCAAAACATTACAAGCTATTATAAACATTTTAGTAAAAGAAAGATCTCTTTTGATTTTACAAAAATGGTTTAAGGATTTGAAAATGCATCATAGAAATAATTTTTATAAGATTATCGGTTATAGACTTAAACAAATTACACAAAATGTATTATATCTAAATTACTCAATTTATGTACAATTAAGTAAGTGTTCTTCAAAGTTATAGTTTCTTGAATAAAAATCAAAATTGAGTTTGATTAATTATAAATTCAAAGCAATTCTTGAATAGTTTCCTAAGAAAAATATTATCCCAATTTGGTTAAAGAAATAAATTATTCAATAGGATGAAGAAGACTAAGAAATTTTTGCTATAATGGATAATTGTGATATATATCATTTATTACATTTTGAAACTTAAAGTGAAATTAAGAATTTATTCAATCAAAAATGGATGAAAATTACATTTCCTTAAAATGAATAGTTAAAATTGAGACTATTATTATTAGCTCTATATACATATTCTTTTAAAAATTAATGTTTTGTATAATTATACTAAGAAAATGAGATGTTAGAACAAAATTACATTATAAGGCAAAAAGATGAATTAGTTATTAAAACCTATATAATTTAATAGTAAAATCAATTTGTAGAAGATTGTGAAATTCCATGTAAACCATAAATATGGTTATCAACATTTTTATCTGATAAAACAACAAATGAAGTTGAAGTGAGATTTTATAAAAATGGTATAGATTAAAAAACAAAAAAGAAAAAAAATATTTCAAAATTACCAGGATGTGAATAAATCTTAACTTGTCTTTTTTTCAGTACAATAAAAAAATAATTCAATTAATATTCTCATACTTAAATTAAATAAAATTGCCCTACTGCTTCAACTAACTTAAGGACAATTACTTAAACTGATAAACCTAAAACTGCACTTCAAACTTATATATTTCAATAGGATAGTTTTGAGTATGAATCCAGCAATGTAGAAAGATAATAATAAAGATTAAAATTAGTTACTAATCCTACAAAATAACATCTCAGAACTAAGTCTGTTATGAACAAAAAATAAACAATGTTGGTTGAATTGCCAACATTCTTGCAATCATAAAGTTTTAATCTAAGCAATAGTGGCATAAGACAAAATAATTAATAGGACATATCTAAATAAATGTAATATTGGGAAGATAGATAAAATCAATAAAGATAATAAATAAAAAAGCAAAATATTGAAAAAAGATAAACCAAATTTTAGGTTTAACAAGACAGATCATTTTATTAGGAATTTAATATTGCCTAAAATCTTATTAGTAGATAAGGTGATAGACATTTATTGAGATTATATTAAAAGAAATAATAACAAATGTCCTATTAACATGTACAATAATTTAAAGAATAGTCTAATAATATGAAAGAGATTTAAGCAATAAATAGCAAAATCAAATTATAAGCTATTAAAGAAGCTAATTCTTAATATAAGGCTTCTCTTGAATAACCGGAACAATAATAGAAAACTATCTAAAGGCAATAAACAAAAAGGGTTGGGATTACCAATAAGTATATCCATTCTGTATTACCTGAAGAGATATTTCCAATAAAAATTGAGTTTGAAAATATTTGATATAATTTAATTCATATATATACATGGGTTGTTAATGTTGTAAAGATGAAGAAAGTGTTAAAGATAGAAAACAAAGTGAGTTACCAGATAATTGGAATCCAAATAGAATTGATATAATTAATAGCAAGACTAAAGTTAAAGTTGTCTATTCTTAAGTTGATTCTTCTAAACTTGATGGAAATGTTTTTGCAGTAAGTACAAAAGGACTTTCACCTTTATTCTCTAATTAATTAATTAATGCTGCTTAAGATTGTTTAAAAGAAAATGATGGAGCATTTTAATTTGGAGATTGCTATTAAATTTCCATAAAAGAAAAGAAAATCTTTTTGGTTTGCATTCCTATGTGGAGAGGTGGTTAATTTAATGAAAAATAAATTATTTAGGTTGCTTTTACTAAATTGGCAAAATAAGTTAAAGAATCATCTCTAAAATTAATTGTAATAGATGAAGTTGGTGTTAAATATTTTGGATATCCAAGATAAGTATGATTAAACAAATATATATATAGGTAATTATATCAAGTTTAATTCATTCATTTAAACAGTTTATGGTTGAATAGACTTATTTAGAGTAAATCATTTACTCTTCAAATGACAAAGCAACAATAGCTTTGATAGAATCTTAACTTAAGTTAGCTAATCCTGAATTATTTTAAGAGGATGAAAAGCTTGATATAAGAAAAATAGTAAAAAAGAACGATAATGATGTTACTTCAGATTTAGAATAACCCTTATTAGCAGAATGAAAGTGAATTAATAAATAAAAAACAATTATTTTTCATTATTTAATACTAGTTCTTCAAAATATTGTATACTTAACTAGTCTAATAATGATATTAGTCTTATAAATTTATTTTACAATTTCTTTTTTGTATATATTATTGATATAAATGTATGAAATGATACAGGTGTAATAATAAATTGTTAAAAGATTGGTATAATGGAAGAAAATAAACAAAATAGAAATCTCCTTAAAATCGTATGATGTTTTTGCCAGATAAGTATCCTCTCTCTTTTATTCGAATATCTTCATAAGGTAAAAAATAAATTGTTAATTTTCTTATATGTTTAGATAATTATTCAGGTGAATGAATTGTTTATAAATATGATAATCATTACAAAAATATCAATATTTCACAAGTTAAATCAACAATATAAGGTTTTCAATTAGAAAAGTATACTTGAATTTGGAGATTAATAGTTTGAGTTTGTATAAATTGAGATGCAATTCTAGAGAGGAGAACCTATGTCAGTTTCATCATCAAGACTTTGAATAAATATTGAAAAATTTAGTTTATTTGGATGATTTGTTCTAAAGTTCAAAATGAAATAAACTAAGCAATAAGAGTTTTAGTATTAGATTAGGATAATAAGGTTGGATTTCAGTACTAAATTAGGATGAAAAGGTGGGATTTCTAATTTAGTGTTATTAACAAATCAATAAATGAGTGTTTTTGTTGATCCTTAGTAGAAAAGAGGTTGAAAAAATCATCACATTTTTCAACAATTTCAATTAAGTTGATTAATAATTATAATAATGAGAGTCTCTGTATTATGTGTGTGATGTTTGAGAGTATCAAAATGAACGTATAAAGGGTTCTAAGTTGAAGTGGTTGGAATGTAGGAGAGATTGATAAGGTCAGGGCATACATATGAGGAATTTTGTAATGAGTGGAAAAGAGGAAGGGAAATTAGTTTTTTAAGGAGTTTGGAGTGTTTTTAGTTTGATTTGTAATGTTTTTGGTTTTCCTTGGGATAGTATCTTCCTATATATTCAAGTTTCTTTAATTATTAATCGATTGGGCACCCAAAAAATGAAATCAAGACCAAGACAGATCGATCCAACAAAACCAGTACTAATCTCTAACAGTCTAGAAGCATTCACTAATGCAGAAGGACAAGAAGCAGACATAAAAAACATAGAATAAATCATCACACCTGATTAACTCTTAAAAGAAAAGTAAATTGTACATATTCAATCAATTACTTATAAGGAGCAAGTAGAACATTTTCATACCACTTGATTGTGGTTTGTAACAACTTGCTCCTTAACACCCGCCATATTTATTTTTTATATTATACTCATTATTATTTAGACCTAAATAATTTGAAGAGCCCACATTAAAATCACAACTTCCTGCAAAATGTCGTGAAGATTACATCTCATACAAGGCTCCTGTCTATCCAGATGGTGCAGCTTACGAATTAACCGATGAGGATATTCATTTCCTTTCAACAATCAATGAAAAATTAACACATCCTGTTAATATTGAAGACTGTGAGTAATATTTATCACTTCTTGACTAAAAGAGTGGGAAAGATGTAGAAATTGACTTTACAGAATTCCTCAAGTTAAAGCTACCCTTACCCAAGACCATTAATATATAAGCATAATCTACTTAGGAACAATTATATGCCTACTTTAAAAAATAGAGATAACATTTTTCTCGCCCTCTATCTAGATGTCTTATGCATCCCTATTATGAAGACAATAATCCTCATCTAGCCTTTCGTCCTCGCACATAACCTATGGATAGAACAATGAAATTAAGAAGGGGCAATCTTCAAAATACTAGAGGAATAATTGAAATGGAGAATCTAGGATAAAAAATTGTTATGTTAAAAAAGGATCTATTGATGGTTTCCAATTTGATTGATTAAAGTCTATAGAGAGAAAAAGCAATGGAAATTGATAGGAGATTTAATTTTTGTAAATTCATAAAAGAATTCTTGGATTAATCAAAAAGGGAAAAAGATAGTAATTCAGAAATTAAATAATGGCCTAAAGATTGTTTTGTGAGAGATTGTTCTGAAAAATGTTCTATTAATATAGTAGAAAAGGCTGAAGAGATGTTTGATCATATAACAAAGGAAATTTTGCATTGGAAGGAATTGAATGAAATTTAAAAAAGAGAAAAATAAAAAAAAGAAGATTAAATTATTAGATATGAAAAGCATATAGAAGATTTAATAATAGAAAAATAAAAATATGAAGAAAAACCTATTGTATAGCCTCCTCCTCCTCCTGTTCCTTAACCAAATATTGTTCCTTCACCTATTCCTGTGATTCCTCAAGAACCTCCTGATGAAAAAATGGAAAGTGTTGCTAGATTTTTGGCCACCTTATATTTAGAGGCTAGGAAATATTAATTAACATTTGATTAGGTACTATCTGATTCATTTCCTATTTATAAAATACAAAATTAATAGCAACCACTAAATTCTAAAAGTGTATTCCCTTTTTCATTGATGTAAATAGAAGGAAATGACTTAGTATATAAAGTTAGGAAAGATAGTTGTTTAGAGATAAAGGATAAGGCTTATTGGGAAAGTTATACAGATTCATCACTAACCAACACATTATATTATTAGAATGACTATTTTAAATAAAAAGTTAATGAGATCATGGAAATGGCAGATATGGATTAAATGGTATATGCTTAAAGTTTGGATGATGACAAACAAGATGAAGATGATAAATTATTCAAAAAGAAAGTAAAAGGAAGTACAACTAGACTAACTGGTTCTAATGGAGGATAAATTAAATGATTAGTAACTAATTTAGTATTTAAAATATTTAATATTCAATTGAAAAGGGTTTATTGATTATTTTTAGTTTTTATTATTTCTAATAATCATTATTGTAATCAGCAAAAGGATTTTTAGGTTAATAATAAAAGACATTCTTGGATTTGGTTATTAATTATTCTTCACTAATGAATGGATTATTTAATCTAGTTGACAATATTTATTAATATAATTATTATTATTGATTTTATGATTATTGATCAAAATGTATCATCTATCATGAACTATTTTAATTATTGAAGAGAATACAATATTCATCAACTTTTTTTTGTTTGATATTATGTTGTCCATTTTCTAATCATTTTATCTATGCAAATGTTTTAATATGAAATAGTTGCCTTTTCTTACTTTCATTCTATTTAATTAATAATTGAGACTCATTTGAATCCTTACTATTTTACAACTTCCTAATATCTTTCCAATAATATTTTATCTATTCCATAGTATTGTACCGTAGTTTCAATTCAAGTTTTATAATTGTAAATAATGTATTTTTCAACAATCTAATCTTCACTCTTCCTTTCCTCCTATTAAGTATTCTTAGTTATTTATTAACTTAGAAATTCTTTCAACTACCTTAAAAATTAAATTAACAGCATTACTTATTTAATTATTTATATTGTATGTTTATGAATGTACATTGTAATAAAATCAATAGAAGAAACCAAGGATTTTACCTCCAATATGTCTTTATCTAGCCTCTTCATGAGTAAGAATACCAACATTAGTGGTTAATACAACGCATCCAAATTATCTAGCTGGTAATATGTTATTTGCCCATTTCTCAAACTCACCTAAGGTCACATCATAACGAGGTGAGATGACTCCACATTTATTGATGCGTCCTTAAAATAAATTGAAATATTGTACCCAATAATTCGACTACAATTTTTCCACTTCTGTGATCATCAACAATTTCAAACTCACCTATATATCCGTGTCTCTACATCACTTACAAAAATTTCACAACTAATTTTGATGTTGGTCTAATTAATACTTATTTTCTTCCTTGTCTTTTCAAATTAAATAATTTATAATACCTTTCAGCATTAACAATTGAACGAAGACAATCATTGAGAACATTCATCTTAACCATTTTAAATTAAAGATTTAAAATAAATTAATAATTTATATATTAAATCCTACTTTCCTCTCTCACTTAGATTACTTACTTATCACATAAATATACATTATTTATTTACTATAATCATAAATAAAATTTAAAGAATGTTATTGAAATCAAATAATTTTATATCCAATTTTAAGTGGAATTTAATTATTTATCTCATTATTTGTAGATCTTGGTCTAAATGTTTTTGTTGTCTATTAATAAACTTATAATCCTTTTTTTAATTTAAGCTCTTCAGACATATTTCAAAAACATATACATAATTATCATATTGTATCAAATAAAAATATAATAATCTTTCAATATTAACTACAATTAGATTCTATATCATACAAATACTAATATGCAAATTTTTATTTATGGAGATAGTTCAACCTATAGAATATTGTTATTGAAATCATCAATTAAGAATTAAAAAGAATTACTAATTTGCATTATTATATAATTGATATTATTTCTAAAATTAGAACTTTAATTATTTAAATTCGGGAATATGCAAGTTGTTATTTAGCAAAATGAAACAAAATGTCAAGTTCTTTATGATTACTTGAAGCAAACATATTCACCTGCCTTAGTCAATCATCTCTCTTAGACTGAGAATTATTTACAATAGGAATTAACTGATTTTCAAAAGTAAACATATTTATCTAATTATAGAGTAGATGAAAAAAGCGATGAGTTAGAGGAATTAATCTTAGAGCATAAGACAGCTATTTCAAAGACTGTTAAATAGTTAAGAGATAAGATATAATCTGAATAGGTTTTCTATAAGTTCTATAAATAGGATAAAATGAAAAAAGCAGAGACCTATAAAAAAGGAAAGAAAGATGAATTATCTGGTATCTAAAAAGCTATTGATTCAATTACGACCTCAATGAAAGAAACTTGTTCACAGGTTTTTTAATATCTATAACGGTAGATTGACACTAGAGAGTTAAATAAGATTGGTTAGCTACCTTAAGGTATGGATCAATTTATGGGATAATTATTTTCAATTGTTTACAATGAACATTAAAGTAAATTCAATTGGATTGAATTCAAGAAAAAAGTGTAAGAATTAATTTATTAATTAATAGTTTTGATTAGGATAAAGGAAGTGATTTTTAAAGTAGATTAGCTAATTTTTAATTTAAAGGGGTCATTTAAGAAAAAGAAAACCTATTACTACAAATGAAAGCTGATACTTAATTCCAGAAAGTCTTCTAAGATCCAAAATATACAAAAGCATTCTTAGATATTGCTGATTGGGTTTTAAAGTATTTTTCATATTTAGATTTCCTTTGCTGTTTCTGGCATAGAGACTTAAAGAAAGAAGGATATTGTCTATTAAGAATTTGATAGAATTGACAAAGAATTTAGTACAAGAAAAGTGGAACTTGAAAGTTATTAAAAAACATTTGTAATTAATATTAATAATTGTAGGAATTTTGGAATTAATAGTTAATTTATTCAGAAAATTAATTAATATTTCTTAATCAATTAAAACCAAATATAAAACAGATTGAATCAGATATTACAAAAAGTAAATTGAATTTAGATAGACATGTTGATAAATATCTTACAGAAATAATCAAAATGAACAATTTATTTTAAAAGAAGATATGAAATTAAATATCATTATAAAAAAGTCAAATTGAAATTTCAAATATCATAAATCATTTTTTATTACAATTTTTGGATATTTCTGGTTAGGATAACATTCTATTTGAGGAATTTTATTTTTTTCTATAAGATATCTTCACAGATGTTTTAAGTCTCTAAATAATGTAAATAGTAAAAATACTATGGGATTTTATGTAGTTTAGTTCTGTCCTTTTGATATTTCTACTAAAGAATTATCTTTTTTATAGTCTTTAACTTTATGATTATGTTTAAAAGGATTATCGCTTTCATATATTCTTTCTGACATAAACATAGGAATTTGTTCTTTTTACTAGGTATCATTTGATATACTAGGAAGATCTTTATGATTTAAAGAAATTAATTAATCAATTTATTTAAATTCTGGATAAGCATTGTAATTCTTATCAGTGTTGAGTTGGCAACTATTTTATCTTAGTGATCGATTGATTTTTTCAGTTTCACATCTGTAATACTATGATGTACTTAATTTTCTAAGTCGACTCTAATTCATAAATGTTCATATTTACTTGACGTTATTCAATTTATTCTTTTTCTTGTAACCTTCTTAAAATAGTAACTTATTGATGATCATAAGATTTTTTAGCTGATTTAATGAAAGCATCTTCTTCCTATTCTTCATTAATATCATCTTTTAACTCTACAACCTTATTATAACATATATCCTCTAATGATAAAAGATTTTTGCATTATTTAATCTTCTATTGAGTACTTAAATTATTAGAATTAATCTTTTATATAAGTTCTTCTCTTAATACACAATAATTCATATATTAGATCATATTAGGAAAGCTCAAGGGGATGAAATTTAATTGTTCTTGTTTTCCTTGTTTCTCTGTAGATTCCTTTACTTTTCTCATGAGTTCAGCAAAAACTATTGATTTAACAGTTTAATCTTACTTTATAATGCTTCTTAATTTTACAAGGCTTATTTGAAGTCATTCCAATTGAGTTTATCTGAGATTAAATGATGAGATTACCATCTTCGTCTTAATCGATTCTTTTAAAAAATTCTTTGAGTTTTATTTTAGTAATATTAATGCCATATCGTTTGAACATATCATATAGTTCTTACCTATCTAAGAATTCTAAAATAAAATGTAAGAATAAAAATGAAACTTGATTTATCTCTATCAATAGATTTGAAAACAGCTTTCATCATTATTTGTTCTTTGAGTTCTTTGTCATTCAAGATATATTATTCTTTAACCTAATTCTTAAATCTGTTTTTCAACCAATTAACTGTTTCAAAATTTTTGAGTTTTTTAGAGACATTCTTATCCATATTAAATGAAATATAAATTAGAGTTAAAAATCATACAAATTATAATAATCAAGCCTATAAACCTTAAGCATTTGATTCCTCATTTAATTAAAGTGTAAGTTTTTTCTATATTAAGTATCTTCTTATAAGAAACATGATAACAATTAACAAGAATAAAATTGAAGAAATCACTAGATACATTTAATTATGATCTTCATTATTATCATTAGATTAAATTAAAGGGAGTTCTTCTGGTTTTTCAATTGGTTGTTCTCCCTTTGAACTAATATTGGTAGTTGGGTTTTTACTAGGATTAATAAAAAATTTATCAAAAGCACTTATTAAAGAAGCAATTTCTTCTGCTGATAATTTATCGAATTCTTCTTAAACTGTTAGATTTTAGTGTTATGTATTATAGTAAAAATTTGCCAAGATCATTTCTTCTTAGCTGACATTTGCATGTTACCAAGCTATTGGGAAAATGTATTTAGAAGTATTTATATTCTATTTATTTTAATCAAGAATCAATGTTTAATTGGAAATACGTTCAATTAAATTAGTTTGATTATAATTTGAAGGATCTTCTGATTAAATCATTTCATTGATGTTTTCAATGACATACTATAAGATTATACTTTTATCAACCTATTAATTGATAGAATAGATAATACATCTGTTTGGTTTTACCATTATTCAATATATTTTTCAGTTGCTTGCATTCCTTCTTAATCTTATGGAATAATGTTTTAAAATTATTCATTATTGATAATGTTTAAAATTGATTAGTTATGAATTTATTGTGTACTCTAATTAAGGAAATTTTCTGTGTTGACCCACAATTCTAAAGCAAAATTTGCATTTTCTTGAGCTTATTGAGTTGTCAGATTCATAGATTTTTCTAAATCAATGAATTTTGTAAGATAATCTATTTATTTCATTTTGAGTGAATCATTAAACTACGAAAAATTAAACTTAGGAGTTTATTGATGAGCCAAAGAAAAGAATGTTAGAATTAGAATTTGAAACATATACTAATTATATAATTAATTTTATATATATATATATGAGTTTGTATAAAAAAGGAATAATAATTAAAATCTGACGTACCCCGGTCATAGGATATTTTGGATATTCAAATTTTGGGTAACTGCTGAAATTCAAATAATTTTTTTAGAGAGTTTTCATCACATAGCACTTTAAAAATGAGAGAAGTCATATCTATTCACGTCGGATAAGGAGGTATTTAAGTTGGTAATGCCTGTTGGGAATTGTTCTGTCTTGAACACGGAATCCAACCAGATGGTCAAATGCCATCAGACAAGACAATCGGAGGAGGAGATGATGCCTTCAACACCTTTTTCTCAGAAACAGGTGCAGGAAAGCATGTCCCAAGAGCTGTCTTTTTGGATTTGGAACCAACAGTTATTGATGAAGTCAGAACAGGAACATACAGATAATTATTCCACCCAGAATAATTGATTTCAGGAAAGGAAGATGCTGCCAACAACTTCGCCAGAGGTCACTACACAATTGGAAAGGAAATCGTCGATTTGTGCTTAGATAGAATTAGAAAGTTAGCTGA
>JPFL01000048.1:94190-136970 GCA_000733385.1 Paramecium biaurelia
ATTGATTGCTTAAGTCATCTCCTCATTGACAGCTTCATTGAGATTCGATGGTGCCTTGAACGTCGATATCACTGAGTTCTAAACCAACTTGGTGCCATATCCAAGAATCCACTTTATGCTTTGTTCATATGCCCCAATCATCTCAGCAGAAAAAGCATATCATGAATAATTATCAGTTGCTGAAATCACAAACTCAGCCTTTGAACCTGCCAACATGATGGCTAAGTGTGATCCAAGACATGGTAAATACATGGCTTGCTCCATGCTTTACAGAGGTGATGTCGTCCCCAAGGATGTCAATGCTGCTATTGCAACAATCAAGACAAAGAGAACAATCTAATTCGTCGATTGGTGCCCAACAGGATCAAGGTCGGAATCAACTATTAACCACCAACAGTCGTCCCAGGAGGTGATTTGGCTAAGGTTATGAGAGCTGTTTGTATGATCTCCAACTCAACAGCCATTGCTGAAGTTTTCTCCAGACTTGATCATAAATTCGATCTTATGTATGCCAAGAGAGCCTTCGTACACTGGTACGTCGGTGAAGGTATGGAAGAAGGAGAATTCTCAGAAGCCAGAGAAGATCTTGCTGCCTTAGAAAAGGATTATGAAGAAGTTGGTATTGAAACCGCTGAAGGTGAAGGTGAAGAAGGAGAAGCATGAAAAATCAATATATATACAAATCAAATATTAAAACATTCACAATATTATTTATTTTAAGAGAAAATACATTAATTTCATTTTGTAAAACGGAAATTTAAATTAGAAATTCCGCCTAGAAATTATTGTGAATAGAACATGAAATTCTGGTTATACTTTGTGATTAGTTTTATTAAGAAAAGATAATTAAGGAGAGTTTTAAACAGAATATAATTAAATATTTATAGTAGAGATGGCAACGTATTGCAAATTATGATTTAAAAAAAACACTCAAGCTGTTGCTGCTGATAAATTTATTCAAAAATTATTGGAATCTGTTGATGTTGCTCAAATATATTTAGATTTTATTCATTAGTTGGATGATTTTAATATATTTAAATTTGATAATTATTTTGAAAGATTTTAATGAATTTCAAAATCTAAAAGATATCTCATACATTCTATTAATTTGGTTAACATATAATTATACCAGATAATACAATGCTGACCTTAACAGAAATGTCTATTTGAGTATTTTTATTCTTTGTAATACATATGTAAGTAATTTTATTTGATCACATCCAAATTTAATATGGAGATAGTCTATAGACATAATGATAGTCTAAAATATAAAAAATAATTGAATTAATTTAGAGTAATAATAAGAACCATGAAAGATATTATTAGATTGAATCTTAATTAGATGATCTAAGTGTGTACATAATAATGAATTGAAAGTAGTATATAATTTATAATCACTATCTATATAAATAAAAACCAATTTGAAATCTTCAAAGCTACCTTTTTTGATTTTCAATCTCTAAATGAAATTCTTAAGGTAATTTCTATAGAACCTTTGAAAAATGATTCTTCTTTAATGGTTGATTTGGTTGTGAATACATCTTCTCTCTTGGATTGGTTTACCTATTTGATGTTAATTCCAACTACTCTTTTTTTTCTTCATTTAAATTAATTTATTTTCCAAAACTCATGTTATATAAATTTAGCAAGTCACTTCGTTAATTTTCAATTTAAACTATCTTCTTATCTTATCTCTAATCTAAAAATGGTTCAGGTGTCCTAATTAGAGGTAGTCGAATATCAGTATCCATTTTATTTCTTGCATCTGCTGATCTTGGAATTTATTAAAATGTTAACTAGGATCTAGGAGATGTTATTTTCTTAATTTTTTAGGCTCCATTACTTGTTCCTAATAGTCTATTTATTAGTTATTGCTTTTCTTTATTTTCTTGAAGTAATTCTTCATTTTTCCTCTACAAATATTCAATCATTTCATTTTATTCCTTTGGAGAAAGCATTCTTGAATTTTTCTTATTCCCTTTATCCAAATGATTCGGGCATTCCTAATCAATTGTTTGACAGTTCTTTGGACTTCTATAAGATTACATGCTCCCTTAAACCTTATGAAACAGTTTCTTAAGAATATTGTATTATTTTACTTAATCATCAGTTATCACAAGTAAGTTTTTAACTTTAATCTATTTTCTTTATATTCCATCAACATGGTGTGAAAATTATCGGGTTTCTTTTTGAGGCAATTAAGATTTTAACCCTAATTTATTTGTTCTTGCACTTAACACATGCATTTTACTATTATTATCTTGCAATTAATTCAGGTTTGAATTCGTTTGAGAACTTTTCATCAACTTAATAAATCTTTGTTAAATTAATTATTAATTGAAACCAAAACAGACTCTTTATAATGTGTTAATTAAATCACTCTTACTGATATCGGCTACATATATTTAATTGATTAAGTGAAATTTTGATTTCTAACTATAAACAAATACTTATAATAGAATTATGAGGGAAATATTTAAAAAATAGTATTTAAATTCCATCAGAATTTATTATAATATGCTCCTATCGCAAGTTTATGTGAAAAACTAAGGTAAATCTAGGATAATCTAAAAATAATAAGTGTAAAATGATATTAAATCAAAATATTTTGTGAAGGATTTAATTATTTCTACTAAGTTTAAATTTTGAATTATTTCTGAAAACTCTTCATTACGACATAACGATGAGATTTTAAACTATATATAAATTAGAATAATGTTAACATTGAAATAAAAACAATGATTTGCTTATTTTTAGTTTAATTTTCATATTTATATCCAATCTAAATAATTAGATTATCATTTCCTTTATCTTATTGATTCATCATATTAATTATATATATGAAAATTATTTTGAATATATAATACAGTAGACAAAGAATTGGAAACATTCTAAGAAAACTTGTTGTACTTTATAATATTTAGTATTTTATAATATTTTAATTGTTATTGTGTTTGAAAAGAATAAAAAGAAAAAAGAAAATTACTTTAATTATTCTATTTAATACTTAAAATCTATTTATTACAACATAAATTTACATACAAATAATTTCCTTTCAAATGAAAGTTTTAAAGTAAGTATTATAATGTTTGAATAGATGAGAACAACAAATTTTATATTAATTTTATGTTATAGTTAATTAATTTGATAAAATTGAGACAATAACAGCTATGTGAGCATTAGCCTTATGATCCAAAAATTGATAAAGAACGTATAAATTAAGAGAATTAATTACTCTAAATATTATATCGTTTCTAAAGAGTTCATATTGATGAAAAGTAAGAGAAATTATGATTTAATTTAATCAGATTGAATTTCTATGAATAATCAGCTCAACTAATGAATAAACCTATTCAACCTTTACTTCCTATGCAAGTGTATGATTATATTGGTAGACTTTATATGGAATTTTTTAAAGAAAATAATTTTTAAGATAAAGCCTAAAAAATCTAATTAATTTTGGAGAATGAGATGCATAAAAATTAATCATTCATTATTCTTATGATTAAGTGGCTGCTAGAATATTATAGATATTAAGTAAAAGCTATAGAACCTCAAATAAAACCTGTTTAAATAATTAGAAGAAAACTACTAATGACTATTGATTAAAATAAATTAGAAGTTAAAAAGTCTTCAGAATCTCAAACTAAAAGGATAAGAATGTTGAATTTATCTAAAACTCCAGAAAACGATTATAATAATCTTACTTCATCTAATTAATTATCAACTTTGAGAAGAAATAAAATAAATTAAAGACAGTTATATAATGTAATACCAGACTTAGATTGGGAAATACCATGGGATAAATCATATAAGTTATTATAAAATAGAAACAATAGAATATCTAGATCTATATAAAGGCATTTCAACTGAAATCAACTATAATTACTCATTTGTTATATAAAAAAATATAAATATTAGGGAATAAAGTTATTCTATTTTTAGTCATACAATATATTAAAAATGTTCATAATTATGATCATCTTTAAATTAAACTTCAAAATCTTGTAGAAGATAATAATCATAATATTGTATGTTTACATTTATACCATTTAAATTTTCTCTTAATTTGATTCAAATATCTTTATAACAATAAAATCTACACTATTTTTTTATAATTTAAATTATATCATAGTAGTTTAAGAATGTTCTAATAAAAAAGTGAATCAAATTTGTACATATATATAATAACAAAAATAATCAGTACTTCTATCAGGAACTTAAAAATTAATCTTCTTCTTATGCATAATGATCTTGTTCCAACTTATGTACCAGAAATCCTTCAATCTATCTTTTAATTGTTTTAAGATCAATTGTTGTGTGCAATTCAAAATTAAAAAGATCGTCATAATCTTGTTCTAAATATGCTTTTGTTTCTTAACTAACATGTACAAAACCCTTAACTCCATTTGATTCCATTTTATTTGCAATTAATACATCTGGTCCATAGATATCATATCTCACAATATCTGTACCCATGACTCCACCAAAAACAGATCCTGTATGTATTCCTATTCTCATATTTAAGCCATCAAAATTAATTTGTTTTCTCACCTAAGTAATTATTTTAATCATCTCAAAAGCTAAATCTACTATGTTCTTAGCTTCTTAATGTGGATTTCTATTATTATAATCAATCATGCCAATTGCAACATAGCAATCTCCTATAGTATATAATTTATAGACATTCAATTCACAACATTTTCTATCAAATTCAACAAATAGATTTTTCAACATAACTAATACTTCTTCTGGTTTTACTTTACTTGAATATTCAGTAAAACCAGCAATGTCAGCAAATAAAATTGTTAACTTATCTAATTTATCACAAATTCCAATATTATTAATTTTATCATCTAAAAACTTATTAAGAATATGTTTTGGTAATAAATATTGAAGTAATTATGATTCTTTTTACTATTAAGTTTTAAAAATGTTTTTTTAATTAAAACAACCTACTTATTATTATTCAATGTATAATATTAATGTTAAATTATACATAGAGCTTACAAAAAGGAAAAATATGCTAATTAATTAAGTTCCATCAATAATAATGATTATTATTGAGTAAAAGTAGGTGAATAGACAAAATAAAACTTTTATCCAAAAACTAAGAATTTAAACACTACAAAAAATACTTTATATGAAAACTATCTCATACACATGAACATTTTTTAATTCATTACTATCCTCTAATACTATAACTATCCCAGCTAATATAACTTAAAAAAATAATAAGATTTTTATTATGATCTTCCATTTCTCAAAGAAAGGTTTTCTATTAATTAAAAATTGAATTAAATTCAAAATGCAACATACCCATTATAATACAATTAAACCAATGTTGTAATCATTGTAAAATTATATTTAACAAAATTGCTTTATCATATAATATAAGGTATACAATCTTAAATTGTATATTGTTTGACTCTTAGATTAAATTTTCACAAACTCCATATACTAATCATAACTTATAAACTAATTCATTTATTTTTTATAATAAGAAATCTCTAACAATTATAGAAATGAAGTTTCTTTTATTAAATTATGTTCTAAAGTATATTCATTCTTTAATAAAATCACATTCTCTAATTAATTAAATAAACAATACCAATAACTATTCATAATCTATCATCTCATCAATTTCTGGTTCATAATTTTCTAATTGAAATCTATTCTAAAACATTGTTACTAATCTTTTAAATGTACTAGGTTATTAATTGTTTTATTTCTCCTCAGAACCTTATTTCTATATTAATTAAAGAGATTATTCAGATTTCTCTTCTTATGATTAATAAAAGGCAGGATCAGTAGGTTTAATGCCAAAAACATTATTATTGCCATTATCTTAAATAGATTCCCTTTTTTGATTCATTGTATCTATATAGGTCAAAATTGTCTTTCTTTTTTTTAAATTCTTTTTCAATAATTCTGGATTCTTCCTAACCACATAATTGCTTCTTGCATCCCTGCTTTACATATCTTGTTCATATTACATGGAGTGAGTATTATCTTTATTTTAAATTTTACATTTAAATATATAAGTTGGCCTAATACCCAATCCTTTCATTTCTACATTTCTGATCTCAAATTCAATATTCTCATTTTTAATTTAATCAAATGCTTATTCTGATAATGTTATCGTATCTTCTAATCCTGTAGAACATACTCTACTAGTAGTATTTACAGTATCTCCAATTAAAGAGAATTATGGCTTATGATAACCTATAACTCCACTAATGGCTCCTCCATAATGTATTCCAATCTTTCCAATTAATTGTTATCCTTAAGTACCCCATCTTAATGATATATTTAAATTGATTACTATTTTGATCTAATGTAAGTCATCATTTATTCAGCCAAATTTAATGCTCTTTAAACAGGGTCAACCTATGATAAATATGTTAATTCTTGTTCACATGCCTTTAATCCAGCTGAAGCCAAATAAGTTTTTCCAACAGTCTCTATTTTTTACACTCCATAAATTTAACAGTATTTATCAAAAGTTCTAAAAATATCATCTAAAAATGGAATAATTTTATCCTTCTCTTCTATGACCATTTAATCAAAGTTGCAAATATCACAAAATACTATTGCTACTAATCCTTAGTTTTAATGAATATTATACTAATCAGCTAAATATTGATTAGATATTATACTTTCATTTAATCTATCTCTTATAAATTTTGGCAACAAAATTCCAAGTATATCATTAATTTTATTATTTTACTCAATAAAGTTTAATTTATTTTAAGCTTAATCTTCTTCTAATTATATATACTAATTTATATTATCATATTATTTTTACATAACTCTTTACAAAATATTATGATGCTGAAAATAGAATCATAAATTGCAATATTTATATTAAAAAGGATACAATTAATTCATTTTCTATAACATACCAAATTATGTATCCAACTATTGTAATTAAAGCTGAACCTGAATAAGCTCTATAGTCATAGATGGGATGAAATTTGATAGATAATTTATAAGTAATAAAATACTACATAACTAAAGTAGAACCAATATGTTCTTAAGTATTTTATGTAAATAGAATTGATAATGTGGCTGCTGTTGCAATAATAAATTTAGTATACTCTAAATAATGCTATCTGTTTGTTGGTAATTGAACAAATGTAAACACAATAAACACAATTGCTTGAAGACCAAAAATAATTAAATAATCTACTAAAAAGTAATTATTTTTATCTTAGTAGAAATACATTATTAATAAAAATGTACAATGATAAAATAGTAATTAAAGACATTATACTGTTTATTTTTATTTCCATTATAATATAGTTTATGCTTTATGAAATATTTCTTAAGTCCATTATCCATATCTACTTTAATAGTTAGGCTCATTTAGTAATACTAAGAATAATAAATAAATATTTACATTTTTGAATGCTTAAATCTACTTGCTCAATATTATCAAAAAGATCATTAACTTTATTCTATAAAATAGTGACAGTTTTTTTTTTTTATGCAGGAGCACTTATTAGATGAATATAATTTAAATAGGATAAAAATTCATCTTCTCTTGTAGGTAGATTATTTAAATTATAATTTTATAGATAATCAGATAAAATATTAGTAATTAATAAAAATGAGATTCCTAAAATAATAGAAAACACTTCTTATGTGCTTATAGAATTCTACCATTCCCCATCTTCTGAAGAATCTATTAAAGTGTAAATATAAAAGATAAGTGGAAATATAGATAAGGCTAAAATTTTAAATTTTAATCCGAAATTTATTATCAAATAAAGCCAATCACTAATACTAATTGACATGAAAATATATAAGTAAAATTGTTGACAATAGATATCATATAAGAATATGCATGAAATCAATATCCCTTATAACATATTTTTGATTATTAGTATTATCTATATTTCAGTTTCAGATTAATGTTTAGAATATTTCTAAAGTAAAAGGGATTAATCTTTATTATATTATAGTTATTTTGAATCATCAAGAAATTAATAATGTTAAATAGAAAATAAAAAGAATTGATAGATGTAAAAATAGAATATGATTTCTACCAAATAATTTTATTAATCTAATGTATTCCATGTATAAAGAATGGATGATAAAGTAAAATAAGAGATAAATGTTATTGTCTTATAGATAGTTTATTATTGTAATGATCTAAACAATATTTTTAATAGAGGACTTTAAAAAAATAATAATCTATCTAACTCTTTGAAACCTTAGATAATCACATCAGTATTTGAATTAATTTACAATTCATTAAAATAACATTTTTCATAAATTAATCTCTATCTCAAAGATAAACTCAATTTTTTAAAGAAATTCTTCCTATCTACTTAGCCAAATTCTTAATTTCTAAATAAACTAAATTCTTATAATTATAATATTTAAAGTTAACATCCATTGATACATCTTAATAAACTTTGATTTTCATATAATAAATTAATTGTTTTTCCAGATATACACCATAATTCTTAAACAATATTTAATTAATCTTAAGTTGCTTAATGCAAAAATAATACTTTGGTAAAATTCAATAATAATTTTAAATGGTTCTTAAAATAAGTATTATCCATAATTTATTAACATGTTGAATTATTTAAAATTACAACAACTTTTTTTGATTTTGATTTTGATTCAATATGATCTGTTTCTGCAGGTTTTTAAACACTCGAATTAGATATTTTGATAAATTGAGAACTGCTTATACTAGCATGTGAAAATTAATTAGAAAATTCTTCCAAACATTATTTAAAATAGGCTCTTAAATCTTCTTCAGTTGATTGATTAAAATGAAAGATTAAATCATTTTATTATAGCAATTCAGATTAATATAAAATAGAAGTAGCTGAAATTTCCTAATTTTATGTATAAATGAATAATTAATAATCTGATTTCCTAATATTTTTCATAAAATCTTAACAATCTTATTTTAATTCATAACTCAAACCAAAAATAATATTTAATTTAAGTAACTATTCCATTAGAGTGTACAATTAACTTTCTGAAGTATTACTCTCTGCAGAAGATAAATATAAATTAGCTTCTTTTTAACTCAAAAAACAATAATAATAGTATATATAATGTAATGAGTCTGATTAATGTTTCATTACTTTATCTTCAATACTTTCATTTTTTCTTACATTAGCTTCTCTCAAAAATAAAATGAATTGATAATCAGCTGCTTGAGATTAATCATCCATTTCAAACAACATATATAGTCTTTGATTTTAAATATGTAATTTAGTATTGACTAATTTAAATGAATAAAGTTCCTTATTTATTTATATAATATAATGTTATTATTACCTATTAGATATGATTAAAATATTTACTAAACATTATTTACGCAAATGAATTCATAACCCATATTTTTAGCCATATTTACTTACTTTTAATCAAGTAAACTCAGAAATTTATTTTTTACTTTCTATTCTTTTTTTTCTGTTATCAACAATTTTGAAAATGCAAGATGATTCATTGCTAATTATAAAAATAAAGGATTTAAATCATTGTTAGAATTATTTTGAATCATGGATTTATACAAAGTATTTTCATCAATTAAATATTTATCTTATCTTAATTAATCTTTAGATGATTGATATATTTTTGAACTTTTTTATTAATTTGATTGACGTTAAGCTGTAAGATGATCTCCAATTTCTTAATTTTCAAATAAAGTTTTATCATGTTAAATTTACTCTTATAAAATTAATTATCCTTAATTTAGATTTAATTCAGACTTATAATCTTATTAATAATAGTGAATAAACCTACCGTCAACAAATTTTGGAATTTAATTAATTGTACATTCTCTTTAACTAAACAAGATCTCTGAATTTGAACTTTGCATATCATAATTTAAAACTTAAGAATTTTATTAATTATTTATTTAGTCTAAAATTAATAAAATGAATATTCTTACCTTTTTCTTGTTTAATTAAACCTTTTTCTGCAGTAATCAAAAATTATAAAAATTACTTTTCTTCAAAATCACAATATTAACTATTATAAATTATTCGTTTCAGTTTAAATGATTATTCTATAAATGCTTCTACACTTACAGTAAGATATTGTTTTTCTAAATATTTATCAATATGACAAGACATAATTTATTTTTAATCAATAGTGCCAATAATTATTAATTAAAATAAACTGCAAATATTATAATAAATCTTAAAGAAATGAGGAACCATTAAAATTAAATAGATACAATTATCCATTACAATTTATGTTATTGATCTCAATTCATATAAATTTTCATTCTAATTGAACACTATGATTTATATCTATTTAATATGTATAAATATTTACAATCATAATTATACAAATTACAAAATAAAATCCAAAGAATTAATTATTATCAAATCTTAATTTTCCTTATAGTTTTGTATAACAAAATGAACTATTTCCTACTTTTACAACAATTCCCAAAATCCAAGGTGTAGCTAACAACTTCTCTTAACAGAAAATAAAATTTTCAAATCCAAGCATCCTAGATTAAGGATCTTTTTTTAATTAAAAAAATCCTTTGATTTATGAATTCTATTCATGAAATACTATATGTCCAGTCAAAGACTTTTTAAATTAGGCCAAAGTTTATGAATCAGCTTAAATTATGGATTAAATTTTTACATCTATTCTAAACAACTGGTTTTCTAACAGTAGATTATGAATAATCACACAATTATAATTAAACACAAAAATTTTCATCATTACAATGCAATACAATTATATCACAAGGTGCTATTTCATTTCTTTATAATAATATAACATCACCAATTTTAATTTCTTCAGCATTCTAAGATTTAATTAAATTCATTTTATCCTTTTCCATTTTTTTTAATTTCTCATTTAATGGTATTTTAGTTGTTGTTTATACTAAGTCTTTTGGAAATATACTTGGAACCAACATTTTAAATTGAATTATCAATGGATCAGCTTCCATAATTTAAATTTATTATAATTTCAAAGCCATATCTTTATAAATTAATGGACTCATTTAATTATATTTCTTAATATTTTCAGATGCTTTTATATTTTTGTTACTATTTTGTTATTTGTATTGGATTTGTTAAAATGGTATGGAATCATTTGCTAAAATGAATATAATAATATATATTACATAAGATTGATCTAGAAATTCCTTTCTTTTAACTCTAAGCATAGTCAATTTTCTTATTTTATGAATTCTTTTCAACTTAAGACTTACTTTTTTATTTCTGATTACTATCACTTTAATCTTACTAATCTAATTTTTCCTTTATTTTTGAAATAATTTCCTTATTAATAATGCATTCATCCCACTACTTAATAATTTTGGCCTCTTACTCTTTTATCATTTTATCCATTTTTCGTATTTTAAAACAATTATGTAAATCAACAAGCCATTGTTATAAAATTAAAGGAATTACTACAAAATATAAGGGCAATGAAGAAAATGCCTATAATATAAGAAGTAAAAAGTAAAAGATGTTTTCCTTAATTACCCTCCAAGGAAAAAGAAATGTCTAATTAGCCCTCTATATTTTATTTTCATTTTCTAAGAATCCATCAGATTAAACTGTCTCCCCATTTCTAAATTGAATCTTATTAACTATTTAGATAGTACTTGATATGTATTTTTTCTCATTTCATTATTATGCCTGTAATTCAGGAATAATTATTTCATTTTAATTTATAACAGAATGTCAATCAATTAAGAACTAAGTTTTGATTTCAAATCTCAAGTTAATTTTGATAACGATCCCCAATAATCTAACTATACTAATTTTGCAGAATAATGGCAAGAGAAAATATCTAGTCTCTAATAAAACATATAGGAAATGTAACAATAGAAAGAAGATGTCAAGAATGCATTATTATAAGCATAATCAAGAATCAAAAATAAGAAATCCTACATAGATGAACCAAAAATGCAATAAATTGAAACTAGGACTTTAGACACTAATTAACCTATTCAAAATACTTCAATCAATCATTTATTAAATGAATCTACTTATACATAAGAATTTCAAACTCCCATTAATAACATTAATAATATCAAATAATAACCTATTGCAACATTCTTAATGGATATTAGATTGAATGATATCTACTTATAAAATTTTATAGACTTAGGCATTTATGATAATGTAAGTCTTTTGAAATCATTACCTGTTTAAAATAAATGTAAATTTCTATTAAACAAATATGGTATAGATAAATTAGGATATCAAAGAAGAATATTAGCTAAATTTGATGAAGGTATATTTTGAATTCAATTAATTTTAGAAATGGGTTTATTTTCAAAAAAAGGATTATTGTTAAATATTGAATACTGTTAGGAATAAATTCCAAATATGGAAGAATGGTTAAAATCTATTAACTAATCTAAATATTATCCAAATTTTGTATTGGCAGGGTATGATAACTTTGCTTATTTAATTTATCTAGAGCAAAGTCAATATAAATTAAGAGTTCAAGATTTAAAAGACTCTTTTTATATAGAAAATGAATAAGATAGATAATTACTTATTGCACATATTGTAATTAGTATTAATATATTCTCTATTTATTAGTTTGTGATAAGATGATGAATTGTGATTTATGGAGTGTTTAAGGAATAAAAAAGAAATAATAATAATCAGATTTTAATTTAGTATAATGTACTTTACCATCAAATTAATGTTTGATCTTTTGAACATATATATATAATTAATTAAATTATACTCATTTACAATAATGATTCCTTTCTAATAAATTGATTATTTCTTAATTTTAATAAAGTTAACTCAATTCTTTTACAGTTTTTCCATTTCTTGTTTTCACATCTAATTTTGCTCCTTATTTCAATAAAAGTTTAAACAATTATATATTCTATTTCTTTATAGCTATATGTATAGGAAAGAATCCTTTCTAAAATGATTATTAAAAGATTACTTCATCAGATGTATTAATTAGAGAGTGATTAAAAGATTTATCTTAAAATAATAATAATAAACTTTTGATATCACATTACTAAATTAAATTAAAGAATGACTTTTATTCTGATGACAATTCTATTATTTTATACTTTTCAACTAATTATTCTACATTTGTTTTTGATTCTATTATTCTTGAGGACATATAATCAGTAACATCTTCTATTTCCATACTTTAAATAAATTATTATTTGCAATATTATGGATTTAAAATACTGGATTGTCTTTTGAAAGATTTAGTTTTTTTATTAATTCTCTTTTAAGGTTCCATCTTTTATAACATATGAAAATATGGTTTAGAAGTTTAACTTTTCTTTGATAGATCATTAATGGATGGATCAACTAAATAAGTTCCATTAAATAATTTGGATGCATTCATTTTAGTTCTCAAACATTATTTCCTTTTAAATAAAAATACATCATTACAATTATTCTTCAATCTAATAGAAGTTTTATTCATTTTGATTTAATTTATTATCTGATTTTTCATTAAAATAGGAATTCTTAGGAATTTGATTAGTTTTAATCTTTTGATTACAGAATTTATTATACTTTTGATAATATTTATTAAGCTTATTGTTATTCAATCCTACTTGTAGAAGGTTAAGAATAGAAATCATTAAGTATTGAGAGATCTGAATTCTTCAATTTACTCATTTTTACTAAATTCAATTATATTATTCTTTAATCTATAACTCCTGATTTTAAATAATCTTGCAATGCTTATTTGTTCATTTTATATATGATATTTTCACTAAAATGAAACTTTTACTTATTTTCAGTTTCTATTGTTGTATTAATTTATGTTTTAACACTTTTACTAGTTAATCTAGGTAAAGAATACATTTCTTAGATAATAAATAATTTTTTATTATTAGAATATTTTGATCATTTATCATATTTTAAACATTTATCTAAAGTATACAATTACTAACATTTGTTTGATCATAAAATAATATCTCAATTATTGATAATAATATAATAAATCTAGGTATAATAATAAAATAATTAGAATGGGTGCACCTTGTTCCAATATGAAAAACCAAAATATATTTAACATTATGGAACTTCCTTATAAGTATAATTATGAAAAAGACTTAGTATTCATGTAATGGCATATATATGGTCTGATAATGGACATAATTTATTTGATTATGAAAGTGATTCACTGGTAAGAAAATCAATTGACTTTGATTTCTAAGGTATTTCTAATAAATATATAAGGAAGAGTGGTACAATTAGACAGAGATATATTGGCTTTAACAAAAAATGTAAAATTGTTTTTAATAATCATTATAAAGGAAGTAGTAAGAAATTAAAGAGAAATCTTTGAATTTCGTAGTAATCAGAAATCTATTGAATTATTTAATTCTAAACTTGAAAATGCATTCTGGAAAGTCATAAGACCATAATAAGCATCAGATTTACCCACTGTGGATAGATAAAAATTAATGATAAATACAACAATAAAATTAGGAAGAGTTAAATTAACAGTTCTTGATTATAGCTTTGCTTATGAATATGATGATGTAGGAGTTCCAGATGAATTAGATGAAAAAAATAAATTAAATGATAGTGGATGTATAGAAGGATAAGTATAATGCAGGTTTTGTTTAAGTAAATTGGCAACACTTGAAAATCCTTTTATTAGTCCATGCAAATGTATTGGTTCCATCAAATTTATACATTTAAAATGTTTATAGAATTGGATAAATAGTCAATTAAAAACTAAAGCATAAAATGGAGTAACTCTATACTATTGGAAAAGTATGAAATGTGAATTATGTAAAACAATGTACAAAAGTAATTGTATAATTAAACCATTATAGCTTCATTTAAATATAAATCAATTTAATATAACATATGTGATATTAATAAACCTAAAGAACCTTATTTGTTATTATAAATAAATCATAGTGATAAAAACAAAGAATAGGGATTATATGTAATAGATATTAAAACAAGAGATACAATCAAAATAGGTAGAACATAAGATTGTGATATAAAATTACATGATATCTCTGTTTCAAGACATCATGCTAGTATACTAGTTAATCATTAAGAATAATCATTTTTTCTAGAAGATAATTGTTCAAAATTTGGGACTCTGGTTTTAGCTTAAGAGGAAGATTTGTAGATACAATTGAATTCTCCAAAAAGAATAGCTATATAGGTAGGTAGGATAGTAATTGTTGTAACAATAGAAAAAAAAACAAGTAAAAAGAAGTAATTATGATATGAAAAATATTAGAATAAATAAATATAGAGTACCTGCATAGATTGAAGTTTTTAGATAAATTAAATAACATGAAGATGAAGAAGAATTATAATCTGCTGATCAATAATAATAATCAGATGTTGAAGATATTTTAATAAATGATCCAACATTTGATAGAGATTAAGATATGAGTAAATTTAAAAATATGAACTTTTTAACTGGAAGTATTATTTAAAGAGAGTAATAGTGATTTGATATCTTAAATTGATAATTTTTCAAATCTTCTTTTATTATTTTTTCATAGCAATTTTTTTTTTGGCTTTTTTTGATAAATACAAAAGTTTAACCACAATTTTCAATGCCATTTATATATTTAGACTAGTTAAGGCATATTTAATATCCATTTCAGTAACATCTACATATTGAATATATTCATTTTGTAATGGTTATTTACCAAAATCAGTTAACCAATCATCTAAAATAATTTAATCAATTTTATATCTCTTTTCTGGATTCTTTTCTAACATTCCTTAAAGTAATTTAAGAATTGATATATGAAATCCAGTTGGTTAAGGGTAAAGAGGACTTTATAAAATTTATAATTTTACTTGTCTTCTAATATTTATTATCTTAATTCCATAGATTTTTAACTTGGAAAGGGTAATTTACCATAAACCATCTAATATAAAGTAACACCTCCTGCCCATATATCTACTGGTTTTCCATCAAAATTTTATCCTTAAATTAAAATTGTATTTAAAATTACCTTTAAATACTTCAGGTGCCAAATAAGCTTGAGTACCAGTTTAATTTGATATTCTTCCATCTTATCCCTCTTCCATAATATGAGAAACTCCAAAATCAGCAATTTTCAATTAATCTTAAAAATTGACTAATAAATTTTCAGGTTTGATATCTCTATGTATAACATTAACACATTCATGTACTTAATTAAATTTAATTTTAAATACAATAATCTAATCCTTTAATGAAATCACTAAAGTAATGTCTACATTATTCTTCTGTCAATCTATAATTGATATTTTTATCTTCAATTTCATCCAAAATATTTGATGTCTACTTATTCTTCTTAAAAAAACCTTTACTAAGAATACTACCCTTTCCCATATATTCCATAACTAGATATAATTTATCCATTTTAGGATCATCAATGACTTCACTCAATTAGACAACATTAGTATGTGAAATCTATGATAAATATTAAAATTTAATCCTACTTTTTTCATTATTGCAATTTCTCTTTCCAACATAGTATAAGCATTTGATTTAGATAAAAGTTTCTTTTTTAGTTTTTTTTTATTTGCTATTTTAATTGCCTAGAAATAATGCAGATATAAATACAAATTAATCTCCTTTAAAATTTTAAGCTTTTTTAACTTTACCAAATGCTCCCTAGCCTAAGGACTCTATAACTGTGTATTAATTAATTTATGCCATTCCTTCAACATTTATACTTTTTTCCAAACGAGATGTCTATACAACTTCTAATGTGTTCTAAACTGCTAAAGATTTCCGAGGTTTAAGTCTTTGGGAATTCAACATCTAAGATTCTTTAATATTGAGATATTTTTCCATTGAAAGTTCAGCTTTCTAGATATATTGAATATAGAGACTTCCATCTTTTAAGATGATCTAACAAAATGTATGAGATTTGTTTGAGCATATTCAATAAATGGTTTCTTTATACCAGAGGATTTAGATATAACTCCACTAACACGCATGGGAGTTGTATTAACTTTTTTTGGTTTATTACGAATCATTTCAATGAGATTAGTTTAAAACTTGAGTTTATTCTTATGTGACACCATTGTCGTATCCTCTAATCTATTATTAAATTCACTTTAGTCAGCTTTTACTTTATCATTTTCTAAAGACTTCTCTTAAAATAGAGAAAGCATTCTAGACTATAGAAATTATATTATACCTAAAGTTATTGATTTGATTGTTGGACAGTCCACTTCCCATTTTATTTAACAATTAATTAATCACATTTTACATCCACTTTCTTTTAGTTGAAAACGAGATATTAGACTTAGTATATCGAACTACCAAGCAATTAATCTAAAAATTTACTATCATATCAGAACTACTTAGAACATTCAATCTTAAGGTACATAGAAAGACAAGAATATTTATAAAACTGATGATACATTAATAATTAATTGGTGTGAATTAATGTCTAATAGTCAATATATAAGAATTAAAAGAATACTATTTAATTTGACAACCATATATGAAGAATAATCATATAGTAATGGTTTAAGAAACGGAAATAATATTAGACATTAATTTTCATTTTATGAATAGGTTTCATTATTAACCAATGTTAGATCTTGGAGCCTATTATTATTATTATTATGGTTTGGGTTATTATGGAATTTGTTATGGTTGGAATTATTATGGTTGGAATTATTATGGTTAGGCATATTATGGTTAGGCATATTATGGAGCATAAGTTGGTGCAAATCCTTAAGGAACAACTCTAGAAGCAACCAAAGGTTATGCATAAGTGACAGGTTATTAGACATACTAGACTGGTTGTTGATAAACTGGTTATTAATAAACTTGTTATTGATAAACAGGTTGTTAGACAACGGATTATTAGACAACTTAGACTGGTTGTTATACAACTTAGACTTGTTATTAAACCACTGGTTAAGCTTATTGATGGACTACTTATCTTTCAACTGGATAATACTCTACTCTCTCTTAATATCTGTCAACTGGGACGTATTCTATTTTATTCAATAAATTGGAATACCTGTGTACTTCTCTTGAAACACTTAAGGAACATATTCAGTTTAGTACTCAACAGCATAATAATCTGTCACTTTTCTCTCTCTTGGGACATATTGAACAACTTCTTATTCTTCATATTCTACAACAGCCTTTTAATAAGGAACATACTCAATTCTTGACTCTCCTTTGATGGATTGATGCTAAATTAATTATCATAAAATTATATACTTAAACTGATTACACTACTGGTTGGACGGGTTATTGAACATACTAGACAGGTTGTTGAACATATTAAACTTGTTGGGGAACAGGAGCATATTAAACTTATTAAGGAACAGGAGCATATTAAACAGGTTGGATATATGATTATCGAATTGGGGATTATTACAATGGGACAGCATACTATAAATTAAAACACATTTTTTACCTGGGGAACTGGTTGTTATAAGGTTGGTTGACCAAATTTAGGAGCTTAAGTTGCGGCCAAAGGTTAAGCAGGGGGAGCATTGCTGTATGGACGATTAGACATCTGATTATTTAAATAATAAAGATATATATATTTATATATTTATTATCAAGCGAAATAAAATGAAATAAAAAATAATCAAATTTATTAATAACATAAAATATTAGCATGATGATATATGATGTCTTTTCTAATTTTCGATATCTTATAACATTTATACAACAGATAGATAATATTCCGATATAAATTTGATTATATATCTAGATAACTTTTCAATATATATTAAATTTTCCTATTATTCTTTATGATAAAGAATAATGATGTTTTCTTTACAAATGATATACCTGATGCATAAACCATTCAATTTAGTCTTGGCTGCATATATTTAATTCATTAAATACCCTTAAGCTTTCTATTTATTATTTTTAAGAAACTCTAAGGACTTCATTATAAATATAGATTATGTTAATTATCTTTTAGGTTATGATTACTTATTTTCTCTAATAATACATAAAAAATCCATTTATATAAATTATTAATGTTTAAAGAATTAAGATCCTTAATTAATGAAACAAGTGCTCAAATTCCTAAAAAGAATATTGCTTAAGTTTAGAAACACAATTAATTAAGACAAATGAATTTGATTTAGAAGAAAATATGTGCTCCGTCTATCCAATATTCTATGTTTCAATCAGATTTTGGCCCTTACGAATACTAGATTGTCCCTTAAGAGAGTTCAGATTCTGAATCTATAATCTCCTAACCTTCCTAATACCCTTCCTTGCATTTAGTTGCTTCTTTATTCTTTCTAAGTGCTTAATATTCTTAGATACCTTGTTCAACTGTATTAAATGATGGTTTGAAATCAAAATTGATTATTAAAAACATAGATAAAAATATTGATTTAGTTAAAGTTTAAGAGTTCATTGACACATTGCCAATTAAGGGATTTGTCTTGGAATTTAAACTTATATATTATTAATCAAATCCTTGTATTATATTTTATTTGAAAACCGACTAACCATTAATTGTTTTTAATTAATTTGTGAATAAATCAAACTCTAAGATTGCTAAATCAATATTAGGTTACAAGTTTAGTTGTGCATAATTGACCAAAATTCATTAAGAATTTGCTGCTGTAATAATAAGAGGATTAGATGATAATTTAAATGGAAGTCAAATTGAAAAGATTATCTGCTATACTTTGAATATGGAATAATAAGAATGTATAGTAGAAAGCTCTAAAACCATAATTTAAATTGAAAATGCTGGATGCATGATATTTGTATTAAAAGATTTGGAATATTGTGAAAGAGTGGTTGTGTCTTTGAATGGAACCAATTTAAATGGATTATAAAAAAATAAGATATTAGTTAATGTTCATCCTGAGTCTGTGAAAATAAGAAAAGTTGATCTTGAATGTTCTATTTAGAAAGGGTTGCTGTAGGTATTATAATAGTTTGATTATATAGAAATAAACAAAAATCAATGAATAAGATATGAAATGAGAATTAATAAAATTATTTATTATATTTTAGACATTTTCATCAAAAGTAAGTAAAAATAAGAAGAAATAGGAAATAATTGGGAATTATTATTCTAAATACTTTGAATCCAAATATTATTTATTTATATATAATATAAATATGACAGCCAAAGATGTGATTATGAAAATGAATAAGGAGGCTGAGTATAATGCACTCACTGCTGAATTTTAAGGAAATGATACTAAATTTGTTGGAGAATATGAAAATGTTAGAATTCCATTCGAAAAAAAGGAAATTATTAAAGATGCATTTAGAAAAGTATCTAAAGCATGTTAACCAACATTAAAGAAGTAAGATTCTGCTATAAATGTAGTCTCTCATTGAGATAAAATTGGTTGGATTTATAGGATAGAATATATAATAGAGCCTAATACTACACAAGTATTAAATTGTGATCTATGATTCCTAGCTGATGCAAATTCTTGTATAAGTGATGCAAGAAATGTTGCTGAAGTTAATGTTTGTTGTGATAATTACATCCAAAGACTAAATAATGATTTTTACAATGATGTTTTACAAATATTAAAGGATTATTGAGATATAACAATTATTAAAATATATGAATAAATCCTTAAAATCGTAATATATAATATTCTAATCAGAATGATTTTTGATAAAGATAGAATCATAAAATTGATGCAAAAAAACTAAATAGCATCTCCCTTATCTTTCAAAATAGATTCACCTAGACTATATTAATTAACACCTAATTCCAATTCAGCATTAACTTGTGACCTTAATTCAAAAGGCAAATTTAAATTGAATTCTATAGCAGAATTATAAGATAATAGATCTTTAACTAATCGTTATATGTTAAATACCAAAAATAAACAGAAATAATAAAAAATATTGTTTAGTAAAGAAAATAAGTTTGTTGAGTCATCACTTAAAAAAAGTTAATTGTATCCATCAACTGATTTATTAATTCAAAATATCGATATATAATCTCCTACTTCTACCTTTAGTGAAGAGTTCATGAAAATCAATTCAAAATTCAATTCAGTCAAAATATAAGATAATAATGATCAACATATATAGAGAAAGTAGAGTAATTCAGTATTTTAATTAATTAATAAGAATGTATCTTAAATAGAAGGATATTAAAATAAGTATACACTAATATTGAAAGCTATTATAGTTCTGTAATGAGATCAACAGATAGAATAAAATAATAATTTGATGAAATTACACTTTTGGATTTGAAAAGCTAGAATATTTATTTGTAAGTAAGAAATTTCTATTAACACTTTAAAAGTAAGAAAATGTCACTCTGAAATCTTAATTGTAATCAGTACAAGATAATATCAAACATCAAAATAAGGAAATTGCAAAGTTAAAATATAATAACTAATAACTTGAATAGTAATATATATTATAAGAATAAAGATAGATTTAATATCTAATTAAAGTAGAAAAATGAGAAATCCATATCCACTATTGAATAACTTAATAATTAGTTAGAATTTGAAGGATCTATCTAAGATGATCTTAGAAAAAGAATAAATGAAAAACATAATGAATTAAAGAAATATCATTTAGTAATTTGATTAATTAGATATATTTTATAGATAGAATAAGAATTTAAGAAAATGGAGGATTCTCATTTAGAAATCATAAGTAAAATAAATAAGGAACTCAAGGAATAACAGGTTACACTTAAAATTCTTAATCATCATATAAGTTGTCTATCTTAGATTTCAATTCTATTATCATAAAAAGAGGAAATTCCAGTTGAAATTTTATTTAAATATAAGTAAATCCCCTAAATTCCTCACATTTTATTGGATTAAGAATTAATAGAAAATATTCTAAAATCAAATTCAAAATTGATAAAGTAATTATATGATTTGATAGAAAAATCCTTCGAAAAAATATCATATAATTTTGTTTAAGAATTTTCATAAATCATACATAAGTAATGAAGAATTAAATATTCAACTATTTTAATATATACATTTAACTTAATAAAATAAGTATAAATTTATCATCTTTGTTATCTTACAAATAATGTTTACTTATAATATCATAAAAAAATATGGCTGCTTGTGAATCCCTCATGTAATTAGGAATGAGTTATCTTTACTCTCTTATCTAGTTGTATCTTATAAGTAGAGTCTTACAGATTTGTTAGATGGAAATCAATAGATAGATTTTTTTTGTTATATATGAATAAGATGTATCAATTAAGAAAGTCTTCAAATATATATTCATACAAATTCATTAGTAGTGATGTTATCAAAAATAAATCTATTAATAATTGAAGTTTTTCCAATAGATTATTCTCAGAGAAACCTATTTTGTATTTCTAAATATGTTCACAAGTTGTATTTTGATAAATAATATTCAAAAATATATTTTTAGTATATAGTTTAAGTGATAACAATTTAAATTTCTCTCTTGAAGTGTTTTTTATGAGAGAATGAGTGTAAAGAGTGGATAAAAATATGAAAATATTATGAAATTAGTATAATTTTATAGAAGGTTTAACAATAAATTAAATAAATCTGTTAAATATGTTTCATAGTTATTAAACGCCAAAGTAAACTTTTAAGCAACAACCACAAAAAATATACTAGCAGATCCATTAAAAAACTCTTCCTTGTAAATCTTTATCACCTACTTAATTTGGTAATCAACAAAAGGGAATAATTGAATTAGATGAATAAAATCCTTCCACTCCTCAGAAGTTAAATTTATCCAAAGGACTTAAGTAGCTTAATGTGCCTTCATAAGGAAATGAAAATAGTTTTAGAGGGAGCAATTAAAAGAATCTATTAGTCTCTGATAGTCCATTGGTATCAAATAATAAAGAGAATGGGGGATCAAGTAGGAGATTGTGTACAGACTCTACATCAATGGATTTAAACTCTTAAGTGGTTTTATAGGAGAATAGGAAATTGAATGAGATGATTCAACGATTATTCAAAGAGAAATAGGATTTAGTTACAATAATAGATAAATAGAAGAATACATAATGCATTATGAGTAGTTAAGGAGGGGACAATTTGAATTTCAATAATTTAAAGGAGAGAATTGAGAGATTAGAAGGAGTCATAGATTTGTAGAGTGAAGAAATTCTAGAATGGAAATAGAAATATAAATAGGCTTGTGAATAAGATGAGAGAGCATATGCGATAGAATAAATGGTAGAGATATCATAATATTAGTTAGGAATCATAAATAATGAAAGTAGTGGAGGAGAATGAGAGATTAAATAATTTAGGAAATGATAAGGATAAGTAAATATAAGATTTAAGCAATGAAATAATAGTATTTTAGAAAAGGGTGTTTGAATAAGAATAAAAAATGAAGGATCAATCAAATTTAATTATTGCATATGAAGAGGATACAAAAGAATTGAAGAGATAATACAAATAGAAATTAAATTTGATTGAGAAATTGGAGTAATAATAATAGTAATAATTACTATAAATACATTAATTACAGTAAATATAGAATTATAGTGAAATATCTTCTCATTCTTCATTTCATGAGAATAGGGATCACTCTTAAATTATTTTGGAATAGATTCAGTTTTTAGAATAAACGTTATCTGAATTATCCACATAATACACTTCATAAACTTTAGAAAATTAGAGGTTGTTGAAACAAAATAATAATTTGAAGGAGGAAATGATATTGCAGTAAAAAGCTTTGGATGAGATTCGTAATTGTAATAGAGGGGCTGTGAATCCAAAATTTCAAGAAGCTAATAAGAGTTTAAAGTTAATGAGAGAGAAGATTGTGAAGTCATAATAGAAATGAATATATATATTTATATAATGTGATATCCTATATTGAAATGGGACCTCTTTTGTTTGCCTTTTTTATTTTTTAAATAAAATGATTTAAAAGAAAGTTCTAAGCAGCAGCGATGAGAGCAGTGAAGATGAACATGTTGAAGAATTAATGGATAAATAAAAGTTGGTGTAGGCTAAAGCTAATAAACCAACAAGAACTTCTGTGAGTGCTGAAGTTTATGGACAATTCAATAAGAAAGTATTTAATCATCTTGATTAAAGGGTCAATACTAAGCTAAGAAAGTTAATAAAAGTGAAGATGCCATTAAAAGAATTAAACAAAGAATGAGCTAAGCATTTATGTTTAGTGCATTAGATGAACATGAATTAGCTATTGTTATTGATGCAATGGAAGAGAGGAAATTTAAGTATCCATTTCTTTATAAATTTGTTAGAGCTGGCGATTTTGTGATCAAATAAGGTGATGATGGTGATGTACTTTACGTTGTTGATCAAGGATAACTTGACTGTTACAAAGTATTCAAAAAGGGAGAACCTGAAAAACATTTGGTATAGATTTATTTGAATCCTCTTTATAGAAAGTTTATCAACCTGGAGAATCTTTTGGTGAATTGGCTTTATTATACAATGTACCAAGAGCAGCAACTATTAAGGCCAAAACTGATGCTATCTGCTTCTCTTTAGATAGAGAAACATTCAATCATATTGTTAAAGATGCTGCTGCTAAAAAGAGAGAAAAATATGAAGAATTTCTTAGCAAAGTTGAATTATTGAAAGGTATCTATTTACTTTCATTCTCCTTTAGATATGGATCCATATGAAAGATTGCAAATTGCTGATGCTTTGAAGGTCTAAAAGTTCAATAAATCTGATTATATTATCAGATAAGGAGAATAAGGAAATACATTTTATTTCATTCAAAAGGGTGATTGTATAGCTACTAAAGCTGAAAATGGTAAATCTCTAATAATATTCCAACCTAGGCACTGAGAAAGAAGTCTACAGTTATAAGGTTGGTGATTATTTTGGAGAATTGGCATTAATAAAACATGAACCAAGAGCTGCAAATATTGTTGCATAAGTATATATCTTATACATCTAAAGAGTGAAGTTTTAGTAGTATATTTGGATAGTGACAGTTTCAGAAGATTGATTGGACCTGTTGATGAAATTTTAAAGAGAAATATGGGTAGATATGAAAAATATGTAAAAAAATGAGAAGATATTACATATATATTTATTTGCAAAATAATTTATCGTATTATTATTTATATTATACTACAAATTATAATGTTATAAATTTTTTTAATTAATAAATTTATGTAAAACCTTTCAATATATACCTTTGCTAATATCATTAGATGTCTTTAAGTAGAAGAAATATATTCCAAATTAACACTCTCTAAATAACTTATGTAATTATCTATTATATATATAGTAAATTTTTGTACAATCCTTTTGTATAAAAAGTTATCCTTTCTAATTATTTTCCTCTTGAATTAATACAATAAATAAATCCCTAAAATTATTTTTAATGCATAAAATCATTAAAAGATTTCAAACTAAAAGAGATACCATTTTGGGGAATAGAAACAAACGGAGGATTATCAAATAATAATTTAAGATTTTGGATTGGAAAAACATTTATGAAAACTAATGAGCCTTAAGTAGGTTTAAGAAAATTAGAAAATTCTTTTGTCTCAGGAACTCTAGCTTTTAATCAAATAGATTTCAAGAAATCCTTATTAGAATATGCTTAAAATTTTATTAATGAAATGGGATTAGAAATTACATATCATTACTTTCCTGATTGGGATGAAATTGAGGATAACTAAGTTGACATATCAAAAATAAGAATATTTGATGTATTCATGAGCTTCTAAATATTTTCATTTTATAATGAAGCATAAGATTGGAAATGTGTCAAATATTTAAGAAATTATGCCTAATCAAAACATGAGTAAATAGATAATATGGTGGATAATGATCCATTTAATTTAAAAGATGAAGATTATACTATGTAAATTTATAAATCTACTATTTTTAGTTTGCCATCAGGAATATCATTAATTTAGGAAATTGAAATAAATAGAAGAACTCAAATGACCTAGACAGTAAAATCAATACTTATATTTACAAGTAAGGAATAATACATTCCAAATAATCCAGATGAAATTTATAATATTTAAACCCCGGAGAAACTATATTAATATATTTAATAACATCCTGAATTCATTCCTTCAAAAACAAATATTAGTTTATTATAAACTATAGATCCTTAAATAATTTACTAAGCTTAACATAAATAGGATTATTTATATTGTACATTCCTACCAACAAATGAAAAATAACCTTTACTTTGGATATCATTTATGAATCCAAATCTTGATCAAATTACTTTAAAATTTGATAGACGAACACAAAGATTAGCCAAATCAATTCAGATGAGAATAATGGATGCTAGTTTTTAAGAAGATCCATAGTTTTTTGGAATTGGTATAGCCTATGTTAGTGTTAAAGGTCTAACATTAAATTAAATAGATTGGACTTTAATTTAAGAACTTCCAGATTGAATTATTATAATAATTTATAAAGACAATTTATTTCATTTTACTTATACTTATAACAATAAAATCTGAAATGTTATTAATTTCTTAGGAAAATTGATTTATTGATGATATAGAATTTATAATATTCAAAAAAATGGTAGAAAATTTACTATACTTTTTAATTATATAAAGACACAAAATAATGCACTTTAAATTGCATCGGAACATTATGCTGAGAATTGTAAATTGAATGATCTATAATGGTAAAGTTAGATAATTGAAAAATAATTGGTCTAAGAAATACTACTATTATATATATCGATATATATGTATAAAACATAATATTAGCTCAATATAACACTATAGTGGAAGGAAATATGATATTTAAGGTTGGATTTAAACTTATAAATAGTAAAATATAGAAATCTCTTAATGCAAATAATTATGAATAGTAATATTGGGATTGAAAATTATATTTATATTCAACAGATGTTTTATGATCTCTTCTTTCTTTAAAAGATATCCATGCTAATTTAGATGATGCTATTTTGACTATTTTATTTATGAATAGAATTGTTATTGAATTTGAATGCTGAAGATTAACGAATAGGTTTGATTTTTTATGAATGTGAGTATGTATTTTCTAAGAATTTGCCTTGTTGAGAGAATAAAGATTGTGATTGTTTAAGAGGTGATGGTTATGATGGGATATTAATATAAGGATTTTATGAACTGATTGGTCTGACTATTTCTTGTAAGGGATATCTAACAGATGATTGTTTGACAAGTTTTTCAATTTAACCACAATTATTTCCACAATGTGGAGATTCATATAGTCTATCAACTACACTTTGATTGATTCTTTTTTGTGAATTTATATTTTAGATGAAGGGACGATCTTACATCATTTCTTTATAGATGGATTCTTTGAGTTTCATTCTTTTTTCTTCATATTTTTTACCATATTTTAAAAGTCTATTCTCTACTTTAGGTTTTGAAGGTTCAAAGATTTCTTCAGGTTCCTAATGAGTATAATTACTTAATTTACTCTTTGATATAACATGAATGTTATTAATAAAAATGATTATAAATGTGTTAGTTTATGATAATTTAAAATTTCAATTTGGATGTGGATTTTAATTATTGTTATTGTTCTTTTCATCAAGCATCATCTCAATTTATCTATCGATACTCAATGAAATTGGTGGAATCTCTTTGCAATCTTTTGGATCTATATTTAGAAGGAAAGACTCTTCTTAATGCTTGAATTCAAGCAGTTACAACTTTAATGACTGGTTTTATTCATCATTTTCTAAGGATGGTAGAAGTAGATAGCCAATCTTTTTTAGAGTCCCCATGTAACCTAATCGTGAATTACTCTAATAAAAAATGTATCAATACTTTTTAGATTAAATCAATTTAAGATTTAAATATTCTAATATTTAAGTTTGAGTGAGGATTCTATTAACATCTTATGTTATGAGATAGTTGAAAATGGAAAGTACTGCAAAATGTAATTGATTATTCAAATGGAATAATGATATTAAATGCTATTAAATAAAATAATAATAAGTAGATACCAATAGATAATTAAGTATTTTATGATCATATAAAAGGTCTATTAATTCTTAATTATGGAATCTTATGATAACATCAATGGATTTAACCATAATAAGGTTATTATTTCCAAAGAGATATTAGTATTTTTCATATTACTGATTTTGGAATAATTCCAAATTGATTAGATTTGATTAGATTGCTTATTAAAAGGATGGAATTTGAATATTTAATTATGTGATTTATTTTAGAACATTCTCAATTTGTGGATATTATTATACATTCTATTATGTGAGTAATGAAGTATTAAGGATTCCAAGGAAACATATTGAATTGTAATATAACTTATAAACTGCAGGTTCTTTTGATTTATACTAGAAATATAATATAATTTAATTACAGCAATTTAGTAATAAAATGCAGGTTTAATAATAAGATCGAGCATTTCATTAATATGTTCATACAAGTGACTACCAAATTAAAATATACAATTCAGAAATTCAGAAACACTTTCTAGGAACTGATATTAGAATAATATTTTCTATTACAATTAAACTGTCTTCCCATTCTAACAAACATTCAAAGAGACCTTGGACCAATTCTTTTCTTTGTTTAAAATGATGACTAAAGTTCTTTCTAGATGGATGATCCATTATTATAACTTTTGCAAAAAACTCTTGAATTTATTTAAATTTTAAATGACTGATTATATCACTGATTATAGATCCACAAATCTTAGAGAAATTCCAAAACTGAATTAATATCATTATAATTATTTACTTCAATACAATAATTCTTTGAAATAACATTTAATACCTTTCCAAAATATCCAACTTAAGTCTCATTAACATTAGAACATTTCAAAAAAGAGAATAACTTTTATATTAAATAAAATGCATCCTAATCACCAAGAATATCTGTAGTATCAGGTAGAAATTTAACTATAATATAATTACATTATTACTTGAACTTTGACTTTCCTCATCCTCTTCTTAATTTTCCATTGTATCTTAATTGGCTGACAAATATTACTCAAGAGTTGTCTACTTAAGTTATATCATTTACCTTTTTCTCTATCCTTGCTAATTTAGGTTGTCTTCCAGCGAATAAATGTTCTATTAATGTTGAATGCTCAAAAATTTCACTCATTATAAAAGGATAATTGCTTTGGTTATTGGTTGATGTCAGAAGTATTATCATCTCTTCTATCACGTCCTGGTTTTTTAGAATACTGATTTTGTTATTAGTGATCACAATTACTAGTCTATAAATGCATTCATTGCCCCTGCTTTTAAATCGTTCAGAAAATCATCTCTCTTCAATAATTCTTCTAAGGTTGGTCTACTGTATTTTAGAATTCTTATCAAATCTTAAGATTGCCCAAATGTCTAGAATTAGCTAATTATTTTAGAATTGGTACCCAAAATTCATTTATACTTAATCAATTAAAATATAAGTAATTGTCAAAATCAAAACTTATATTGAATAATACATTAATAATAAATTGTATCTTATAAATTTACTATATATAAAGTAGATAATATTATCGATATCTAAATTAATAATAATAATGAATAAATTAACATTATATAACGAAGATAACATTAATCTTTCAGATGCTTATGATATAGATGAATTCAACTTTTCTTAAACTCATAGATCCACTTCACATGAAAACATAAATTAGAAAATTTAGAAATTTCAAATCTTCAATCCTTAACATTAAGCCACTCTTGGTTTTATCAAATTGGATGGTAAAATTAAATATACTCTTTAAATATCAAATAAAACAATAAAAAAAAACAAATAAATACTTCAAGATCCTAAAAAATGTTCAATTTGTAATAAATAATTTGCATCACCCTAAGCAGTTGGAGGACATTCATCAAGAACTCATCCAAATGAATCAGAAAAATACTAATCTAAAGTGGCAAAAAGAGAGGAACGAAAACATGAACTATATCGAACTAGATAACTACAAGCTATTGTATAAAGTGACTTAGACTTTAACTTTTAAGGATTAGAATTATGAATATATATTAAATATCTGTTAATTTTAAATAAAAAACTTTAAAATTTTTCATTATTAATCTTTATTTATAAATTATTGCTGTACACCAAATCCAGCAAATTTCTTAGACTTCTAGACTATCATTAAACAAATTAAAATTCATATAAACTTTCTTAATTATACTTCCATTAACTCAACTATCTACTCAGATACCTATTATTTCATTCACATCATCAATCCTTCTACATTCATATTTTATTCAAATTTTTAATATTAAATAAAAAAGTGTGCTTTATTCACTCAAAATTAGCTGTTAATAATTAATTTTAATTATAAATCTTTATATATTATAAAAATGCATGCAAAAAAAATACCAAAATATTTTTTATGAAAATCTTCAATTAAAACGTAACTTATTACTTTCTATAACATTAGGAATCAATAGATTCAGATTCAAATGCCACAATTCCAAATAATCCAGAATAGGATTAACCACAAAGACTCACTAATACCAATGCAGAAACATCAATAACTACTTAAAATCAATTGTTTAAATATAGTTCACAAGAATCCTCTAGAGTGTTGCACCTAAATAGAAAAATCTATCTAAATTAGAGATTTTTAAAAACCAAAAAAGTAATTATATATGAAATATAAAAGAGTAAAATAACAAAAAAGTCATCAAATAGAAATGAACTACTTAATCTTATTGTTGAATAAGACCTGAACAATTTATTTGATCTATGAGTGGATATTGATAATATAATTTAATAGGTGTTAATTGATATCAAAAATAAACAAAATATCACAACTATTGTATTATTATTCATAATGACATTCAAAAATAAAGTCTGAACTCACAGCCCTAAATAGTCTATTTTTTATTCTATAAATAATTGTGAAATAAATCTCCCAAGTTTGTAGTATCTTTAACTGTTTAAATATATATATATATAGTCTTATAGAAATCTTATATTTTTTATAAAATGTGACTACTAGTAATCTATTTACTTTTATAAACAAAGTAGAAATGTTTATTTTTAAAAAATATATAAATTACTACTTACTTGAGATTTTTCTGAGATATTATATCATTTATCAAAATAGGTAGAGTTATTATTGTCATATTCCAACACAGAATCTAAGAGGTTCAAAAATGCTTAAGTTAATAATATCAAGAAAAGTAAATATAAAGAATGTATATATATATATATGAAATTCATTATAAAAATTATAACATTAATGTCTAATTGTGATAGTCCAATATGCTTAACACCAACAGATATAAAGAAAGGGAATGTAAAATTAAAAGTTCCAGATGAACTTTTCAATTATACTCCTTTAGAATAAATTTCAATTCCTAAGAATCCAAAAATTAGATCTTCATTCTTTAATTTTCTTAATGGAAATATCAATGAAAAAGAATTCGTGAAATTTAAATGTTTTCCCTCTCATTAAGATTAAGGTGTCTAAGTTGTTACAAAAACAAGAAATAGACATCAAGATCTTACTTTAAAATTGAAAAAATAAGCAGCAATTGATAAAGCTAGATAAAGATGGCATAAATTAGCAGAAGTATTTTTAACTTAATTATAGAGGTGATTCGTTCGAATATATAATTAAGAAAATAGTTAGATACAAATTATTAATCAAAAATTATCAGTAGGATTGAATTAGGACTCAAAATATAGAATCAATAAGCTAATTAATCAATTAGCATTGATGATCTAAAAAATCATCAATTAAGAACAATGACAATTATCAAAGAAAAACGACAAAATTAGAATTAATCTTGTTTCATCTCTCCTAAACATTATCATTATAATCTTTAAGGATATTTATAAAATCAATCAGATGAATACTTACATATTTATCATCAAAATCTTCCTAATACTTCTAAATTAACAGATAAACAATATAACCACTTATTATAAACTTACCTAAATAAAAAATAACTATTTGAGAAATACTAAGAAGAAATAAAATAAAGAAAAATAATTAGATGGAAACCTCATTAAAGTTAGAGTACCTTTTATAATTCAAGTATGAGTTCAAAATCATTTGGGTTGAATATAAATACACCTATGTAAAGATTGTCAAATCCTCTTTCATCATAATAATAATAACGCTAAAAGGAATATAATTTAATCAATAGAATTAATGAAATTGCTAATCCTAAAATAGCTAGTAGTGTTAAAACAAAAAAGTACTTTAGAAAATAGTCAATAAATTCTAAACTTAATGGAGTTGTTAAACATAATAGAATATTATCATTTAATTGGATGGATAAGGAAGAAGATGATGTATTGGATTTATCAAATGCCTCCATAACTGAAGCTTTACTAGATTAATTGTATTTGGGATCATAAAAATTATAAACTAAATTAAAGTAATAACCTTCTGTCTAAAAGAAAGTAAGAGATATTCTTAGATTATAAGAAATGAAAGCTAATACAATTAATGCAAATTATTAAAAATTGAATAAGTACTAATAATAACATTAATGATAATTATTTTTTACTCAATTCACCTTATATTCTAAACTTTATTAATTAAATTAATATTATTTATTAAAAAATAAGATGGATAACAAAATTAAAATCACTACTTTGGCTAATGAAAATCTATATGTATTAAGTTGTTTGTATTCAGGTAGATAAAAGTATAATCTCTGAATCTCCTATATTGAAAGAGGCTTTGGATAAATCAGAGAATGGCGAAATAATTATTGATTTTCCATTTGACATTTTGGAAATAGTATTTACTTTCTATGAGAACCATAAACATGAAAAAGAAATAGAAATCAAAGCTCCCCTAAATAAATAATCCAAATTCTAAAATTTTATTGACAAAAAGGATTATCAAATGCTTGAAAAATTAAGTCTAAATAAATAATAGTAGTTAATCTAAACTTGCAATTATTTACAATATAATCTATTAATGAAAATAACATGTGCATCCCTTGCCAATAAGTTATAGTGTAAGAAATGATTCTTATAAATATTAGACATGGAGACAGGGGCAATCCGATAGATGTTTAATATTTAATAGGATTAAAGCAAAGAACAATTAGAAAGGATATCTTTAGAAAATAAATGGTTGAAAGAATGAATTAGAGTTTATTTATAAAAAAATAAATAAGTATATATAAATTATTCAAATTCGAATTTAAAATGCATTATTTTAAAGATCATCCTACAGACTAAGAATTAATAGTTAATAATCTTAGATTATTGAATTATGATATCAAAGAAGCAAACACAACTTTTAGATTAAATATTGAATAGTTATCAATTGAAAATATGAAGGCACATCCTAAATTAATAATCAGTATCATTCACTTCATTGTATAGCAGTTGTTTGAAGATGACTCATTTATCAATTCTTTTAAAACATTGTAATATATCAAATGAATTATCAAAAAGGTACCCTCCTAGAACTTAGATTGAGTAATCAGTATATAAGTAGGAAATAGCTAAATTTTTAAAGAATTCTAACAAAATACCAAAGAACTTTATGATAACCAAAGTTATGATGGATTAAAGAATCTTTATATTTCTTAGATATATTAGTGAATTTGCTTTAAGAGCATAATTTCTAAGTTTATTTCCAACAAAATAATTAAAAACTTTTTATTTGGACCCAAAAAGATTATTAATTGAAGATCGACCCTGTATTAACGACTGTAATGACATGTTTATAATATCAAATTATTAATTTGAAAACTTATAGAATCTAAATATACCAATACAAATAATTAAAATATTGACTAGTCTAATTGGACATTAAATCTTAGTTTAAGTAAAGAAATTAAAGAAATTGCTTAAAGAAAATTGTCTATTTATTGATTCAATCTTGCCTACAATAGATTAAGTATCACAACAATTAAAAATAGAAAGAGACTTTTCTTTAAAATTAATCTAATAGCTCTGTACATAAAAATTATTATAATAGAAAACTGTAAGAATCAGATATCTCCGTAATATTTAAGTAAAGAAAGAAAGTTAGATCGTAAACCATAATTGGATTAATCTTATAAAGTGTTTAATGGAATTTAAAATATAATTAAATAATTTTAAGAATAAAAAATGGATATAAATATGAATTAGATTCAATCCACAATAAGATTAGATAAATTTTGTGAAGAGGATAATTTAAATAAACTTCATGAAATTAATAACAATAAAATATCAAGTTTAACAACATAAATTGAAAAAATAGAAAAAGAAACATGGGTTAAAGATAGAGGAACTAAGTGTATGTCATTATCAGAAGATACATTAAATAAAATAAAAGAACTTAAAAAATTAGTCTAATCTAAAAAAATGAATAATAATTTATAAGTATTTTTTTGAATAATAATTAATAAAAGCTCATTTTAAAATAAAACATGATTTCATTTCATTTAAATCATCATTTATGATTGCTTATATAAATTTTTAGATATTCAACAATTACCCTGAACATAGTTTTTAATATTCATAGACTGCATACATCCATAACAAGCATTTGTATATTTAATGTTTAATATCTTTATTTTAAGTTTTGAGTGAATCCTATTTTAAATATTACATTTTCATGAATAATTAGTCTTAATATAGTTGAATATCTATAAGTTTGCTTAAATTTAGATTAGCAATTGCTTCTACTTTATGATAATTATCTGGAAAGTTTTTATATGTAAAATTATTAAATAAGTTAACATAATCTATATATTTCTTTTTCAGTTTGTTTTTTTCATTTTCAACATCCTAAATTAATTAAAATACACTATTATAGAAATATATTATACTTTTTATCTTCATAGAAATTCATCCATATTTCACTATCAAATTCAATTTTAATATGATCATGTTTCCCTAGAATAGATTATTATTCAAGTCGGTCTTTCAATTATTACATTAGAATTGTGGCTTATTTCAAAATATAAAGAATCTCAAAACGGCATAATTATTAGATAGTATCATGTAAATAATCTGCTAATTACACCATTAATGTGATTCCTGCAATTTTATCAAGAATTCCTTCTTTAATACTATTTATTCCACTTTGGATAAATTTATTCTATTCTTAGATCATTTTCTCTTTTTCTTATTTCTTTTACTCTTCTCCTTCTTTCTACTTTTTTTCTTCTAATTATTTTTCTTCATCTTATAATAGACAATTCTATTCAGCCTATTCATTATTATATATTTGATTTAAATGTATTTATTCTGCTTCCATAATATTTATATATCTAGGATCATATTTACAGAAATCAAAAAGAGGATCGATTAAGGCTTCTTGTGCAGATATTCTCTAATAATAGATTATTTATAAAATACTGTATTTTAATCTTTATTGACCATTTTGCATAATAGATTTTTGAATTAATCAGATATCTTATACTTGTAATCATTTAAAAGATATGGTTTTGTTAATATTTTTTATTACACTTCAAATTGACTTCTACCAATATAATATAATTCCCCAAATAACATCTCATGAGTAAGTAGTCCTAAGGCCCAAACATCAACTTTAGTATTATAAGAATCACTATTGAAAAACTCGGGTGCCATATATGGAAAAGTGCCAAGATGAGTTTAATATAAAGATTTTTAACTTGCAAAACCAAAGTCACCTAATTTATAGACTCCATCTTTAATAAACACATTTTCTGGTTTTATATCTCGATGAGCTATATTATTATTAGCAAGTAAGGCAAGAGCTTAAAGTAATTGAAATAATATGAAAATGGCTTCTTTTTCTTCAACCTTCTTAACTTTCTTGATAAAATCATATAAGGTTCCTTAATTACAGAACTCTAAAACAATATAAAAGTTATTTGCAGTTTCAAGGAATTCGTATATTCTATTTATGAAAGGACACTTAGTCTATTTTGAGAGATTTGCTAATTCTTAGAGTATTTTAACTTCCAATTGAATTTAATTCAAGATATCTTCACTAAAATATAAATTATAATAGTATACCCATATTTTGCTAAGACAGATCTTTTAATTACTTTAATTGCTACAATTTCATCTGTTTATTTATTTTTTCCTTTAACAACCTCTGCGAAACTCCCTGATCCTAGTTTATCATTCAAATAATATTCATATTTCTTGCCTACACACTTTTTATCAGCCATATAGAATTATAATGTATAATTTAGATATTTAATAATCACATATTAGCTTTCATTAATTTACCAATATCCTATTCCATTCTCAAATCATATCTCTATTCCCTTTCTATATCAAATAATGAAAGTTTAGCTTGATTGTTAATTATTGTTTCTGTTTTATCTTCTTTTTATCTTTATGTTTAGGGATCTATTGTATAATATTAATTTCATTACTTAAATGCTTAGTATCTGTTTATTTAATTTGTTCATCATTTTTCATTCTACTAATTTTCTACTTTTATTTTTGACTGGTGTATTCCAAAAAGAACCTTTCTGATTATAAACATTTTGAACATGCTTAATGATCCTTCTATTTACATTCAACATGAATAAAATGACCACATAAGTACTTATAACCTTTATTTTCAATTTATTCATTGCAAATATCACAATAATTTAAAGTAAAGTATCCTTGAAGATGAAATCTTAAAAAATGCTGTGATTCCATATTAAAAAAATGTTGAACTATAAATTTAGCATTTTAAATGAAATAGTGTTAATAAGAGAATGTATTGACCATTTTAATAAAGTTACCCTTATATTCCTTAATATTAATGTTACTATATTTAGTACCTAATTGTTATGCAAACAAATCTAAAGGAGTATGAGTAGATATATCCTAAATTATTATAAATTGTTTACTTCAAATAATTATCCTATTTTTTTTATTAGAATTCTATTCAACTAAGTTTCTGAAATTTCATTATTTAATTCAATTAGATTATCTAAAAAATAATACCAACTTCTCTCTGGATTGTCTGAATGATATTAACATATTTCTGATATATCATTCATTTTTTTTTCTAAATCATTATATTCTTGTTATTCTATATTATCAACATTTTTTTATTTAGCAACTACTTTAGATATCAAATTTCTTAATAGTATAATTTATAATTCCACTGCATCTCCAATAAATCCTAATCTACAATACACATATGCAGTGGATTCAATATTTTTAAATTTTTTACAAATTTCCAAGACTTCTTCTAAAGGATAATGAATTTTCTACAATTATGATAATACTCTTTCTGGTTCTAATTCACACAAAAGCTAATATTATTATAACAAAATAACGATACTTCAATATGCTTAATCAACAATATATTACTCAAACCGAATTCAGAATTGATATCCTTCTTAATTACTGTTTCAATATATTTCAATTACATTTTCTTATTCTGACCTAATTTCTCTATTGCTTAAAGTTCATTATCTTTTTAAAACTAACAAATTAAATCTCTAGTCTTTTAAATATCTAAATTTAATAGATCTTACAATTTGGACACAATTATTCCATTTAGTTATGCATATGTTTCTTTACCATGCTTAAAATAGATAATAATATATACCATTAATATTAAAGTGTCATATAAATATTTGAATACTTGCTTTTATACTAAAATATTATTTGATTTTAAATAAATAGATACTGGTGTTTGATATTCACCTACATAATAGTAGAGATATGCTTAAATTAAAGGTATTTATTTTAGATCTGTAAATCCATTTAATATCTCAATCTACTCTTTATGTTTTGTAGTTTATATTTTATTAACTAAAATATGCACAAATTAAAGCATCAATCGTTATTAAAAATATTCAATAATTTCAGAATGACTTTAGTGTTATTCTAATTATGCTAATTCACTTTTATCTATAACTTCTGCATATGATCTATAATCTATGTAGAAAAGGAATGACTTATTGAATGTACAAAACATAAGAATATCCATCATTATATCGAATTCAACTTCCAAATTCAAAATAAATATAACCTTAATTATAAAGAATGAATAGGCAGTTTGAACATCATAATTTTCATATCCACTTATATCATTAAACTATTATTAAACTTCAAATTCTTATTATTGAAATTTCCAACGATAAGTGGGATTCATAAACATTTTCATTACTTTTTAAATCACATTCCTTATATATATCATATAATATACAAATGTTTTGTATGTTCTAATTCAATTTAATGTTATTTTGTAGTTGACATAATTTAATACAAAATATAAAAAGCTCCATATGGATCAACCCATAACATTCTTCTTAAATTATTCTCTTCGAAAATCCATACAATCAACATTTCTATTGTACTCTAAATAATTCTTCAACTATCTTACTTTCAATGTAGCAATAGGTATTTATTAACCATCCTATAATTTGCCCAATAAAATATACTCTATAAACGAAATCACCTTTCTAACACTTGTAATTTCTTCTTCAAAATTCTCTAATTATGATTACTTCATGCTATAGTTCCATATTTAAAATAATGGAGTTAAAAATTCATTCTTGCCTGAATGAGTACATAAATAAATCATAGGAGAAAATAATTAGCTTTCCAAACAAGCTTATAAATATATTGAGTAATTCACTCTATTAAGATCTAATTAATTAAGGAGCAAGAAAATCTTGGCTTTCTGACCTTTTAATAAAGAAATAAGTTTTAACAATACTTCATCTGGAATGAATTTGAACTATTTATTAATAATAAAGGACTCAACAATAGTCAAAAAGAACTTTGATTCATCATTCAATGTTTTTGACAACAAATCACATATAGAACTTAAATATTGTTCAGTTCCAATATCGATAATGAATTTAACCAAAGAAATTCCTCTCTTCTGTGCTTCTTCTGCCTTACCACTAATTTACAATCTAGCTATCTATTTACTATACAAATCTATAATCTATTATACAAATAGCAGTAACTTTTATCTATCAAATTCCATAAACACTTTTTTGTGTATGCATAATATCAATTAAAAACACAATAAAAATTATTAATTTTCCATAAAGTGTCTTATCTTATCTTCAAATTTATAGTATTTCAACACTGTAACATTTTAGCTTGTTAAAATATATATTTCTTAAAGAATTTCATTATTTGATATGCATACATTAAATTAACTTTCATATTTATTATCTTTCCAATACATAAGAGGTAAGGGTTCAAATTATTCCATTTACATAATTTTCTAAGTCTTATAGTTAGTAAAGTTGCTTGTATATACTGCTCCTTTTTCAGTTAATAATAAAACTAAATCATTATAAATTGAATTCATATATATAAACTAATAATGTGATTAAATTTTACATTAGCAGGCATCTTTATTTCTTTAAGTAACTTAAAATTTGCTCTAATTTTCCCTTCCACATATTCAGTTCCTTAAAATATAAAGGATTTTGTTTAATTATTCCAAGAGATTCCTAATACTAATCTATCTTTATCTTCAACTTTAAGAATATCCCATTCTAAAACACATTAATTATTTTCAGGAGCATCATTTTAGAAATCTGCTAATATTGTGAATTGAGTGACATTTGAATCTTGAATCCTTAAAACCCAACATTTGTATCCATTACCCAAAGCAACAATAGTATATTCAGGAAAATTGAATAATGGCTTACATTTAACAGGAATGGATCTAATTATAGACATTGGTTGTGATTTTATAATGAATTGGGAGTCCAAATCATAAAATATTCTTCCTTTAGCGCATCTAGTAATAAAACAATTGCCTTATTCATCACCTGAAACAAATGTATTTTCATTAACATATCCCAACGAAACTATTCTAATCTAATGTACCTTAACCCATTTCAAATGCTTCATATTTATCATATCATATATTCCAATAACTCCATTATCAAAACCAACTGCAAGTTATGATTGTGATAAATTAAAACTTAATTAATTTACACTACCATGTTCTGTTTAACATATTTCTGCTGCATAAAGCAATTGACTTTTCATTTCAACATATGATTTATTAGGAGGATCAGCTCCAATATAAAAATTAAGAACTGCTCCTAAATTACTCCCTACTGCCAAATACTAACCTCTAGATATCAAGGACCTAATTCTGCCAAATTTTCTTAAGATGATAGCATTTTAAAATAAGGCTTCATTAAGAGCTTCAGGATTAAAGCATTTAAATATTTCAGCTTATTCAATCTGCAGATTTGTATCAATTGTGTATTCATTTTCTATTTGCACTTAATTAAATTATTCCTCGATTTTGTCTTATAAATCTGCTTTTATTAAAGGTAATTGATAAGTATTTCTTTTAAAACATGCAATTAAATTTGGATATTCTTGTTTGTATTAATTTTCTAAACTTTTCATTCAAAATGTATCTCTAATATTATTAAATAATATAATCATTGTATATTATGATTTTCTTACAAAAAACATCAATAATGTTGCTAAGGTGGAAAAATTTCTAATATAAAAACCTTATTAAAATAATAAAAACATAAAAATCATTAGTCTAACCAAAAACATTCTACTAAATTCCAATAAATTACTTCTCAAAGCTCCTTAGAATTATTTAGTTAATTAATTTCATACATATATTCTTTAATGATAATTAATTGAATTTTAAAATCGAAATAATGTAGTAATAATTTTTATAATCACTATCTTATTGACCCAGAATCATTTATAATTTATTATATGTTAATTAACTCTCGAATTATAAATTATTTAAAACTTAAACAGCTTCATAATAATATATATAATATCTGATATGATATCGTGAAAAGTTGAATTTGAAAAAGATTGTATTTAAATTTATTCTATATTTAGAATTTATGTAAATGTTATGTTTTTTTAGAGTAAGATAATGAACCAATTACTAAAATTACACATTCAAACTATTATTACAAATGATGTTTAAAGATATGAAAGAACAATGAGGTTGATGCATTAATAAATTGAGTAATGAGCAAGAAAGTAAATTAAAGAAAGAATTAAAGCATTAACAGAATTTTCTAATAAAGAAAAAAATCCTAAGAAAACTGTGAGATTGGATGATTCTAGTTAAAATAATAAGAAAAAAATGATATTAATTTCTAACTTTTCATTTTCTAATTAATTTATTTGGTAAATTTGTATTTATTATTTTTTATAACGATATTACATGATAAAACCTTAAATCATAACCCAAAAAGAATGGAAATTCTATAATAGTAATAAGTTGTTTAATGAAGGATAATGACTAAAATTTATTGTTATTGATATTTTTGTAAAACTTATCGTTTACTCCTGAAATCCAAGCTTATGTAACTTGTGATAAAAAAAGTTAAAAAGTGTTTAAAAAAGTTACTAGAATCCTTGATTTTCGATATTTTAGCTAACTTGGCTAACACAAAAATTATTGGATAAAGGAGTAAGATCAAAAATAACGAAAAAACAAGCCTTAATTAAAAAGTTGGATAATTTATCACAATATATTAGTTTTCTGTTTTATGAATTGTTTCATTATGAAAAAAGCTCAATATTTAAAGAGTACAAAGTACATTGTAAGTTTATTCTTTATTTTTCAGCTATAATAAATAATCGCTGTATTTAACTTCTTTTGTTATGTGATGGGTGATCTATCTATAAAGATGATAGTTATTGATTTCTGCTTATAATTGGCATGTCACACAACTTAGAATGATCTATAGCATTTGGTATGAGATCATACCTTAAATTTATCATTCGAACAAAGTTGTTGTTTTACATCAGTTTGGAGATATATTAATGAGAAAATGAAACGTTAATTTAAAAGTCGAGTTTTTACATTTGTGCCATAGTCATCCCTCTTTCTAATTTTTCTTTATATGTACTACTACTAAAAAAATAATAATTCAATATAGAAAAATGAATTATTATTGATATCACTTCATGAATTCTATTATAGTATCTATATATGCTAGAGATCATAATTAATAATAAATAAGAAAATGGGGTATTAAATTAATAAATTCATACTATCATGACATAATATTTAATTTTGATTTGCATCCAAATCTTTAAATAAATTATCTAAAAAATAATATTTATATATTCCAATTTATCATCCACAAAAACATGTCGCAAACAGATAGCACTAAAACTTCAGGATAAAAAGTCAAAAAATTACTAATAAGTCCTTTGAAAGAAGCACTTTCATAATTAACGAAATCATATAAATTTTTTATCCCTAATGAAGAAGACGTAATACTTGTTCATGTGGATCTACCATGTAACATAGAATTGCAAGAAGCAACTACTAGAGCACTTAAACTTGTGCCAAAATAAAATCCAGTAGATTAGAATCCTAATAATTATGACATTTATGTTGCCAAGAAAAGTGGCTATCCTAAAATGGACTTTCCCTCATACCAATCAAATTTAAGACTTGAAGAAACAGGAAATTTCGTATTTTCCTTAGTACATGTCACATATTAAGAAAAAAAAGTTAGAAAATCAATTAGAAAATCCACATATGACATATCACACTATTAAAGTCCTACTTAACCTTCAAGATCAAAAGAAATCAATATAAACCTACCTAAACCAGAAAAAAACTGGTTACTTCGATTTTTAGGATGTGCTTGATTCTTGTTTATGTTTATTGCTATTTTGTAACAAATATATCAATTAATTCAATTATTCTTTAAATATACTTACTTTATTATTATTTTTTATTATTTTCATAGTCTCATTATAGGGTTACATTAATTTAAATTGTTAACTAAATGCAGATTGATTATGACACCAAGATTAAGAGTATAAAATAAATAAAGTAATTAAAGAGTTAAGGTGCTGTTTAGCTCAATTAAAATAGTGAACAAACTTAAATAAAAAGATTAAGTTTGTTTCAGACAAAAGTAATTATAATTGATCAATTTTAACAATAAACTATTCTTCTAAGAATTCTATCGACACAGGAGAGACTAATACAATATTAAGAATACTCTATTTTATAATTATATTTTTTGTATATATTTATTATTTGTTTT
>JPFL01000048.1:136990-298248 GCA_000733385.1 Paramecium biaurelia
GGTAGGAAATAACTTAAGGTATTTTCTATTTACTTTATAAGGATATTATTGATTGGTGTCGGATGTCAATTGTTTAATTATATTATTTAATAAGTTATTTTTATTGTTTGTTTTGTTATTTTATAATTTAATTATTTATAATAATTAATTGAATTTTTAAGTATATAATAATTATTTAATGACTTTCAGTATTTTATCAGATTAAATACAATTAATATTCAATATTCATAAAGAACCCTAATAATTTATATGCTAATGATTATATTTATGTAAAATAAAAGAGATAACTTTAAATATCTTTATTATCTTTTTTATTTCTTTCTAAATTTTGCCTAATTAGCAATAACAAATGAAAAAATTTCATAAAATTGTATTTTTCAAGAATTATAATTTTAGAGATAACTTTAAACCTTTTTCAGTTTATATTAAGCATTACTAATAGATTAAATAATAAATATTAATGCTATTTTATATAGGATTATAAATTCCAATGTAACAAGAAGGTTTTATTAAAATTGAAATAAAAAAAAAATGCTTTTCTTTCAATGTTAAATTCGATTTGAAACTAATTTTATTTTTTTAAGTATTTAACATCATTATATTATCGAATACAAATATTAGTTTTATCGGTAAATGAATATGGATATTCATACATTCTACCATATAACTATTGAATAAAACTTAGAAAATTATATATATTATTTATATATTTTCATATATAAATTATAATATTATTGTTGATGAATATGAAGGCAATTGAACATGAAGGTGAATTTAATGAGCAAGATGAAGAGGAAGAAAGTCAATCTCTGGAAAATAATTTAGCAAAATAAACAACCATAGATATTGGGCAAATCAAGAATTTTGAAGATTTTAAGTTGGTTTTAGTTTAATTAGATGAGTAAAGGATTTTATCCTTAAGATAATAGAGTGAAGAATCTATGTATTGTATTTAACTAAAAAAGATTGAAGTAGGCATAAATATTGGATGACATTGAATTCATAAAAAAAGAAAAATAGAAGGATCAAATTCAATACATACAAAAAATCTTCTCTTTGGTGCCTCAATATAATTCCAAATTATAATAAATTTCTAATCTTAAAACATAAATAAGAGCACTATTGGATAAGATAAAAAGAAAGAAAAAAATTGATTGATAAATTAAATTTTATGTTAATTAGAACAAGACACATGTATAGAATAGTAATTACGCATTAAATCGAAGAATCGAGAGTAAATAATATTAACTATTAAGTTATTTCAATAAATAAATTGTATTTAGCTTTTGTATTGAGAGTTATACATAGTATATTATGTAATTATTTTATTATGACGTTCTAAAAATCCTGTCCTATCTAGCATCTACAAATTTAATAACGCAGAGTTAAAAAGAGGAAATAAAAAGTAATTTCATTAAAAATATATTAGATTTGGTTTTAAAACATGACTCTGAGTTTTTAGATAAGATTCACTCTATTTATAATTCTGAAAGTGCTAACAAAGAGTAACTTATAAGAAATGAAATGATCAGGTATGCAATATCTTCCAAACAAAAACAAAGAGACAATAAAAATAATAAGAAAATGAAAATCATAACTGAAGAAACAGAGGAACTAGAGGAAGAGTTAATAACAGGTTAACAATAAAAGTATCGAATAGAGAAGGAACTTTTTTGAAAATATTATGTTAAAATTTACTAATCATTTTTATAATAATTATTTTTAGTTAAAGTGGTATTTAATATTAAATAAATAATTCATTAAATTGTTAAGTTTAATGTTTGCTAGATAAATCAATCTTCATATACTAATAAAATTAAGTAATTTTTACAATTGAATAAAAATATTAAAAGTTAAGGATTTGAGTCTTTACAAGCACTTCTATAAGTGTAACTTTTTAACTTATATGTAAAAATACATGTACAGTTTTAATAAAATTTGATTCATATTGAATTCTTATGTATAATTACTTGATTATAAATTAATTTATGAAAGAATGTTTTAACAGATAAACCCAAATCATAATGAGAAGATGTGATAGTTTAAAGAATGAATCAAAAAATCTCATGCAAGAAATACGATGTAGATCTGTCAGTTTAGCATAAAATAAATGCATAAATTCATCAATGAAGGAAAATATTTAGCTTCATAATTACTTAGAAACATAAATCCTCTCAACTGCTAAATTAAACTTTCGATCTGCAAAATATGTTAAAAAGAATTCGATATCATCTTATTTGTAAAATCCGGCTTATTATAATAAATTGTTAAGTAGCGTCACCAAAAAAAGAATGTCATTGTAATCCATCGCTTCTAAACAATTCTCAATAAAGTAAGAAAAATCAGTGTGGAAAATAGTTAATCAAACAGATTTTCATGGGTTCAAATGAATTTCAGACTTTGGATTGTGTATATATTATGATTTAAATTATAAACTAGTAATTGTCAATTTATTAAAATAAATCATTGTTCTTTGGATGCTAATCCAAAGTGTTTATTTTATAGAACAAAGGGAAACTAAGACTTAAATGAAATAGGAGTAATTTTATCAATCTATTTGAATCTGGAAGTGACAGGACTTGTTTATTATCTAGATGTCGTGGAATGAATCCTTTTACTTAAAGTACTTTCACTTCCAGTCTTTTTTTAGATTAATTTTGGGCTATCTTAAAGAATTTCAAGGTTCTTTTTTACTTCTTTATAGTTTGACTTCTGCAATTTACAATTTAACAAGTCCTCCTCAGTTTTTTCTGTTTTTATTAATTAATTTTTAAACAATTTAGAAATAACTGTGCATATAAAGACATTTAATTTTGGTATATCCTAAGATTATGTAGCATTTACACATTTAATTCTTGTTTCAAATGATCTTTTTTTCATTAACGGAGTTTTTTTTGAGATTGAAACAATTTGCTATTCAGTCTTTTATCTTCTATGTCTTTCAGAAAGATAGAGTTGAGAAAGTAAAGTAGTAGAATCTGATTCATTTTTTGGAGGCTCAAGTGTTAAGGTAAGTTCTCTAATCTTTTTGTCGATAGATTACTTTTTGCTGCTAATTTTACATAATTAACTTTCGTTTTTTATTTACACATTCTTTTCGATATCATCTTCAGTAAGGAGTTTAGGATTTAATTATTCTTTTATTTAAGTTCTTTGAAGGATATTTTACTTTTCAGTTTAATCGATAAAATTTTTCTCATATGCTTTAATCTATGCAAGTGCTTACTTTAATTTATCATCATTCAAAACATTTAAACTCTCTTATAGAGGCTAATCATTTTGTATAACTTTTAAAAAATCTCTTTTTGAAACTGAATATATAGTATTACTTTCAAAAGTAGAAACATAACTGAATTGGCGACAAAGATCATTTGATTTTAAGATTTCAAGTTCCCCAAACATTTCCCCAGCACCAACAAACTTTAAGGTCATGATGGATTTTTTATCTCCTGCTATCAAATTGCCATATTTCTTTTTTTAATATAACATATCTATTTTATCCTAATTTGATTGAACTGGTTTTGTATAAGCAAAATAATCTTTAAGTAGATCTAAATCATCTTCATTTTAATTATCTTCAACTTCCTTTTTTATCCGAAGAGTTTTAATCACCTAGAGAGTTGAGTGAGAAAAGAATTACTTTAAATTGTCCAGTTTAAATAAAATATACATCATTTGAAGGATCTCCTTCTTTATAAATGATATGATTTAGTCCATATTTATTTTATTTTATTACATCAAATAATGATTTTATGCTCATAAATTTCCAACTTTTGAAAATTGCTAATTTTGCAAATTCTTCAAAATACATTTGTCTTTATTAATTAATCTTAAATTCAATAGCAATAATAATACCACTGTTTTTTTAATTACCATATAATCTTCAGCTTCTAAAACTGCTAAATGGGTTGGAAGAATTGCTTTAACAGAAGCTGATCTAGGCTCATTATTTTCTAAAGCTAATTCTCCAAATGCTTACCCATCTTATAACTATATTAATTCCTTATCCTAAAAATCATCTTAAACTAAAATTCTTTTATGTATGCTGACTCTTCCTTATAATATAATATAAAATGTTGTTCCAACATCACCTTTGATTATAATTAAAATGCAGTACCCTCATGAAATAATGTCTAACCATATGATAAATAAGTATAACTCATCTTTCTAAGACATCTTTCCCATAATAAAATTCCTTAATCTTTTTCTAATAATTTCTGAAAGTAAACAATATGTTTTGTTGCTTTTTTGAGGATTTCTATTTCTGATTATGTTCTGTGATAGGATGATTTTGTAAGAATAATACACAAAATCCCAAAAATTTATTCTTCTGTCAATGTGTCATATAAGGAAGGCTGTTATTCAATTTAAAGAATGAATTGTTTCAGCTTTTTTGTTTCGAATTCTTTCAACGATTATTAATTTAAAGAGTTTTTCCTTATAAATTTATTCATTATTAATTATATATATTTAGAAAACAAATAAATCTTCATGCATTTGCTCTATTAAATTTCCTAAGTTGTTTATATATAATGATAAAGTATAAATAAAAAAAAGATCAAATTGGATTATTATAAAAAAAGTAATTTTTTCATATTTTATCCTTCTGCAATACTAACAAAAATTGCTAAATAAATTTATTAAAACGAAAATTGAAACCTACAAATTATTAATTTATTTGATAATCCAGTGCAAAATGAAATCATTGATTAAAAATAAAATTTAAAAAATCAACTTAACAGTTAGCCAACTTTGAAGAATAAAAAATCTTTAAATTATGAAACATAAAGCTATAGTAGGTTTATCATTTAAAATTAAATACAATTTAAAATATTTATTCTCTTCGTCACTTTCATTCTAACATTTAAATATCATCTGACAATAATTTTTTTATTCGACCTTTTAAAATAAGCTGTTACAATCATTATTTGTGTATTATATCAATGAATTTATTTAAGTATTTATTATCCTGAAATTAATTATAGTAGATGATATTCATTAAAAATTAAATAAGAATTAATATATATATTACATTTATGAATATTTGCTCACGTAGAATTAAAATTGTATAATATAAAGGGCAATCTTTCTTTTTTTTGAATAGATTTGAATGATATAGAATATATAATTACATATTTAGTTAACCCAATTTTTAATGAGCCTCATACTAAGAGCTTGAGAATATGTTTGTCATTCAATATATGTAAAAGAGTAATATTTTTCTAATTTTAAAAGAGAAATAATCTATTAATTTAATTGATGAAATAATTAATAATTGGAAAAAGAGAATAAATATGTAATAATAGTTATAGTATTTGATTTTAAAATACTATATCAAATATAGTTATCTTGTAAATAAAATCATTAAATTATGAGTACAATGGACAAAGACTATAAAGGTGTATTTGATATACTTCTAAGTTAGATTTCCAGGTATACATATAATTAATTTAGGGTGCAAAAGATAATTAATTTTGGTATTAATAAAAATAGTAATTATATAAATATTTCTACAAGAGTGATCAAGACAAATTTATTAATACATAAATATTTTTTGATATAAATAAACTCATTTTTCATTCATTTTCAAAATTATCAAATATATACTTAGTAATACAAGTCATAATAATAAAGTATCATTTCATGTTATAGTCACATTTATTCAACATTTAAATTGGTTTTGATAACTTTTCGAGTATCTCCATTTTCTTCCATATCTCACATTCATTCTATCCAAAAGAGTTAAAACTTATATTATTTTCAGTCAGTTATTAATCTTCCAATGATTTTTTTAGGCTCTGGAACTACTGAAAAATAGAAAATTCTTCATTTTGCTTTTGTGCTGACTGGGCTAACTCAAATTCTTTATCAACCTCCTATATTGGACTCAATGCCTCCATCATTTTTTAAATTGGAGTTTTGGTTATAGAAGTTCCTCTGCTTCTACTTTTTATAGACAAAATTGATTTTGAACTACAACTCTGTTAATCATTCTTTTATTCAATTTAGTCATTTAGTTTCCAACCATTTTCATAAATTCTAGAAATTAGAATATTTTTTAAATAAATATAATTTGGACGTTAACTTGATCTTAAACTACCTAAATACTTAAACCATTCTCCAAAAATTGATGATTGCTAATCCAAAAATTATTAATCAAATGTAAATTTTAATTTATGATTTTGGAGTTCTTAAAATTATTTTTAGTTGTTTATTGAATCAAATTATTACCAAGGTAATGTTCCTATTAAATGATAAATAGTTTCAATTACCATTATTTAAATATATTAATAAGTATGCCAAACTATAGAGATCATCAATCTAATTAGGTCCTTAATCAATATTAAATACTGGACTGAGAAAATTACACTCTTTTATTGGAAACTTTAATAATTTGTTATTGCTATCTTTTCTTTATAAAAATGCTAAGTCTTTTAAATATATTAATTTATCTTCTCTATCTGATCCCATACAGAAATTGCATGGTACTATATTGCCCAATATAAAATTCTTATCATGAACTTTCTATATAAGTTTGATTAATTAAAAACCAATCAATAGCACATTTTTTAATGACATTTATCCATTTATTTTAATAATCTAACTAAAGGAAGGACCTAAAGTTTAAGTAGCCAAAAAATATCTCTATTTAAATACAACAATACCTTTAATCATTATTATTGCCATAATCTACCACTTCTGGTATGCCTTCAATATCTTATATTTCTATCAATTTTGCAGTTTCTTCTTGTAAAACATTCGAATTTGTACAATTTTGTATTTTTAATATTACTTCTCTCTTATTTGATTTTTAAACAGCTGAATATTCAAAAAATGCAGGAGTAATTTATAGTAGTCGTACATTTTAGTACCTAATTTAAGAAGTTGGATGATTCAAATTCATTCCACAATTTTTTTTAATTAAGAATATAAATTATTGAAGTCTAAGAAATTACTGGTTTTTTAATTAATCATATTACTCTTCTTAAAAATAATTATTTTGACTAAAAATTAAATTGACAGCAATTAAAAACTTTACTAATATTTTATTAGATTATCTCTAATAATTATTCTAGACAAATCCATTTTCGGTGTGATTGATTTTTAAAATATATTTACAGACAATTTAATAATATTTATTTGCTTATAATTCTTACTTAACTTAATTTCATTATTTGTCAACTTATAGTTAACTATTTCAGCGTATTTGATTTTACAATTTTATTCATATTTAAATATGAAAATCTATATTATTCTTAAATTTACAAAGTTCAGTTTGAAATATAACTTTGTAATATTTTAAAATATATCATATCAGATATCCCCATTAATAGCTGAAGGGATGTTTGTAAGGTTAAGGTAAAAATAATGTTATAGAGAGATACAATAATTTTCAAGCTGAATCAGTAAAAGAATGCTCATCTGTGAGTAATATTGTACAAAATCAGTAATCAAAATTTTAGTAAAGGAATAATTAATCAAATTTTTCCAATTCATCTTTGAAAAGTATATTAAAATGCCATCTTCTGATTAAAGGATTTATTATCACAGTATAGTATTGAAACAGAGAATTCAAAATATTAGAAGGTGAGATTTAAATCAACTGATAAAAATGTCAAACCTTCTTTAGAAAGAAGACTTCATTGTTAAAATAAAAACTTTGATAAAGAGTTTAAAGAATAAATACTCTTGAAGTATAAAATATATTAGTATTTATTTATATATTTATTATTTTGAAAGAATAACCGAAATCTAAAAGCAAATAGTATTATAACTCTATTTAAGTCATTTTTACATTTACATTTTATTTTATTTATGTTTTAATCTGGATGGTTGAGGAATAGTGTTTGATAGGCATTTCATTTTATCAGCTACAGACTCATAAATAAATTCTTGATCCAAAATATTAATGTCTGTAGATTTGGATCTTGACATTTAACTTTTCTTTATAACACCTCTAGGAGTGATAGCAATTGACATATTTGAATTGTCTATCATATCAGATTTTTCTAAGATGGTAGATAAATTAAGTCCAGATCCAATTTTCATTTAATTCATCATAACATTAGGTTTTCCCAATAAATCTCTGATTTTCAAATTGATAAACCAGTGATGATTTAGAGCTTAAAAAGAAGTACATCTTTTTAATGGATCTTTTTGTAGCATTAGCTTCATCAACTATAGACCACTAACCGATATTCTACAGAATTCAGGATAATCTATATCTCCTTATTCATTTTTTGAAAGCACCTCTCTACTTAAATTATAAAATGTACTTCATTATGATCAGCACCAAAAGGCATCTTACCAAATACTATATAATAAAATATCACTCCTAAAGAGAAAACATCAATTTATTAGTCATATTATTTTGTTTTGAAAATTTCTGGAGCCATAAAACCTGGTGTACCTATTCTTCTATGCATTTTATTTTCATGAAAGTCTGCACTTGAAAAATTGACAAAACAGCAATCAGTGATACAATCAGGAAATCTATTGAAAATATTGTCGAATTTGATATCTCTATGAAAGACTCCTTTATTATGAATATGATTTAATCCCAATAATAATTTATAGAGCAATTCGGCTACTACTTTTTCACTAGTCTATAACAATTGTGAAAGTAGAAATTTTTATTCTCTTCCTGCATATTGATCATATACAATATATAAATAAACTTAATCTTCATAGACTTCTTATAATCTCTACACATAAACATGATCTACTCTTCTTAATATTGCAATATCATTTAAGGCTTGAACTGGATCATCAAGTTAACTCTTTTCAATGATTCTAATTTAAAAGAATAATCCATCAGAATTTCTTTATGCTTTATAAGTACAAGATGGATAGGGTTCATTTAATTTATGTTTACAAATAAGTTTGTATTTTTTGTTAAATTTGGTTAGAATACAATATCTTTTCAATGCAGATTACCATCTTTCATAATGATCTTAACTTTCTGTAAAAAATTCTATTCTTTATTTACCATAATGTAATCTAAATCCATGTTTATATGGTTGAAATGAGGATTCAGAATATTTAATCTTTTTTAAGTAGCAAGCATTAATGTTGCAATATTCTGCTTGATTATTTGCAATTTTAACCAATCTAAATGAATAATGAAACGTATTACTTGTCAACATATAATTCTAAATGTACAGCTTCCCACTTTCTAGTTTTTACTTGTTTCTAAAAAGCTTTACCTTAAAAGATAAGATTTTATTGGTTTTCTTGTTGTTTAGTTGGCAACCAGAAATCTGCTCCATTATTAAATATGCTATCATGTTCATCTTTTTATGATAACCAATTCATTTTTAAATAATAATAATAAATCTATAAATAATTCATTCAATTTATGCAACATTGTTTACTAAACCTAAATCCTTCTAGATTATTATATTGGTTTGGAATGATAAATAAAATTAATTACAAATATATTTTTCTCAATAATTTTTATTTATATGCTATCTCCAAAAAAGACTCTATAAGTTTTAATTCCTAACACTCCTAAGATGGGATCTCCTATAAAAAACCAATTAATAGAGAATGATATTATTGATCATAAGATTAAATTGGTGTTATTAGGACTAGAAATAGAGAGACTCCATAAAGTAGCAATTCTAATAACAGACAAATATGAAGATAAAATTTAATAATTAGAAACAACATGTAGCCTTACTATTTAATGATTAGAATAATTACTCAAAGATAAAATTGACAATTAAGAAATCAAAATTGCCACATTGAATCAATAATTGTTAATAAAAGATGATTTTATTAATGAGATCTTTGATGAAAAGTATATTAATATCTAAATAAATAGATGTCCAGATGAAGTTAATAAAAAATTAAATAATTAATTAAAACAGGTAACTTAATAATTAAATAGAGCAAAAAAATAAATTGAAACACTTAATGAAATGAATATAATCTTTAAAAAAAATCCTCCTGATAATCCTGAACTTATAGATATGATCAAAGAATTAGAAAATAATTATGAAGAAATGCTTTAAAAAAAAGATTAAGAAATTACAAATCTTAAAATTAGAAATTCTTCCTATGATTAAAGTCACAGTTAAGAATTATCTGATTAAAAATCAGAATTCTTAAGAATCTAATTAGAAAATCAATTTCTAAATGAAAAAATAGATACAATTTTAGAAGAAAATGAAAAATTAAAATAATAATTAAAACCATCTCATTCATAACATTCTAGTACCAATGGTTAACCATAATATAGATTAGTAACAAAAGTAGTTTAATAAGAACCATTTAATGCCTTCTCAGATTTTTAATTTCTAGGAAAAAATAATATAATAAATTCAGATTCACCACAGAGAACATCAAATTAAAATTAATAAGAATTTATGTAAACACTAAAGAAAATAGAGAAAATTTAATTGGATGGTTAATTTACACCTGACAAAGTATTATCTTAAATCAGATTGAGTGCAACCTTATTACATTTGAAAAGAACAGAATTACCAAACGATTTAAATGATACCTATGTTAAATATTTGAATTAAATTGAAGAATCTGATGTTAAATCTGAAGATAAATCTGATTTAGAATCAACAGTTAAACCAAAAAAATTATTCTCTAAGAATGAAGATAATGATACATAATAAAAGTAAATAAGATCTTAATCTACAAAATCAAATAATTAAAAACCCTTTTGTTCAAATAAAAGGAATTAATTTGTATAAGTTGATTTCTTAGATAAAAAACAATTAGAAAAAACCTAAAATGAACTTGAAAACTTATAAAATGAATATTAATAATTACAAAAGTTAATTAATGCAAAACCTATAAATGAATCACATCACAAAAATATTACTTAATCAGATGTCAAAAATTCATTAGAATCAGATGATTTATTGAAATAATTCTAAAAAGATAATGTTTCTAAACTCAAAGATAGTCTAAATAGATAATCTGATTATAGTTTTAAAGATTTATAAGCATAATCTAATTAAGATAAACAGATTATATAATAACTAAAAAGTTAAGTTGAAAACTTAGAAGAACAATTAAAATATTTGAAAGTCTAAAATTAAAGGTAGACATATTTGATTAAATAACTGTAAGATAAAAATTAAAAAGAAAAAGAAAAATCAGATGATTAAAAAATGAATATCAAAGAAGAAAATGATAATTTAAATTACACTATTCATACATTATAAAAAGAATTGTCTGATCTAAAGTAAAGATAACATAAAACTTGTTTAAACAAAACCAATTAAACAGATAACCTATATGAATAAATCCCAAAAGAGACTTAAACAAATGAAATTTAGATTTAATAAAAAGATGATGAATTAATGATTATTAATTCTTAATTTGAGAAATAGAAAATGAATGAATGCAATGATATGAATTCAGAAAATTTCTAGATTTAAGAAATGGACTAACAAATTTAGAAATTACAATAAGAAAATTAAGTTTTATTAGAACATGTTCATTAATAAGAAATAATATAATAAGAAATATTATAGTTAAAATAGGAAAATATAGGAAAAACTCAAACAATTGAAGATCTAAAACAATAGAATGATAAATTGTAGTAAGAATTAGATTTATAAAAATGTGCAATTTTAATTAATTAAGATAAAAGAGAAGATGATTAATTAAATATTAAAATAGAAATGATGGATCAAGAAATTTAGATGAGTTAAAAAGAAATTTAAATAAAGGAAGATAATTTAGAAATATTATAAGAATTATAAGAATTATAAGAACAAAGAAATTTAATATTAAATTTATTAGAGCAATCAAAATTAGAATTATAATAAAAATAAATTGATTTGGAATAGTTGCAATGTTATTCTGAGAATCTTATGAAATAATATAACTAATTATAATAGAATAATGAAGATTTACAATAAACAATTAAAGAGTAAGAAAGTGAATATTAAACATAATTATCATAAATAAAATTAAGATTAAGTGCTTTGGAAGAATAACAAGTCAAAGAACATTCTAGATCAATCAGTATATCTGAAAATGGTGATCAAATAAAAGAAACTAACAATTAACCAGATTTTAATCAATAAGATAATAAAAATAATGATTTAGAGATTTAGATTAGGAGATTATTAGATGAAAAAGCTGTACTTTATGATTAAATGTAAAAATAACAATAAGATTTCAAATTATAAATAAAGATTCTAAGTGAAGATTTTGAATTTTAAAAACTTTAATTAAATGAGAAAATTAAAGAGTTAGAGAGTAAAATTGTACTTTATGTGGATGGAGATTAAAAATTAATGCAAGAAAATCAAAATTTAGCAAATTAAGTACAAAATCTAAGCAATTAATTAATATTAGCAAGATAATAGAATAAAATTTAATCTTAAAAAAAATTACAATCTACAACTTCTTCTCCAAGAGTATAAATTGAAAATTAATAATAAATTCAAATAATTAAAGATTAAGAAAATGAAATTATCTAACTAAGAAATAATTATGAGCAAACAAAAAATGAATCAAATAAAATTAATGAATTATTTAATTAATAATAAAATGACAATTAAGAATTGAAACATGAAATATTAACTTTAAAAACTGAAAATTCTTTTGAAAAATAAGAAAATTAAAGATTAAAATAATAAATAATTAGTAATAAAGATTAATTATTAATGTTAAATAAATAACTAGATTTGAATAAGAAAAATAATAAAAAAGAAATAGATTATTTGAATTCATAAATAGATTAATATAAGATTTAATTGTTTTCTACAAAGTCAAAAATATCATCAACAATAACTAAAGATTAATAAACATAATTAGATGGTCAAGTATATGTTATTGATTAAAATCTTTTAGATGAAAAGGAAAATATTATTTATAATCTAAAAAAATCCCTCTAATCTAAAAATAACGAATTAGATCAAACAATATAGAATTTATTAATAACTAGATAAGAATTATTTAAGGCCAATGATTCATTATTAAAATTAAGAACTATTTTAAAAAGTTAAGAAGGATTATAATCTTAAGTTAATTAATAACGAAAGTATAATGATTGTACACTTTATCCTCCAAGATAAAGTAGGATTATTTAGTTTTAAGGGAATTCAAGAATATCAACAAGTGAAGAACGTCATAAAAACCATTCTTTAGATAAATTAGAATGTGTTTCCTTTTGGAAAAAGAAATATGAAGAAGTACTACAATAAAGTTATATTAATTCACAATTTAATTCTTAAAATTCATAATACAAAATTAAGTTTGAAGAATTGTAATTGAATTGTTAGAATCATTTGAAAGACCTTGAAAATTATAAAGAATAAAATAGATAATTATTATAAATGAATCAACAGTTATAATTGATGGATGCAAAATTAAATAATAATAATTAATTTTCTAAATATGAATAAGAAATCTAAACTCAAAGGGATTAATTAGAAAAATTAACTTAAGAATTAGATGAGTAAAGAATTCTGAGTAAAAGATATTAATAAGAACTTTAAGAGTTATAATAAATGCAATTATAAACTAAAACTATATAAATTGTAGAAACTAATAAAGAAGATATTGAAAATTATGTAAATTAAATATTTAATGTAAAATAAGAGAACTTAGAATTGTTGGAAATAAATTAAAATTATTAAAATTAAATCAAAGAATTAAAACAAAAATTTAAGGAGAATGATGAATAATTGTTATTATTAAAATAATAATAGTACCAATCAATGTAATATTTAGATGAATTGAAATTTGCTAATAACCAATTAATTTAAGAGAATTAATAATTATTATTGGTTAAATCTGATTAAGAAAAATAATTATTATTATTAACTAAATCTGAGTAAGATCAATAATATAAATTTAGTTATTCTATTAATCATAAAAATTTTGAGAGATCCAAAGAATTCAATTTTAATAAATCAGAAATTATGCATAATTTAGATGTTATTAGATAAGAATTAAAAGTTTATTAATCAAAATGTTAAATATAAGAATTTGAAATTAATTAATTAAAACTATAATTGTAATAACCAATTCCATAACAAAAACTTATTAGTCCAAATAAATTTAAAGAATAATATGAATATTTGAATGAAATATTAAAAGAATTGGAAATCACTAAATTGCAAAATGAAAATTTAAGAAAATAAAATACAGAACTCTTTGATTATTAATCAAAATTAATATATGAAAATGACAATCTCAAAAGATTTAATATCAATAGTCCATTAAGTAGTCCAAGAATTTAATACTAAAGTAAAAACCTTTAATAAAGAGAGGATAAAACAACTCAAAATGGAAATTTAAATTAATAAATAGATTAATTATACTAAAAAATAAATACAGCAAGAGTTTCTGAAATAGAGGAATTAAAATATGAATTAGATATTTTGAAAAGATAAGTTTTAACTTCAAGTACTTAAGTAAAAGAAGCAGAAACTTTAAGTTTATAAGCAAGAGTATTAACGCTTGAAAATTAATTATAATCTTCCTAAAATTAAATTGAAACCTTGAAGGTATCACTATTTATATATTTTATTAGGAAATAATTTAAGAGAATTAAGAATTAAAATAATAAATTAGATAATTGAAAGAATCAAATTCAAAAATCTAACAAATGTTTAACAATAATGTAATTATCTTAATTATTAAAATAGTAAATGATATAATAATGTGATTTAACTCAAACTGAAAGATTAAATAGAGAATTAACAGAAAAAATCAGTGAATTAACATAATTAAAAATTAAATATAAATAGGCTTTAACTATAATGTAGAAAATGGAAAATAGATAAATTTAATGAAGATAAAAATATTGATAATTCTTATATAAAACTATTTGTTTGATAAACAGATATTTCAAAAATATATTTTTACTTTTCGACTTTTAAAACCTATTAATTCTATCAATTATAAGAGCTAATGTTTAAAATTATAATTAGTAATTAGGTTGTAATAATAATAATTTATACTATAAAAAATATTATTAATTTTATTATAATTCATTATATTTAAATGTCTAAAATTGTTTCAGTTATTTTGACTTGATTATAAAGTACCTATGTTATAGTAATCTAATTTGTGATTATATTTATAAATAATTCTTTATAGACTGATTAAGTAGTCTAGTATTTTAGAAAATATGTAACTGCATCAATTGATGTTGAACAATAATTTGTAAATTTATGATATCTATTAGTTACACAATCTGAACATCTTAAAAATTAACTAACAATTTTCTTTGTATTTTCACATTTTACATAAACCTTTAAACTTAATTAATTTATTAATTTATCTATTAATTTATACTCTGATGATACTAAGGAAAGAGATAATTCCTATATATCTATTTAAATTGAAGGTGTTGCTGAAACCTAATTATCATTTGATTAAGATAGCCTTACACTCGAACATTCAAATGCTTTATAAACAGTTATAAATTTATACGCTAACCAAGATATTAAATGATTACATTTAACAAATGCTACATCAACTAAAACTATTATAAAAGAATTTACAAGTATTCACTGAATAAGTTAATGGAATGGAGGTTCTAATGACTTTTTCTTTTAGAAAACTACTCATAGTAAACCCAGTAAAACTTAAAAATAGCCATCGATTTGATTATTATGTTAAATTTCCGCTATTAAATTAAGTAGAAAGCTGATTTATTTTAGTATTTTAAAATGCTTCTTATGTTCCTAAGATGATTTAATATCCAAGTTGTTTTAAGTTCTCAATTTTACCAGTCACTTTTGTAATAGATACTGTCGCAACAGTTGTAGTGATGGACGGGATCTAATTTTAGATAAGAAGATAATACTTAAACTTGAAAGTCAATATCTCCTTAAATTCCAAGACTTGTTATAGATAATATCGCAGAATTAGCATTTGGATTTATGTTAGCAAAAGTCTTAACATCAGGATTTACCATATTGAAGTTATTAATCACTTGAATTCTCTAGTCATCTATTGCATACCAAGTGAATTACACAGCAAGTACTTCAATACTTGTAATGCACTTTATTTCTACTTGGAAATCTAAATTATTATTATTGAATTTACTTGTTTATGTAATTGTAGTAATTTATAGTCTATAGTCTATTCCTTTATCAAAATCCAACAATTCTAAACCTAGAAAAACTTATGGAATATTATTAAACTATCCATTAAATGACAATGTGTCTGTTTTTGAAAAACCATCTTTGCAAATAAAATCTGACGTTGAATTGTAAGAAATTGATGAAAAGCCTGTGTAATATCCTGAATCATATGTAAGGATTTAAGCATTAGCAAAGATAAAATAAAAAATGAGTAACATAGTATATTCTTGAGAGTTTCTATTTGTATATATTAATTAATTAAAACTTCTTTTTTAGATTAATTTTATAATATTTTTATCTAAAAGTAATTTTGAGGATTACAAAGATAATTTGTTTTAACAATTGTATTTTACTGAAAGGGACTTTGAAAAATTTGTTTTAGTGCTTTTTGTTATTGATATAATTGTGTTGATATTATTTAGAATATTTAAATCTCTTATTTAATTATCTCTTGCAAATATGATTCAATTCTATATTGTAAATAAGAGTTGATTTTATAAAATCCAACTTATTTATAATTATATTAAGAATCGAATGGATAAGTATACAAGAATAAAAATGATTGGAAAGGGTAATTTTGGTGATGTTTGGCTGGTTGAAGACAATAAAGGATAGGTATAGGATTGAGAAAACAAAAGAAATTTGCCCTCAAGTTAATCGATTTGTAATTTTAGAGTGTTGACCCAACAAATGAAGTTACATTGTTAAAGGTTTTGAAACATCCAAATATCATAAAATACTATAGCTCATTTGTGTAGAATGATTAATTATGCATTTTAATGGAATTTGCAGAAAATTGTATTTCAAAAAAATATGTAAAATGTAGATGATCTTTAAATATATACAAAAAGTAATCCATCAAACATATTAAATTGGTTTACATAATTGTGTTAAGCAGTATAATACTTACATTCAATGAATATTGTCCATAAAGATATTAAAATGAAAAATGTATTTTTGACTAAAGAAGGCATAGTATAAATATTTATAGATATATATAGATTAAATTGGGAGATTTTAGTATTTCTAAAAAGTTAGATGCCTCATTGAATCTAACATAATTAGGTATATTATTTTGAATTGATTTTTTTAAAGGTACACCTTATTATTTGTCACCTGAGATTTGTGAATCTAAACCATACAATACAAAGAGTGATATATGGGGATTGGGATGTCTCTTATATGAATTATGCACCAAATAAAAACCATTTTAAGGAGAGTCTTTACCTGAAGTTTTCAAAAATATCATAACTAGTGAAACTCCAAAACTACCTGAAGGATTCCCATAATTTTATTAGGATATAATAAATTAATGTTTACAAAAGAATCCACAAGAAAGAATAGAAATCTCATAACTTTTAGAAATTCCAGAAATAAAGAAGGAAAGAACAAAGTTCTCACAATTATATAAATAGAGATTAATAGGAATGCTTAAATAAATAGATAATACATAATCTGAATCTACCTAAAATAATATTAAATAAATGCATAAGCCTATTTTTACTCCATAAAATAAATCATAATCAATATTATTTAAAAATCTATTCTCGGAATAAATACAATCTAATATTAAAAAACCAATGACAAAGAAAATAATTAAAATTGATACTGATTTAATAGAAAAGGATGATTAATAATAATAATAAAATGAAACTCCAACTTAATTTGCTAAATAATTATTCAACCCTAAAACTCCTACATCTCCAAATAGAAATTTATTATTAGCAGATTTTTTAAAGAAAAAACTTGGAGAATAGAAATTTTTAGATGTTCGCTAGATACTTGAAGAGTCATAGAATCCAATATAATTATTAGATCAAAAAGAAATAATGGCAAATTTAATGGGTGAAGAGAATTTAGAATGTGTAAAAGTAAATATAGATTAATAAATACTTAATAGATATTTAAAATACTAATAAATAATTGCACTACTCTACCAGGCAATCATTTTCGATAGATGAATAATTATTAGTTTTTAAGAGATAAAGTTATTTCATAACCAGATTTAGATTAGAATTTAAAGACTAATAATTTTTGATTGAATAAATATCTATAAATGTTATATCAACAATGATTTTCATTGTATTCTTTGATTATATCATTTTTGCTATTTGGAAAAAGATGATTAACAATCAATTCTAAACAACTCAAAGAAATTGTAAAGTTTCTTAATCTTAATAACTCTAGAAAATCTTCATCACTTAAATTTCTTCCTTTTAGAATAATATATCTAAGATCATTCAAAATTGATAAATCATCATCTTCTAATTCAATTTGTCCATCTCTCAAAATTGTAATTAATTTTTAAAATTTCTTAGTTAAATTTTCATTATAATGTATTCTTTAATTTAAATTGGATATTAATTCTTATTGTACATAAAATAAATCCTTTTAACTACTAGCATATTATTATTCTTAATGATAAACCATATGTTTATGAAATAATGTTTGTCTTCTATTATGATCACTCTTTTACAAAGATTTTATCATGTCAGAATTGTACTTTTCTTTAATATTAAAAAAATTACATTTTGATTTATGAAATTACAAAATCTTATCTGTTATGGAATACAATTACAACTATAATGGATTAATACTGCTAAACATTTCTCCATTAGTTTTAATATTATCAGTTAATAACTTTTCTTTTAACATAGTCATAGGTACTTCTTCTGTTTATTTAATAATTTTCTCCGTATTTCTAATATTATACACATATATTATACAATTTACGAGTATCAACTTTAGCATCAAATTTATAAGGTATATATTTATGAACTTATTTTTCAATTAATTCATTCAAACTTAAATTTCTAGGATCTTATGTCTTTTCATGTAATTTAAACTTTTTATTTTCCAGATCTTATATTTGTTATTCAAGTTGCTAAAATTCATATATAAAATAACTTCTTTTTTTGTTATTGTCTATCTTATTAATTTGCGAGCTTTTCTATCCTTTAAATATTCATCTAAATTTGGTATGGCTTAATTATGAAGAAATCTAGCTGGACTCTCAGATACATAACGATTATTAGAATAGTTTCTTCTAATTGGGGATGTACCAACCAAAAAACTTGATAATTAATTCTCCTCCTGCTCACTTTAAGGATATAGTGTTCCAAATGACAATTAATTAGTGTTATTTTTTATTCTCTTAACTTCTTGATCCTATAATTGTAAATAACCTTTGAGATGTTTATAAGCATCAATCTTAGGGAATGCTTTCATCTTTTGTACATAGTTTCTTCTAATTTAATCTAATGAATGATCTTCTTATCTTTGTTTTTCTCCTTTTTCTTAATTATTTTACACATCATTCCCTACATGAAATGATGCTGCATGAAATCTACGTTTTGATCGATTTCTCTTTCTTTCTAATTAACTTTCTTTAATAGTATCAAGAGTAGATGCTATTTTATATGCTTGCTTATAATTTAAAAAGACTTACAACTAATATCAATATTAACTGTGTTTGATCGATTTAATTAATTATCCATTTTAATTATTAAAATTATTAATTCATAATATACTCTATTCTATTATAATGAAAAGAACATAAAAAAGGTTATCTAAATGTGTTGGAGAAGAAATGCAATCAGATTCTTCCAAATATGAATCTGACTCTGAATTTATTATTACTGAGACTTCAGAATCTGAAAAACTAAAAAGTAAATCATTTTGGAGTCTTAAAGGACTAAGCTTTCAAATTAAAACACTAGTTAAAGAATTAAAAAGCACTACCTACAAAATATTAGCTAATATTCTTATTGAAAAATTGCAAAATGAACTTCAAAAAATACATAGTACTGAAAGAAGAAAAGAGATATAAAATCTAAAAAGAAGGGTTTATGATGCTATTAATGTAATGGTAGCTATGGGAGTTCTTGAGAAAGACAAGAAATAAATATCATTTCATGAATAAAAGGATAAAGAAGTAGTCAATTTTAAAAAAGAGTAAGTTCGAACTAAATTAGAAATATTAAAAGAAAAAAGAAGAAAACTCACAAAAGCTACTCTTACTTATATGATGTATAAATAACTTATTCAAAGAAATCAATAAATTAAAATGGAATCTGAATCCATCCTATATACTCCAGTTTTTGCCTTTTCAGTATAAGTATTTGATAATGACTTATGTATGTAATAAAAAAATGGGAAAAAATTAATTATCAAATCTAAACAACCTATATATATCTACTCTGAATTAGAAGTATTATAAAAGATCTTAAACTGATACATATCATTGTATAAATTTAATTGAAAATATAAATTAATATTAAATCATTACAAATTATTATGATATAATATTTTTAAAGTATTATAAACATTTATAATACTAACGGATAATTAAAAAAACTTCTTCTTTTATCATCTCTATCCTTAGAATTTAAAAAATAACTCAATAATTATTTAAAGATATTTTATTATCAAAGTATATCTTTTTGCAAAAAGAGATTTTATCAGAATTATTAATTCAAATTTTTAATATATTTGTTATTAGTGAAAAAATATTGATAAATTGTATAACAAAGAAACAATTTCTTTCAATTATTATCTTTTGTGATGATAAATTAAATGACTTCTTGAATTTCTATAAATTTGGAGATTGATTATAATAATTTACAATATGAAGCTAAGATGCAAGAATTATTCAGTATTATATAACAAATTTCTTGTGTTAGATGAATATTTGACATATTATATTTTGTTATCTTGATTAAGTATATCCATTATTATAATAATGTAATATATATCTTATAATATAGGATTCATCTTATTTTACTCAACTAAAAATGTAATTGTAAATAAGTAATTATTTTAATAAAAAAATAAATGAGTGAATCGTCCAACTTTTTTGTAGGAAAGTACAATTTCTCTAGAAGAGTCCTAAATCATAGAGTACCTATTGATTTTAATCATGGAATCACTCAAAACCCATTTGATTTTGTCTGGAGATCCTCTTTTAGAAATCTACTTGTTTCTAAGTATTAATCTAATATATTTTCTATCTAGTTTGATTCGAAATATGGCAATGTGGTATTGTGGTGGAGCATTTGTTATTGGAATTGCAATAAATGAATTTTAAAATTATAGAAGATAAGGACATGCATTCACTACTCCTAAGTATGATAATTATTAATTAGAACCTAACCTTATTTAAATTATGTCACTAATAGTAGAAATAAAGATGCAAATTTAGGAAGATGGAATGGCAATTTTGCATGTTGGGAGAATGAACCATTTTGTGCCAGAGATTTTGAATGAGAAATCTAAAATATATACATTTATAAAATATATGAAAATCATTCTAACAATTATAATTCTAGATTTTTAATTGTGTCCTCATTCTTTAATTAACATCTCTTCTATACTTCATTTATTAAATTTTATTATTTAACTTCATCAATTATTTCCATTAATAATTATGATGATTCATTAATATTGTTAGTTGTATTACTTATTATTTGTTATAATTCATTATATTCTTCAAAAAAATGTTTATGTTTTGTATTAATGAGAATACACTTTTTTATACATTCATCAATTTATTTATTCATTAATTTAATGTCAATTACAACATCTCCAAGTAATACTTATTATGCTTATTAACTAATGAATTCGTTTAAATAAATTAAATATTCTACTAAAATTTTTATATTTGAATATAATAATCTTATTTCTGATGATTCTAATTTCAATATATCTTCTAAACAATTAATTACATTTAATGTCAATATTTCTTGCATTCGCATATAATTCTAATCTTTCAAATTCAAAATTTATTTTACTCTATTCAAAATATGATTCTATAAAAATTATCTAATTAATATAGTACATGAATATTTAGTTTCTATTCTTGATCATTTTATTTTATTAAACAATTCAAAAATTAAACTTGATGATAAAGGCATCGATAATTTTCAAAAATCTATAATTCATTCATTTTGAATTTTATATATATTAATATTTCATTCAAACAATTACTTTATTTTTTAATTCATAAATATTATAATATTTGTAGTAGCATGATTACAATTATTTCTAAAAAATGATTTAAGAAATGATAGTTATTACAAGATGATTAGAAATACAATGTTATTAAATTGAAATTATATGAATTAATTTGTTATATTTTCATTAATTTTATTAATTAATAGCATCATAAAGTTCATCTAAATATCCTGTAAATGTTGGGTTTTAAACTAGTTCTTTGATAAATCTTTTAGAATCTTTTGGACATTTTGATAACATGATTTCTGAAATCTATTACAAATTTAAAGCAGCAGTTCCACTTTTAATAAATTTTCTATCAATTGGAATATGTTATGTAATTGTAGAATGCCAAAATGTAAAGAATGATTTTGCAATATCTTTAAGCAATTATTAATATTGTTTTTCATTTTCTTTCAAAGTAGAATTGGAACTTCCTTATTTTTCAAACTTTTATTGTTTTGATTTCCCAATCTATTTAAAAGCATTTTCTCTTGAATTATTAATCAAACTATATAATTATTTTAAATGTGAATTTCTTTTAATTGGAGCAATACACTTTTTTAAATCTCGACTTTAGTCTTTTGAAAAGTAAACTCTCTTTGTATTAAGATCTTAATTAAATTTATCAATTACCAAATAATGTAATGTCTTCTTATTAAGCTTCTTCTATTCTTTAGAAATAATTTTCATATTCTCCTAAGACTCCAAAAAAAAATGGACAAGGTGCTGCCACTCTATCTATTAATTCATCTGGAATGAATATACAGAATGGCAACTTATAATTAAAAGGATGCATAAGGGAAATAATAGTTAACATGATATGAGAAAGTACAGATTTCTTTTTAGACAAAAGTATAACTCTTTGACAAAGTAAAACATGTGAGATTAAGTATATTAATTCTTTAAATGATAAGGTTTGGAAAGTTTAATCACAACCCCATAAAAATTATAAGAATTATACACTATCCTTTTTTGGTGTTTGAATTTAAATATCATTTAATTGATATTTCTATTCATAAGTAACTTGTATACTTCTTAATCCAAATAATCTTTTTATAATAGTATTCAATTTATTCTTCATAAATAGAAAATCTCTCTATAAAACTTCATGACTAGAAGTTTCAGAGAGACAGGGTTCAATTCTCTCTAATTTTAATTAGTTCCAAATGTTTGCGTTCTCCTTTAAAAAGAATTTAATAAATGGATAATAACTAACAAAACAATGAATAATTGGACATAGCCAACAACTATATGATTTAGGATCTAAACAAATAAATTCATTGATTTCAAAACAAATAATATTCCTAAAGACATTTGGATTGGATTATTAAACAAATTCACTTACAGTCATTCTACTATTTTCTTAGATATCTTCTCTTGGAATGGTTATTGAATATTCATTATCTCCTTTTGTTAATTGAAGAGTTTGCATAATAATTTGTTTTAATTGTGGTAATACTTTGTCATTGAAATTATGTGCAGATGCCTCTAGCTTTTTTGCTTAGATACCATTAGGGAATGTATAGAGTGGAACAATATCACTAAAATACTTTGAAATTGATTACTAAAGATGTTCATTTATATTAGGGAATTAATATAGAATTTTTGGTTTGACTATGATTTCATTAGTGTGTTTATTAACTTATTATAATTCTTCAATATCAGGACCAATAATTAGAAAATGTTCAAAAAATCTTTATCCAAGATAAGTGTGTTATTCATCAATGTTAGGTTATCTTAAAAATTCAGTCAAATTGCTTGTTTAAGTCCTTTAATAAGGAGCTTTAAATTAACAAGTTCTAAGAGTATGCATTTCTAGTTTACTTTTGTTTAGGATCCTAACCAATTAAATCACCAATTGCTTTTTGTATGTTTTCTTTTAAAAGCTTTTGTGAATTTTCATCTAGTTCTTTGACTTATGAAAACTCAGGTCCAAATGTTTCTATCTATTCCTCTAAATCAGCAATCTTCTATTTCAACTCTTTAATCTTTTGATCTTTCTTTTGGCATTCTACACAATCTTAATTCATAATATTAATTTAGTAATATAATACAAAATAACAAAATTCAATCATTCTTTTAATCATTCTACATAAATATTGTAAATTTTATAATGATTTGTTATAATATATGTTTTAGAATAAATATCTCTATGATTTATAAATAATAATATTAATCATTATTATTCATCTTAATTGTTTTATGATGATGTTTATTATGATTAAGTATTTGGCAGTTACAATTCATAGACTTCTACCTCATTTTAATCTGAACTGGTTACTTCCTTATAATTAATTCAAAATTCAATACAAATTATTCTTATTCACTTTATTTAGAATTGTACCAAAAGATTTTGATGGTCAAAAAATATGGTAAAAAAAAATCAAATAATTTTATTGTTGTTCCGATTAATGCATTTATACCATTAGTCCAAATTGTGTTACTTAACTTTTTAATAAATAATATATTACATTAACATACCAACAAGAGAAATAACCTAAATTATTCTTATATTTAGCAAGCATAGAGACAAAATAAACATTCTGCATGAAATTAGCAAATGAACCAAAAAAACAAAAGATCACTAGAATCCATAAAGAAGATTAATTCTTCTATATTTATGCTTTTAATTTCATCATTGGATTATCTAATTTTTATGCACTCAAATTTTTAGATACTTATCTTGACAATTATTTAACTTATAAAATAAAAAGACCTTGCATAAAGAATCCAACTGTAGTAACAATATTAAAAAAACTGGCTAAAATATATTTATTATTCTATACCAGAACATAAATCATATACACCAGTTGTACTAATCACAAAGAAGTATTAGATGTAATTCATTATGAATATTATAGTAAAAAAGGAGCATAATCCTATGCAAAATAATTTGGATAATTTAAGTTAAATAATTGGATCAATATCTTAATATGAAACATCCATTCTCATATTGAGCATTCCAAGAATTATTGATTTTCTTCCAAAATAATATATGGTATAACAAAAAAATATGTATTAAAAGTAATACTCTGGAAAATATACTAAAGCACTTTCATATGACCATTGATATAATAAGTAGGCTAGATATTATTAAAAGTTTATACCACAAATATTAATAACCATGATTGTAACAATAATCTATTTACGATTGAATCGTGTGATATCCTTATGTTTTTAATATCTTTTGTATAATACAATTAATCCTGAAATCAAGATAATCCAAGCCCATACTATTTCCAAAATATTTCTATTATTTAAATATCACTATATACGTGTAACAGTAGAAGTTTTTAGCTCCACCTTATGATTCATCTTAAAAACAAGTTACCAAATAATATATTCCAGGTTATTAATTATTATGTGACATTTTATATAGAAAATAAATAATAAATCAAAGAGTCTTATCAATATGTTAAATTTTACATGATATCCTAATGAAAAATGAACAAATAACAAAAATCATTTATTCATTTTCATAAAATTTAATTCTTTTTTATTTAATGGGAATATCTAACTTATTGAATCTATTTATATTTTTTATTTATCAAAATTTAATATTTTGTATTTGTCAATTTCTAAAACAATTACAAAATAATTAACTTTGTTCCAGTATTATTTAAATTATCAAATGCAGATTCTGTCTATATTTTGATATTACTTTTAACTGACTGATTAGAGTAGGGAATTAATCATAAATAATTTAAAATAATTTAATAATGAATGAAGTAGAAATCACTAGCAAAAATGATACAGAAATTCTTAAAATTATAAATGATTACATTAAACAAGGATATTAAGTGTTTCTTTAGAAAAGATGCACTGATAAATTTCTTATGTAAACAGATTATATAGTATTAAATTTATATATAATTCAAGACTCCAGGAGTATTAGATATAGATAATTCTTAAGTTTTAATTCAAAATACACTTGAAGAAGAAGATAATTAATAAAAAGTGAGTGAGATTAGTAAGATTGATAAAAATTAATTTGAATAATCTAGGGATTGCAGTATTAATGATTAATGCGAAAGATTGGCTGAGACAATTCAAAAATAGCATTGCTTATTTTCTAGAGATTCATTAGTATTTATACCTAGATAAACAATTACTGATTTCAATAAAATATTAAGTCCTTAAGTTAAAGAATAAAATGATGAAACATTAATGAAACTATATTAAATGTTACAAAAAGGTATAGGAAATGCATAAGAAGGATAAGTAGAATTGGCTATTGTATTTATTAGAAATATTTTTATAGTAATAATTTACAGAACTTATATTAGAGATAGAATAAATGATTGAGGATCTCCAAACTAGTAATCTAATTAATGTAATTTACGTAGAAGCATTGTTAATATTAGGATTGCTTTAATCTAGAATAAGTCAATATCAATAAGGAAAAAAGTTAACATTTAATCATATTATTTCAGGAACTTTGAAAAGTGTTTAAGATTATTCATCATAAAGGATCAAATCTTATTGGCCAAAATCTATTTAAGTGTTGCTCAAAATTGCTAACAATTGTTTAGTTATCAGAAAGCCATTGATTATTATGTTTAAGCACTTGTAATTTATGAAATCTATTAATTAAAAATTGAAATATCCTTGACAATATCATATATTGGAATAGTTTATGCTCATTTAGGTAATCATGATTTAGCTATTTAATTGGGAATGTAGGCTATTGAAGAAATCAAAAAATTAGTTAAATAGGATTCCTTCATCATGGGTTAATTGTATCATGCAGTTGGAGAAATATATTATTTTCATCAGGTTTTTGAAGATGCCATAGAGTATTTCGATGCTGCTTATGATATTAAGATTTAATATCCTAAAGAAAGACTCTCTTAAATATTGACTATCAATTATTTAGGAAGTAGTTGCTATCATTTGGGAGAGTATAAAAAAGCATAGGAGTTATATGAAATATCTTTAAGTTAGATTAATGAAAAATCAACATTGATTGAAGCATAAATTCTGAATAATCTTGCGATGACTAAAATGGCTTAAAATATAAATGCCAAAAATGATTTAGATAGAGCTATCTCTATTTATTTAATTTATTTCTCGGAAACTCATCCATCTGTAAGAAGAGCGTTGAGAAATCTTAAGCTTTAAAAATGATTACATATTATATATAAGTCTCGCATCTAAAGATTATATAATAAAGAACTCTTAAATCTATATATAACACTCTGTTCGCAAAAGTAAAATGATAAATTACTACAATCAATTTATAAAATTTAATCCAACAAGATTGATATGTATTTAATTAAGTTAAAGACTATCTGATTACTATATTACTTTATTTAATAAAAGGGATATTCAAATGAGGCAACTACAAATTAAATTCTAACAGTTTTTTTATAATTCTGTACTTCTATATTAAAATTATTTTAGTAAGTATTTAAACAAAACCATTCATTTGAATAAAATAGAAAATTAACAACATAGAATTCAACTTTTAATCCATCTAATGGGATAGAAAGTTTTAGAAATAAACTTTCAGAATTTAATACTAAAATCAACTAATTAGTGCTAAACCAAACATATAAATTCATTTAAATATTTTTAAAAGTAGGATAAATAATTGACAATTATTTCTTAGAAACAATGATAGATTTGATCCTTTAAATGACTAATTATTTTATAACTAGAAACTTTAGATTTGAACTTAAAAAGTTTGTCTGACTTTAAATAAAACATCATCAATATTAATAGAAATTTAAAAAAAAAGGAACAATTATTAAAAAAAGTTTAATAAAAATGAATTAAGTGAATTAAGATCAACTTCTTTGTGAATTAGTGAAACAATATTTTATATAATAAATAAATTAATCAATATATATATATTTTGTATATATAATTCTTTCTTTTGTAAATATCAACTTAATCTTGAATAGCATTTTCAATTTTCAAATAATTATCTTTAGGTAATTAGATAGGTTAAGGTTTAATAGCTAACAGAACAGTTGTCATTTCAGAATTATCTTAAGATTTTTCTATTTCAGGAAGATTATTTAATCTTAAATAATTATGTATCATAAATATGTTATAGGAAATGATTAAGACTGCTAAATACATATTGGATAATAATGACTCTAATGAATATGTTAAGAGGGTTATATTGTTTCAATGACTCTATCCACTTCAAATTTTCTAGATGGAATTGATTAGTTAATTTAAGGTTGAGCTAATTTTAAAACTTATCTCAATTCATCAATGCCTTTAATTAACAAATCATTATGAATTTAATATATATTATTAATTAAATAAGAACAATAAATTTTTATTAATTTTTAAATGCTTTAAAATTTAGTTATTCATTAGACTTATATGACCAGTAATAATAAGATTCTAAATAATTCAGGACATCTAATTTATTTTTTCAATTTAATTTTTCATTTATATATAATAATGAATATATTAAAAGAATATAAAATAATCATTTATTTACTCTAATTACTCTATGTTTTACCTTCATTATATCTATCAATTTCAAAATATCTTTATTGTTACTTTAATAAAAATTAGTTACTTATGTTCTATTAAATTCACAAAATGGTTTGAATTAAGATTGATTAGTTAAAGATGTTTGAGAATTGCATTTTATGTGTCTCTTTTTGTTACTTTTGCTAAGAGCATTGTTCAATATATTTAAAGGTTTTAATACAACTTCTCTTTTTGGTTATACATCTTTTAACATCCTCTCCATATAAATAGAAATCTTGCTTTATTTAGGTCCCTTCTAGACAGGTTATAAGGGATGATTAGATACAGTTTCTTCTATTTCTTAATCACGACTAATAATTTATAGTTTAATTGGTTATTAAACTGGTAATAATTGTATTTATTATGAAACAGCAGGTCTTCTGGTCGTTGTTAAATTTCTAACTGCTCTTAAAAGATGCATTTTCTTTTTCAGTCTTTTAATTGCTTCAGTTTTATATATTAATATAAAAATGATAGCATTTCCAACAGCTTTAAATTTCCTCAAAATTCTATTTTTCTTTTGGTATCTGAATACATATATATGATTCAATACCTTGTTTCTTTTAGAGGTAATTTTCTATGTACTTTCAAAGAGAATCCAATTAATTATCCACATTCTGAACAATCACAAGTTATATTGCATTTATTTAAATCACTCTCTAAATCATCAGTAGTATAATATAGAATGGTTCTTCCTTTCTTAATGTTTGAAGCATGTTTATAAGTTATTGTTTTTACATGCTTTAATTCACAATAATCGGAGGGTGACAATAATCTTTCAGACATATAAATAATCAAATATAAAAATTCATGAAAATTGATATTATTAATCAATAGATGATTTTGTAAATTGATTAATTAAATTAAATCTCCCTTTATAACATTAACTATTATATATATGTAGAAATATTTATATAGGCTATGAGTGAATAGTTATTATATTGTATAATAATATTAATATCATTTTAGTAAATAATAATCTATAAACTAATAAATTGAATAATAATAATTTAGATAGAAATTTAAATTCTGTTCATATATAATTTATTATATTTAATAGAGATACCTTATGTTAATCAACCATTCTTAATACACTGATACCGAATAAAGATCCTTTTTATGGTTAATTTAGTAATATTATTTAGAATGTCTAATAGTGGATTTGAATTCAAATCTTAACAAGATTCATCCTCAAATATAATTGAAAATCATTTTATTATATAAATTAATGTAATAAGCATTTAATCTTCCACAGTAATAAGTTGTATCATTCTCTAATCAAACTCCTACAAATAAATCTTAACGATCACATTCCCCAAATTAAAGGATTGTGTAAAATTGTAAAGAATCAAGTTACGATTAAAGAAGTCAGATATCAAATACACAATTAGGAGAAATTGAAATGCTTAAATAAAAGGTGAAATAGTTATAAAATGAAAATGAAAGTTTACGGAATTAATTAGATAAGGCAAATTAGAAAATCAAGTAAGTAAAGAATACAGAAAATGGATAGATAAATTAAAGTGTATTCAAAACAACTACTTTTGAATTGGTAGTATTACAAAAGGCTATTGAATAGTTGCAATAGTTAAAATTGGCATTAGCTAATTAATAAAATAGGTAGAGTATGTAATCTGAAAAAGCATTAGAGAAATAAAATTAAGAAGAAACTTTAATAGTTAATAGTGAATTGAGAAGTAAAGTATCAGTTGAAAGATTGGATCCAGAAAAAGAAAGTTCAAAGTCATAGGTATTGATTAGTAATTACAAAGTAGGAGAAGATCTAATAGTTTGAATAACAAGGAGGAAGAACAAAAGAAGAAGGATAGAAAACATAAACATCGGATCCAAGTGAAATTAGACAGGTGAATAGTTCTATAAGTTTTATTCAATCAAAAGGATGTGGAAGTAATGCTTATAGAAGTGGGAAATGAGATGAATTAATTAGTTTTGATACTAATTTTGTATATATTTGTATGAAATAAGGAAATTATTTAAATCATTTAATTAAAAAATTAGATAAGCTCATATTATGGATTCAACAAAGGAAAGAGTAGAAGGTACAAGAGCCACAGTCATCGAAATAATTGGAAGAACAGGTAGAATTTATAAATATTGAATGCAGGTTCTAGAGGTGGAATTACATAAGTTAAGGTTCAATTGGTTGGCTAATAAAGAACATTGATTAGAAATGTAATGGGACCAGTTAGAAAAGGTGACACATTAGAACTTATGGAATGTGAAAGAGAAGCCAGAAGATTAAGATGATATAAAGTACATTAAATATACAATTTGCCACATATTTAATTATTTTCTTTATGAAATTTACTTTGATTATAGTCTGGCTTTTAGTTGGATCATTCTAACAAGATCTCTATTTTGTGAATGATCCTGAAGCATTATGTTTAGATGGTTCAAGAGGAGTAACTACAATTCAATATTTAAGTCTTATTATTTTGCTGAAGGATATGGATCAGGATCAAATAATTTCATATTTCATTTTACTGGAGGAGCGTATGATTTTATATATATCTAATTAGTTGGATTGAAGGATTAAATGAATAATAATTATTAAATTCAGCATACAAAAGGTATGATATCTATATAGATTATGATCTGAGACATAATTGGGAAGTTCAAAATATAATGATCCAAAAACAACTTATAATGGATTCTTCTCTAGATCACAATCTTTGAACTCTGATTTCTACAATTGGAATATTATCAATATAAATTATTGTGATGGAACAGGTAAAGTTTTGATAACTAAATGTTTAGGACATTAAGGTTATAAGAAAGATGCTGCAATATATAATGGTAAGAAATTGTACTTCCGAGGAGATAGAATTGTGAAATCTATTATTAATGAATTCTATGAAAGAATGAATAAAGGCAATACAGTCATTGTTTCAGGTTGTTCAGCAGGTGGATTGGCAGCTTATTATTGGGTGGAATACTTTAGAGATGTTTTACCTCTAAATGTAAAAGTATTAGGAGTGCCTGATTCTGGAATCTTTATTGATATGAAATCTATTGATGGAACTGATATACCTAAATAATCTTTAATATAAATGCAGAAATTAGTCAATTAAGAAGTTAACAATCCAAATGCTGAATGTGTTTAAAGTAATCCTAATGAACTTTGGAAATGTTTCTATGCTCAATATTTAGTTAGGTATAAATATTTTCAATTATAAATATTAGATATGTCAATGTACCCATTTTTATTGTTAATTCTTTATATGATACTGCCAGCATCAAAGATCTTTTACAAATATCATGTGTAGCTAGAAATTCTTTATCAGGTTGTAATTAGAAAGAAAGAAAATATATTGAAGAATTACATTCAAGCATTCAAACTGTTATTTCAGGTAGAAAATCAATATTCAGAGACACAGGTTCTTTTGCTCCAGCATGTTTAGAACATTGGTATATATATTTACAATTATATATTAGTTTCTTATAAACTACATATTATTAATCAAGTTCATGGTAAGTTCCAGGAAAATCAGGATTTACTATTCAAAAGAGTTTAAGATAATGGTTAACACAATTCAATGTTGGAAATTTAGATAATCATATAGATTCAGTAGATTGGCCTAGTAATGAAGCTTGTTCGAATGCCTGAATAAGAATTTATTTATATTTATTAATATAAATGCAAGATATTTTTAATTGGATTTTCAAATACTTTTTGTTTTAATTAATTTATGTCTCTTTCAGCTTTAAGAGCAGCAGTTTCATTCTTAACATTAAACTCCTTACTCCAAATATATGAGAATCAACCTGTAGAATTTTGGGATTCCAATTAAATGATGTCACATCCAAAATTAACTCCCATGTTCTAATCAAATCAAGTAATTATCTCATTTAAACTCAGTATTTGAATTTGCTAGCTGCCTTTTTCACACTTACATTTATCGATACTTCTAATAAACTTTAACTTACTAATTCAATTGCAGTTTCCACATCCGTTATCATCTAAAATTTGAAGTATTTTCTATTACCTAATATATAATAGTTTGTTTTTACCCAAAACCTTCAATATGATATCTATCTACTTGTAATTGATAGTCCTCATTTATCAACTCTTTAGGTTGTTTTCTTCATATTATGAAAAAATGCAATTTGATAATATACATCAACCTCATTCCTAGTTTTAATGTTAAGAAAATGTTAAAGAATAAAAAACAAACAAAAAGTAAACTTAGAAAAAGCAAATCTCTCATAAAAAGAAAGAAAAAGTATAACAAAAATAATTACAGTCAACTTAAGAACCTTAAATTGAAAAAGTTGAATAAACAGATAACACAGAAGTAGAATCAATTGAAAATGATTTTACAGAATTTATGAAGCAACCATCTAATGATTAAACTATTACAGAAATAGAAACAGAAAATTTATATGAAGTTAATCATGCTGATTTATCTCAAATTTCATAAGTTAAAGAAGATTCAAGTATGTATTTATTGTAATTTTCTTAGAATTGACATTTCAACTTAAATTTAATGGAGAATTTACTAATTTAAATTGTACTTTTGAAACATTTGATTCAACTATGAACATTTTAAATTCATCATACACTTCAGATCAAATCAAATAAATTAAAATACATTTATTGTTAAACCTCTATGATGAAAATGAAGACTGTTCTTGTAGACTCTGGTGTCTAAAGAAACTTTTATCATATAACTGATGTTTTAACTATCTAAAATTTGCTTTGTGTGTGATCTATAATGTAATTTCATTAAAATATTTATTATTTTTAACATATGTAAGCCATGGGATTATTTGACTTTCTGGATGGAATTCCAGATGATTATGTTCCAAAACAAAGAATGACAGCAGAAGAAACTGAAGAAGCCTTCACATATCTCAAAAATCATCCTCTCTTTCTAGATCACATCCCAGAAGACATTGAAAACTATCCTGAATTATTAGCATTACAAAATCTCTAATATGATGATACTCCTGTTAATATAGCAGCAGCCTTACTCAAAAATGCAAATGAAATCATGAAAAAAGATGGAGATAAGAAATACTTCTAAAAAAAAGCATATGAAGTTTATTCTGATGCTATAGAATAAGATTGTGGAGATAAAGAATTAATGGCTAAACTCTTTAGTAATAGAGCCTTGATTTCATATAAACAAAGTACTCTATCGATTTATATCACTAGAAAACTATAAATGTGCAATTTAAGACTGTAAATGGGCAATCGAAAATGACCCCAAATTTATCAAACCTTATTTTCGATGTGCTTAATGCTTGTATCAAATAATGCATTTTACTGAGGCTCTAAAATTTTGTAATCTTGCACTCGAAATATCTAAAGAAAAAGATATTGAAGAACTCAAGAAATTAACTCTTTAATAAATTGAAAAACAAGAAAAGAAAAATGAAGAAGAAAAATAATTACAAAAGTTATATGCTATTTGTAATCAGAAAGGAATAAGAATGGGTCCATCCAAAATTACATTACCTTCTGAATACCAGCCACAAAAAATATCATTAGAATAAGTGAATCCTCCAATCTTAACTGTCCCAATGCTAGTCACTTACCCTGAATTTAGATAAAGAGATTTCATCTAATATTGTTCAGAACAAACAAAGCTATACTAAATCTTGGCACCATTGTTTTAAACACCTCTACCTTGGGATTAAGATCAATAATATAATCTGAATAAAATTGAATGTTATATTGAATTAGATGATGGAAATTATGCTAAACTAAATATTAAAGCGAAAATGATCTCAATCATGTAGGGCTACAAAGTAACAGTGAAAGAATTCATTGAAATACTTTTGGTCTGTCCAGATTCAAATTATTACAAGAAATAATTCAGATCAGAATATCATGTATTAAACGATTAATGATAAAATTTGTATATAAAATAAAAGTATTTAACTATCAAATCCTTCCATCTCTTCTCTAAATATCATATATTCCAACCCTGGTTTCAACCTAACCCTTAGGACTTTGCACTAAATTATGAGAGTAATATAATCCTTAATCTTGAGATTGTTACCTCTAAAATTCTGTTGCTCCATTTCCTAATGGCTTAGGCATAAGTTTAGATCTAACATAACCTTAATATTCCTCCTTATCTTAATAAGCAGTTCTTTAATAACCTACTTTACTATTTGTAAAGCTAGCAACTCTGTCTCCCATTCCTAATCTATTAAAACTTCTCTCTCTATCATATTATCTGTTCATTAATTGTCCTCCTCTCAACATATTTTCTGCAGCTTAATTACCAATAACATTTCTATTAGTTCCTCTCTCTAATCCCAATCTATCAATTACTGATGTATCTTCATGATAACTCAATCTCTATCCTTAATCATTATATTCCCTTCTATAATACCTTTCTCCAGGCTACTAACCTATACCATTAGGTCTTCCAAAACTAGTTTCTGGTCTAATCCTACCATCAACCTCTTTTCTCTTCCCAAATTCTGACATCTTATCTTCCATATCTGACCTACCATAAGTTGTTCTTCTATCAAATTCTTCTCTCATTTTTCCATTTTCAGGCCTGCTTAAATCTTTTCTACCTAATGGCTCTTATTATTATGAATATTTTTATTCAAAGTACTTATCACCAAATTTATCATCATATCCTCTTTAATATTAATTTCTACTCTCAATTGGAACCCTCTATTCAATGTTCCCTCTTTCCTCAAAAGGTCGACTTTATAATGGAGGTCTTGTACAAAACTATTCTCTTCGTCCTTCTAATCCAGGTCTTCCTTCAAAAATTGTTGTTCCTTAATATTTATCCTCTCCATATGTTCTGTTAAATCCTGCTCTGCCATCAATTTAATATTATCTTCCATCCATTACCCCGGATCTTCCTTCTAAGACATCTCTACCTTCTCCTCTGCCATCCTAAATAGATCTACCATCTGAGTATTTCCTATAATTCACTCCTTGTCGTCCATCTTATAATCCATCTGGACAGTAAGCAGGCCTTTCTTCAAATTACATTCTTTATGCCTATATTCCTTCTACTCCTGACCTAATTCCTTATTATTGAGATCTTTCATTATTATATCCTTATTAGCGATATCTAAAATCTGGAGGTAATCTTTAATCAGCATCAAATCTTCCCTCTGGCCCAAACCTTGCTTAATAAGGAGATCTGCCTTCTAATTCAGGGCGATCAGGTCTTTTTTCAAATTCAGGGCGATCAGGTCTTCTCTCAAAATCAGGGCGTTCAGGTTTTTTTTCAAAATCAGGACGATCTGGTCTTCTATCAAAATCTGGTCTTCTTTCAAATTCCACACGATCAGGTCTTCTTTCAAATTCCATACGATCTGGTCTTCTTTCAAGATCTGCACGATCTGGTCTTCTTTCAAGATCTGCACGATCTGGTCTTCTTTCAAGATCTACACGATCTGGTCTTCTTTCAAATTCTACACGATCTGGTCTTCTTTCAAAAGGCGGCCTCTAATCCTAGACTTAGGGTTTAGTTTCATATGGATTTGTATTTCTCCTGTCATCATAAGGATTAGCAATTCTTCTTTGTTCATCTAAGGGAGGTTTCACTTCATAAAATTACTATTTTGCACCTTCAACATAAGGATTTTAAGGATGTTGTTATTATTAATAAAATCTTCCTTCCAATTAAATTTGATCTTCAAACCCTCTTCTTTCAATCATTCTTCCTTCAATTGGAGTTTTGGAGCCTTCTTAATATTTTCTAACTTAATTTTACTATCTTTAAGAATATTCTTATGATTTTGAAGTGTTATTTCTTTAATCAATCAAACCCAGTTCTACTACTCCTCTTTAATTAAATTCTCTTCTTTCTAATGGTTTTCTATCTTATTCTTATAAATCTTGATTATCTGATTTTCTCACATAATCAGATGCTCTTATCATTCTGTCCATTCTTTCAGGTTATTCTTATTATCCACCTAATGTCCTTATCCTTTCCTAATCATATCTTATCCTATCTCCTTATTGATCAAGTGGCTTCTATTGCATTTCAAAAGAATTGATCTGTCTGGGTGGAATTCGAGAATCCTATCCTGGATACATTCTTTTATATTCAGGTAATTGAAATTCTCGTTTGTAATCTGATTATTAAACATCTCTTCGATATATATCTTATCTTGATTATGGAGTGTAAGTACTCATATTTGCTCTTGGATCAAGAGGAGTTCTTGTCCCAATGGGATCTCTTTTTTGGTTTTCAAAATTCACATAAGGACTCATAACCTCTCTTTCATTGATTTATCTTGATTCTTATTTATAATTCACTTAATCTAAAGGCTTTCTGAGATCTCCTTCTTAATGTGAACGAATAAATGTTTTCCCTTACTCAGGGTTATTATATAAAGATTGCTTTAGATATGGGTTATTGTTGGATAACATTTTTTATTGCTCTCCTGTTTGACGATTCTAATCAAATTAATTTGATGAATATGGAGTTTATCTTTCATATCCTTTAAGTGAATAAGTGCTATTATTTTAATCCAAAGGATTTGAATTTTCTTTCTTCAAATTTATATCAGTTTGAGGTGATACCATTTTCCTGGTTTAATAATCTAGTTATTTAGTGACTTTTTCATTTGATCTTAATCCTCTTTCCTCCATTACCCTTTTTGAATATAACTTTTATTAATCTGTTAAATTAAAAATTGCTGTTAATAAGTATATATATTCAATGTTATTTTTGTGTTTTTTAACATAATTGTTTAAAAATATGATGAAAATAATATAGATCTTATTAGTATATTGACATAAATTAACATATTCAAGAAAATGAATTCAAAGAGTCTTCAACAATAAAATGAAGAAATTTAATTCTCAAATTCCATAACCTTTTAATTTTTTAGGAACATAATGTAAACTAAATTTCTCTACCAAAAACACATTATCTATTTTACAGAAATAATATTATTTTTTTCTAATTATCAATTCTTAACAGAAGAGTTTGTTAATAAAATTTAATTGGCTGATGCTGAACCTTATATTATTAACTTATTGAAAAGTATATATATTAAGATAGCTTAAGATTATTTAATTATAAATTAAATGAGAAATGACTTAGAAAACTGTAAAATTTATTAATTGATAAAGATGTTTTTAAAGTAAAATAGGGTGACAAGATAAGAAATTAAAAATAAGGAAATTTATTGATAAAAGTAGAATTTAATCACACTAATTTAATCATGTTTCATCATGAATTGAAGGGAATTTAGTCTAAAAAATTAATTATTTTCCAAAATTTTGATTGTCATTAATAGAAATTTATAAATAAATTAAATTCAAAATAATGTTTGGATTTCCATTTTCAGGTCCATTTGGAGGTTTTCCTCAATTCATGGATTAAGAAATGAATGAAGATTTTAATGATTAATTTTATTAATAAGAAGATGTAGATAATAAAGAACTATATGAAATATTAGAGATTCCTCCATAATCAGATATAGCTACTGTCAAATAAGCTTATAAGACTTTAGCCAAAAAGTATCATCCAGACAGACCTGGAGGAAATTAACAAAAATTTTAATTAATCCAAAAAGCTAATGAAGTTCTTTCTGACCCTGAGAAAAAAAAGATTTATGATAAATAAGGTAAACAAGGATTATTGAGAAAATTGAATGTCAAGAATTAATAATTTAAAAAGTGCGATCCTTTTAAATTAGAACACAAAATTACATTGAAAGATGTATATCAAGGTGCTTATCATAAAAAAACTTTAAATAACGTTTAAAGAACATGTGAGAGTTGTCAAGGTTAAGGAGGAATATAGTCTATAGATTGTAGATCTTGTAGAGGCTAAAAATTCGTATAAATGTCCGTCTAAGTATAACCTGGATTGAATGTAGTATAATAAGCTCCTTGTCCTGATTGTTAAGGGTATATTGTTTATACTATATCTATAGAAAGGGGAAGATCTTCTTAAAAGGAAATTAATGTAAATAATGTTAAGGTGTTGGTAGAATAGATGGAGAGGTAGAAATAGAAATTCCAATAGAAAAAGGAGTTCCAGATGGATATTGTGTAAAATTATATGGGAAAGGAAATTAAAAAGTAAGGAAATTGTTTTTGTTATAATTAGCCAGGTTTTGAGAATGGAGATATTCATGTTTATTTATAAATTGAGTAACATTAGCAATATATAAGAAAGGGATCAGATTTATTCTATTAGAAAACTATCTCACTCAAATAAGCTCTAACTGGATTAAGTTTAGAATTAGAAACTCTAGATGATAAAATAATTGATGTGACAACAAATTAGATCATTAAGCCAAATTCAATAATGACAGTAAAGGAGAAAGGTTTGCCAACTTTTAAAGATGAACTTCATTTTGGAGATTTACATATTTAATTTAATGTAGAATTCCCTTCATAGTTAAATTAAAATATGAAAAATCAAATATAAGAGGTATTTCTATAATTTTACATTAAGATTTTACCAGGACCCATTAATACAATGAAAAATGCAAATGCATAGAAATTAGAAGAATTTTAGTTAGGAGAATTCGAAAAAAATTTAGCTAAATAAGAAGAAAATGAAGAAGATGATCCAAATCAAATAAGAGTTGATTGTTCAATATTTTGAATTTTTTATATTATAAAATATGAATCAAAATTAAAGGAAATTCGTTAGATGTTTCAATTGTAAAGTTAAGCCTGCTACTATAAAATGTTTTGATTGCAATGAAAATGAACCTACTAAATTATGTTATCATTGTGATTCTACTTTACATCCAGATCAAGACCATCAAAAATAGATTATACCTTATGATTAAATGGTATCCAATGAAGAGAGAACACATTCTATAACTCCAGAGAAATAATAAGATATTACTCCTCATTTGAGTTCAATTTTAAAATCCAGAATAAGAAAAAATGAAGAGAACACTAATTTTACAAATAATGAAGAAATTTTAAATAAGAACTAACTTAAATCGGTAGAGTTAAAATTTAGAATTAAGTTTTAAGAGTAGGAAAATACAATTAATTTATTGAAATAGCATATTGAAAATATAGAGAATAAACATAAAGAGAATTTATCTAAAATGAGAGATTAATTAATCAAAGCATAAGATGAAGCATTAAAAAAATAAGAAGAAACATCTACAGAATTGATTAAAGTTAAGAAATAATATGAAGATAAAATTGCATAATATATTTCATAAATAGAAAGCGAAACCTAGTTTAATAATTCTCTTTAATCAAAATTAGATGAGTTAAGGTAAATATTTATTTCATGTATATTAGAAATACTCATTAAATAAAATAATAAGAATCTTAATAGATTATTGCATAATTGAGAGCAGAAATAGAACGAAGAAAGTTTTAAGAAGAATAAATAAGAATTGAAGCAGAAAATTAAGTGATTTAAATTAAAAAAGAAACACAATAAGAAATAGAAAAAAATATGTCTATACTTAAAAATGATTGCACCTCTTAAGTTGAAGAATATAAATAAAAATTATCAGGTAAACAAGAGTAAATTATATCTTTATAATCTTAAATCTAATAATTATAAGGAACTTTAAAAGAGATAGAAGGAGTCTGGTAGAAAAAACTATAATTTGAATAATAATAATATGATGAATTAAAGTAATAGTTATTTCTAATTATAGATAAAAGTATGATTAATAAGGAGAAGAGTAAGAAATATTAATAAAAGATATAAGAAATCTTTAATCAGAAATAATGATATATCAAAAAGAAAATGAACTATTTCAAAAGGAGAAATTGGGTTTAACTAAACAGTTAAATTAATAATTAGAAAAGAATGAGAAAATGGATAGATTTATCTATGGTGCAAGAAAATCATAGATTAAAATAAAATTATGAATATATATATAATATTTAACTTTTAAGTTTATTGTTATTATTGGGTCTTTTAAATTATTAATAAAATGATCTTAGAGTTGATTACTTAATTAGTAATAAAATAACCTAAAATTATTAGATATCTTAGTAATTTTACTGTTATAACAGTATTATTTAAATTTATCTTTTGAACTTAAAACCTACTTATAAATGATAAAAATTAACAAACTCATAACCTAATTCTTAATTATTCTATTTATTATTTTATATTTGTTTCTTTCTTTCTTTTATTTCTATTGATATCAGTAATTTTATGAATTAACTTATATTATTATAAGAATTTTGTATATATAATTTATTATTTACTCCTATTCAATATTATAAAATTCAATTAGTAATCCTTAACTTTTAAAAAAATAGAAATATAATAATAAATATATATTTTACAACCTTTCTAACTATAATTTTATTTCTTTATCAAATTTTTTTCAGTTAAGATTAACAGTTTATTTATATGTGAGACAAGAAAAAAAGATCTCTGTCTTTAAATTAATACTCTTCATCATTTATCATTATTCATTAATAGTAAATTACTGGGTTCATAATGTATTAATTTATGATTGATTGTCAATAATTATAATATGTAAGAACATATAGCTCTCACTATTGAATAACTTACTAATCTACTTTTAAATAGTGAACAAACTTCGAATAGGAATAGTTTAAATTCATTCTCCTAAAAAAGTTAAACTCATTTTAGGTAACATATTCCAAAAATTGTCTCTTTTGTTGACATTGATGAATTTCAAGAAACCTCTATTTCAAGTGGATTTTAAAATTCTGAAAATCAATCCATTATGGATAAACTCTAAGAATTAGAAGAGGAAAATAAGAAACTAAAAGAAACCTTAAAATTTTATGAAAAAAAAGAATGCAAATGGAAAGATTAAATGAATGACTACTAGTTAGAGCAAATACAATTAAAGAGATAAAATAATGTACTCTAAGACAGATTGAAATCAATAATATAAACAAAAGAACAGATGTCAAAATCTATAAAATAAATTGGTTCTTAAAGATGTAATTTTACATCGCCATTCTTTAATTAGAAACCAGACTAAATTAAGATTTCCATAAATCCTAATTTATAAGTAAGAAAACATACAGCTCCTAGTGGTCTTAAGAATTCTTCACCACATAGAATGTTTCAAGAGAAAAAGATAGATAAATTAACATGAAGTCTTTTCTGATTCTTATTTAATTTATCATGTCTATTTAAATATAGTCACTTTCTTTTAATTGAATATATATATAAGGTGCAATTATTCTATAACATTTTAAATAATTTTTTTTTTTGCTCATTAAATTTAATTATAAAGAATTATAAGGAAATGAGGGTCTCATTTCATAATAAAATGATCTTTGATTTATTGATTTCAATAATAAATAAATTTATTATTTTTTTTAATATTATATCAACACATTCTTCATTCTTGTTTTAATGGGTTCTACACTTTTATGTCCCTAACATTAAAAACCAATAACATAACTAAATATTACAAAAGGATAAGAAAAAAGAATCTTTTGTAGTGATTGTGATACTGAAAACTAAACACTTATAAGTTTTGAAGAAGCCATGAAATTATGGTAAAATCTTGAAGGTAAAGCTGTATAAAAATTTATAACCTTTAAAAATTCTAAAGTTCCTTAATTAGATCTTTTGCATAACAAATTTTAATAATATAAAGAATAAGCATTAAAATATATTAACTCTCTAATTGAAACTACAGATGATTATAGACATCAGTTTATAAAGGCAGTAGATAGAGAGATTACTTAAATAAAGTCATTAAAAGAGGAGATGGATATTTAAAAATTATTAGAAATTTCTGAAATATTGAGTGAGAAATTAATTGAAGAAGAAAATGATAGTAATCATGTTGGTAACTTGAACTTAGAGCGGATCTTAATTAAAGAAAAAGAATTATTAACAGAATTAAAAAAGAATAGTCTAATGATACATTTAGAAATAAAGAAGATTATTTAACAAAATCAACAAGAAGTTAAAATAAGGCCAATAAATTTTCAATAAATTAATAGTGTTAAATAATAATAAGATTGTTTTGCATTAACATTTAACAAAGCAGGAAATATTGTTGTTTCTGGAAGTGGTAAAGATATTATAGTTTGGAAATTTGAATAAGAGAAATTGACTCAACTTTAAACACTTAATGGACATAATTATAATGTAAATTGTCTAACTTTTAGTTAAAACTAATTATTTTTTGCATCAGGTGCCTGTGATTCCTAAATAATGATATGGAAGGAATAATCAAAGAATAATTGGAAATGTGATTAAATTTTAAATGAACATACTAATAGCATTTGTAGTTTAATTATTAACTAAAGTGATGATTTTATTTACTCTTGCAGTCTGGATAATTCAATTAAAGTATGGGTGAAAAATATTGATAATAAATTTGAATTGTATCAATCTTTGCTTGGACATACTGGGTCTGTTTATAGTATATCACTTAATCTAAAAGAGACTTAATTGATATCTTCAAGTAGAGATAAATCAATAATAGTTTGGGAGTAGGGAGAAGATAAATTATGGAAGTAATTATAAATAATTTAAAATGATGATTATGGTTATAGAATAGTTTTTATTTCTAATGTAACATTCTTTTGGCAAAAATATGGTAATGGAGTAGCATAAATATATTTATTTGATAAATCCTCATTAAATTATAAGTTGCTTAAAAAAATTAATATGAAGGAACAAATAGCAGATGGCTATTATTTATCTCCATTGATATTCCATAAGAAATAACATTTAATAATAAGTAAGCACGCCAAGAATGTTTATATAGTAAGAAAACTTCAAAACAATAAATTTAGTTTACTTTAAACAATTGAATTTCCAAGTAGTTCTTTATTTGGAGCAATTTCTATTAATGTTGATTATTTAATTGTTTGGAATGACAAAACAAAAGATATATAAATTTGGAAGAATTAATGAGATTTATTTTATTATTCTAATACCCTAATCATTTTGGATATATTTATTCTCCATTATGAAATTCACAATCTATAACTTAATGATCTCTTTTTATTAATTTACCTTATCCATGTCTTTAGTCTTTTTTAAAATATCCTTCAAATTGAGAATTATTAGGAAATTTTAAAATGCCTTTTCCTTCTTTTTTTCCTTTCTCAAAATCACCTATAAAACAATTTAATTTCTAAATACCTTCATAGATAGTTCCATCAGTTTCAATGAGAATTCCTTTGCCATGCATTACTCCATTTAATAACTATCCTGTATAGTAGGTACCATCAGAATATCTAAATGTACCTTATCCTGAAATCAATCCATTATCATGTTCTCCTTCATAGGTAGATCCATCTTAATAATTTAATGATCCGTATCCATGTTTTTAACCATTAAGATAATTTCCAACATAAATAGTACTATTCGGGTGTTTTTCTGTTCCTTTACCATGAGGTATTCCAAATGAGACTTCACCAATATATGTTATACCATTTTTATAAATAATTTCTCCATTAGTCGCTGTGCCAATCTAATATTAGAAATGAAATTAATTACTTACAAAAAAATCCCCATTTGAAAATAGAATACCTCCATTTGAAAATTAACCTTAATTCCAAATACCCTCAAAGTATGTGCCATCTAATTTTTTCATTTGTCCATAACCATTTTACTTACCTTTACTCCATTAACCCAAATAAACACTGCCATCTGATCCTTACATAGAGTTAAGTAATCTATCTTGTTTGGTTAAAGATTTTTTAACCTATTCCTTAAATTATTTTGGCAACTCAGGAGTTATAAATTTTTCATTATATTCAACCCATTCTTTTGGTTAATCTTATAGTAATTCATTTCTTTTTTCTTCAGCCTCATATTTGGCTTATTTTACTCTAAAACTATTTTATATTTTTATTGCAGCTTAATTTTCATCCAATGTTTGCTGCTGTTGAACTTCAGGTACCTTTTCATTTGGATTTAATTAAACAATTATCTCTTCAATTTATTTTTCTTAGTTCTCATCAGATTTTGGATTAAAAGCACAAGTGCCCATAAGTATAAGAAAGAAATTGTAGATAATTTATTATTATATATCTAATAATATATATTTATTAATAATGTCTGAAAGAACATTAGATTTTGTGGATCAAAGAAATTAAGTAAGAAAACTTATCACATGGCCATGGAATTTTGTATTTGGATTACAAAGCTTCTAAACAGTGTAACATATTTACAACTTTACTGCCAGAACAATATTTGCAGCATCAAGTCTTATTCCATTTTTAAGTAAATTCAATTGTATAATAATATAGCAACATATAACACACATTAATTTGCTTATGCTGAAAATTCAGTTAGATTAACTAGATATAGAAATTATCATGATGATATTATCTGATACATTTGCATATATATACATCAAAAAAAAGAATCATTATTTACAATATATTAAACATAATCATTTCAAATAAAATCTGTATTTTAATTCATCAATCAATAAGAGTGTTTATAAAGAACTTGATTAAAGTACTTTCTTAGTCTCTTATGCTCTTCTCATTAAATAAGGGATCATTATTTCAGTTTTTCCAAAAGGTACATATTTATATATTTTATATCCCTAAATTATATATATATATTATATTACTTCACTAGCTAACTGATAGGTGACATGATCAGATAATCCATATAATTAAGCAAATAAAACATCTATAAAAAATATTTAATAATAAATCTACCTCCTTAATTAGGAATAGAATGTCTATGCATTAATTCTTTAACAAATTCTACAGTTTATTCATTATGACTAGCCACAAAAACTTTAGTTGGTGATTTATTAATATTTAGAATTAATTGTTCTAAATTTCTTTCAATCATAGAAGTAGTAGCTTCATATCCATCATTAATTGGATTATCTTTACTCTATTCTTTTGCTAATTTGGATTCTTCAACCATATAGGCACCTCTTACCATTTTGATACCAATATTTAATTTGAATTTATTTGCTTTTGCTAATTCAAAATCTATTCTATCTTTTGTTTATTTGAGATAATTCTAAAATGTGTTATATACAAGAGTTTAATTTTAATTATAATAGGCTTCCATTTATTCAGAAAAACTATCAATTGCCCATTATAAATAAGTTTATTCTGCATCAACCATTACACAAACTTAATTTTATACAGCAGGATCCATAAAATATTTGATTCTCTCAATAAATTATTCAAATAAAAAGAGATCTTTTTCATTTAAATTATTAAAGTATTTAATAGCAGGATTGTTATTTAATTCAGTTTCAAACATGAATATAGGTTGAACTCTATATCTCCATGTTATTTCATCAATTTCCATTTCATTCTTATTGAATTTTAAGATACCTTTAATAAATTATTTTTATTCGTTTTCATTTAAATTAATTCCTTACTCTTTCAGATAAGAAAATACCTAAATAATAGAAATATTTAAAAACCTATTCAACTGTTATTATTGTTTTGCCTTAACTAATTTTATAGAACATTTCAAATATATTTAATCTTGCTTTATTGATTTACTTCAGTAAATTCATGTCAATTAAACTAGAAACCTTAATTGCAATCATGTTTTTCTTCTCTGGTTTCTTTGCACACTCTAAAACTGTTTGTCTAAATATAGAACTGTTCTCATCATAAAACTTTTCACAATCATCTATTCCTTCAACTGCTTCTGAACAGTAATCAATAATATAGGAAATTTCTTAATAGATTTCAATATATTATTACTATTATTTGATGAAGATAGATATCTTTCAACACTTTCAAGGTTTTCTCCTGCCGTAAATACTTTTCCAATTGTATGATTAACTAGAAAATTAGCCAATCTAGTTCCACAAATAGCATAAAGTAAATCAAAGAGTTTTGGACCTTAATCTACAACCCAATCATATTTTAACATATGATTTATCAATAAATTATTTAAAATTGAAGGTATAGATTTATCTTTGTGAATTCTTAAACTCTAATAATATTGGAGTTAAGAAGAACTCTAATTATAATATTAAGTAATTACATATCTTGTTTAATTAGCCACAGCAAAATTATAAAATACTCTGCTTGATCTTATGAACTTTTAGAATGAAGGTATCATTTTTATTTACATCAATAAATTTAATATATGAAAAACACGATGTCTTCAATAAAATTTATATACAACTTATTACGCACTAATCAAATGATATTTTATCAAAATTATCTTAATTATCTTAATTTTATTTCTTCACTTATATTCATTTCAAACATCTAACTACTAACTCTCTATTTATTATTTAATTTATTTTCAAATTAATTCTTCAACATGGATGTCTTATAAAAAATACTCAAAACCTAGGGAACCAATGTTACTGCCATAGATTTGGAATTCAAGTATATTCAACTTTAATCTATAAAGATAAATAGAGAATTTGGAAGAACTCATGCCTTAATTAGCAAATTTTAGCAATTTAAAAGAAGTACTATAATCATTAAAGAATTAAGCTCAATCTAAATGGAAATCGTCTATCTTATTTACCAGATGATTTGGGATTATTAGATACTGTTGAAGTCTTATGTTTGACAAACAACATCTTTACCGATGTAACTTTATTTAATCTTAAAACATCTTTAGTTAGGATAAGTAATCGATGCTTTATAATCTATGCCTAATCTAATGTAACTTGAAATAAGTCTATCTTCCAAAGAAGAAGAGTAATTTATCATTGAATCACTTCCAAATCTATAAATTTTGAATTCTTAAAAAATCAATTAAGATTAAGAACATGTTGATGAAACTTCAGAATAATAAAGTCAATAATAATCAGATAGATCAATGAGTGCTCAGTAAGAAATAACACTTTAATAATATGATCTTGAATAAATGGCAGTAATTATATATTCATCATCTAGATTTTATATGATAATATAAGAGAATATAAAAAAGAAGATCAAGATGATAAACTTTTTGATTAATAGATTAGAACAATCATGTTAGATTTATAATCTAAAGTAAAGTAAAATAACTCAGATCATTTAACAAATTTATATATCTTAACAGTATCAATTTAATTTAATTTAGGCTAAATATAATTTATATGAAATTTGTTTTAAATCAATTCTTAAATATTTTAAATCTAATGAAAAGAAATTAGATATAATATTTACTAAAATTCATGATATGCATTTATCAATCTTTAATGATTTGAGTAATGTTATATAAAATGTGAAATCATCTTCTAAAAATACTTCATAATTATAGATTAACTAAAAATAATTGGATTTGTCCTAATAATAATAAGTAGACAAAGGTGTTGAAAATAGACTTAGATAAGAATTAAAAGAATTGTAGTAAATAAATAATGAATTAGAGAATGAAAATAAAAGATATTTAGATTTATTGATAAAACACTCAAAAGGTGAAAAAGTATCATTACCAAATAAAGAAAATAACTAAAAATAAAGTGATACTTATCAAACATAACATTAAACAAAGAATTTTCAATAACAAAATATTTAATAGTATAATAATCAAGTATTTTAATCAAAATAATCATAATAAGTCAATTCTATACCATAATAAGTTAATGTTAGAAATTTAACACTTAAATAATTAAAGGATGTTATTAATGAAATTTATGAAAGTAAATAAAAATTTGATTAAAAATGTATTGATTCTAAATTACCCAGAGAAACTATGGAATAACATATGTATACATTTTTAAATTAAAAATATGGACTCAAAAATCTCATTATTGAATGGGCAACTTCAATAATAAATTCTCTTAAGAAATATGCTGCTGAAGATAATGACATAGCTGTATTTGGTAAGATTTTAAGGAATGAATGTGATGAAGAATTTCGATTTGTTTAAACTTAAGTGAAGAATACAATGTAGGAATTATTGAAAGTATTTAGTAACTTGATGATAATTTTAGATGTATTTAAGAGGAAAGCATCCATTGAAACATCAAGCTGAAATTAAAGAAATGCTTAATTAGAGAATAAATGGTTAATTATATGAAGAAGAAGCAGTTGATATAATTAAATATATGTATAATCAAGAGGATTCAGAATTATTATTAGATAAATTGAAGTAATATTATATTGTTCCACCAAAACCAAATGATAGAAGACTTACAAGAGAAGAACAATTATTATTATTATAAGAGAAGGATAAATACAAGTTGGAATATTAGGTTTTTCAGAAAATAATTTTAGACTTTTAACTTAAATCACATGAAAAATATTTAAAAAAATTTATTGTTATTTTTAAAGAAATGGATACAGATCTTAATGGAATAATTGATGAAGTATATATTATTTATATATATTTAGAATGAATTCAGAAATTTAATAGATGTTTTGAATTTTGATGCTGGTGACTTAGATATTTAAAGATATTTAAATATTATTGATCCTTATAGTCATTAATAGATAACATTCTCATAATGTGTTACATTGTTTTCATCTGAATCTGTTCCTGGATCAAATGGATAAATGTAAATACTCTAAAGAATTTCAGAATTATGAAATTTTAATAATACATATATAAATTGATTTAGTAAATTTATAAAATTAATGGTGTGTTTGAGTTTAATAATTAATTATAATGAATCCTTAAGTAGATTTTGGAAAGTCATCTCTAATGCTATCATTATAAGTTGTAGCTTAAGCTAGTTTGTACACAAAATTGTAGATTGAGAGATAACATCTATTTACAAGCACAGTTATAGATGCAACTAATGATTTTAAATAATTGTGTTTGATTCATTTAAATTTTCTTCGTAATTAGCTCTATAATCCTGGATTATAACCTGTGTTAGAGAGCTAAGAAGAATATAATAATAGAAAATCATCCTTATATTCACCACTTTTAAAGAATAGACAATTTAAAAGTTTAGAACCTTCCTTAGATATTTATGTATAACCGGTTACTGCTGTTTAAAAAAATAAATATCAACAACCTTAATATTTTAGTGTTCATTAAAGTACCAAAAGTGTTGAAACCTTATCATAGCAATTATCTCAAATAAAGGTTGACAAATAATAAGATATATTAATGAGTGAAAAGATTGACAGAGAACTTGATAATGTAGATCCTTCTATTGAATTATCATAAATTAAAGATGAACACTATTTGAGAGACTTTTCTGAAGTGTAATAAGATTAAAAGAAGAGACAATTATAAAAATATAAGAAGTTTGAAAAAAACAATTAGTTTTCTTAAGCTAAATCAAATTGGTATGAAGATGCAGATATATCTTATTAAATAACATCTCATAGTGATGATTTTTCAGTAGAGAATTCTCATAATTATTATTGGGATGATGAATAAGAAGATGATGATGATAGTGAGGAATTTTCTATTATGGATTTTTAAAGATAAATAATTGATATTCAACCTGAAATCAATGATCAATATTAAAATGAAAATAGTCTACCATTTCTAATAAAAACATCAGAAAGCTAAATAAAAATTGATCATAATACTCCAAAGAAAAAAAGATTGTATTGTAATAATAAAAAAATACCTGTTTGGGCATAAGATCTATCGGTATATGAATAATAATAATAATTTATAGATAGTATAATAAAAATGTGGATAATAAAAATAAGATCCAGCCCATTTATTTGGTATACTTAGTTAAAAAGCTGTAGATTAAGCATTTTTATTATCTAATAGTAAATAAGCAGAAAATTCTATGAAATGGAAAAAATAAAAAGAGATTCTAAATAATTAAATACAAAATTTAAATTCTAAAAGCAAAGAAAGTTATAGAAAATTAAAAAAATATTAATAAAATGTAATTATATTAATAATAAATTAAAGTCAAGCTAAAAATTTAATGATTATCGATAGAATTTTCTATTTGGTTAATAAGTAAGGAAAAATTTCTTAAATTTATTCCCAAAAGATACATAGGCAATTACTAAATGATATTAATAAATTAATTATGAAGACAATTTTAATATGAATCAAAAGTTTAAACTAGACCTTACTCTATTTGTTATATCCTAATTCTCCTTTAAATGAATATTCTTTTTTTCAACTTTATGAAATATTTGGTTTACTGGACTTTATTTTTTATTATTACATTCTAGTTAATTTTCATCATTAATTTTATTTTTTAGAAATGCTTATAATATTTCAATTTAATTAGAAATTGAATTGATCTTTGATTATGAAATCTATTATTAAATTACTAATTCATTAAAAGCAACAATAAGTAATGTAATATTATCACTACTTTTACGAAGTACAACTTCTTTAAGAACAGAATCAACTGCTGCTGAAATCTAACCATGTAAATTTTATGTATTCTTTTATTATTCAAGTTCTGTCCAAATCTTTTTTATCACTTCTTCAGATTTCATCTTATCAAAAATACCATCACCTAAAATTTTACATAATATCTTACATCCCATTACAATAAAATCATTATCTTAAGTTATACGAAAAATTTAAATATCTGGATCTGCAATCACCACATTTGGATTACCACCAAATTATTCTAATTTTGCCTCTATATCTCCAAATGTTCTAGAAACTGATAATCTTCCAGGGAACACTCTATATGGTCCTACTATTTACATACCATTTTCATTTATTAGATGTGTTTAGTATATTTTACCTCCATTTTTTTAAATTCTTTCATATTCTATTTCTGGTTTATGATCCATTGATAATTCCATTAATTTTTTACCTTTTTCTAAACTTAATATTGCTCTACAATCTCCAACATTTGCCACATAACAATAATCTCCTACTACTAAACTAATTAAAGCACAAGATCCACTTCTTTCTTATTTTCCTTTACTATATTATTCTAAAGCTTAGGAAAGAAAATCTTTTTCTGCCATTTAAAAACCTTTTTTAATAGCTGATACTGGATTCCAAGGGAATTCACTTTACTTAGTTACATATTAATGTAAATTATCTCTAAGAAAATCAGCACAAGTTGAACCACCATGTCCATCATAAACACCAAAGAATGCACATTTAGGCCAAGTTTCTTAAGATCTATGTTATGGTTTGATGATATTCAATATTATGGATACTCTATCTTCATTATAATTTCTTATGATTCCTTAATTTGTATTTGCTGCATAACCTTTAATTAGACCATTATTATTTTAAGAACATCTAGTTGGTTCATAATTAGGTAGAACTACATTTCTACTTTTGCTAAATTATTTTAGATCAACTAAACTATGATAATTAATCTCTTATTTTTTGAGTCTAGTCATTTTCTTTTAAGTAGGAGATACATCAAATTGATATTCTTTTTATAATGATGTATGTTCTTTCTATTTTTTGATTGTATTAATATCAAAAATAAGATTATTTAGAGATGAAAAGTGATCCTTTGATCTGTAGTTCATAATAATTTTAATTTGAATTTATAATTATTATACAACGTACATTATAAAATTGAACACAATAATATTAAAATTTATATTTATATATCAATTAATATATTAAGATGCAACAAATGCCACTATAGGTTTTTCATATCTTAAACCTAAGTCTTCTTAAATTATTCCTACCAAATAAGGCATTTATATTTTTATTGTTCTATTCCCTAAATCTTTTATAAGTGTTTAAGTTATAGTATGATTATAGGTCAATGAGAAATTAATATAAGACCAGTTTGGCAGAGGTTTATCTATAGCTAGACATGTTTAGAATTAAGGTATAAAAAGATCAGATGAGGTTTATGGTTATTTATTAAGGAATTCCTATATATAAAGAGAATAGAATACTTAATAAATTCTTTCAGTGAATTTAACATAGTCATCTTGAACTGATTGAATTTGATTTTAAGCTACTTCCATAGCAAAAAGATAATATCCTGGATTGAATAATTTTACATAATAAACCCTAAGATTCATTATTGGGATATTAGAAACATAGATAAAATTCTATTCATTAGGTATTTCTATGTATTTTGATCCTTCTATGATAATTTCCCTTGATCTTAGCCACTTTAATTGGAGATTTGTATATTATGTCAACACTTATGTATGTTTTGATTCAATGGAAGGATGAGACGATAATTTTTCAAAATATTTTTAAACTTCTTATTAATTTTTAAATTCAGTGAAATTTGTCATAGGTAATTAAGCTAAATTAATCTTTATCTTATCAATTATAAATTAATTTTATTCATAAGGTTTATGCATATTATAATGAAAACAATCTTCAGCAAACTAAAATATAGTTTTATTCTTTAGATAACTTAAAGTGTTGGTTTCTTCATTTCTTGCTTCAGATTATTAAAGTGAGTAATATGAATTAAATTTAATAGAAATATTTTGATCTACTCTAGGTTAGCTAATTTTGTGATTTAAATAATAGTATACTAAGAATTAGATCGTTTTATTGTAAAGATTGTCCTCCTTAATTATGTTTTATAATCATTTTCAACTATTCTCCATTTAAATCCAACTTTCTTTATTGCTTCTGAAATATACTTATTAGCCATAATCAGTCCATTATTCTATGCATAATGATTCTATATATATATATATTTATATAACTAACTTATGCTATTAATATTTCTGATGCAGATATATCTTATCCAAAAACCAAATCTACTATTTGTGTTAAAAATATATCAAAGAAACATTCAGATTTACATGAAATCATTTCGATAATCCAAATTCTTTCATGAATCTTATTTTAATCTACATATAATATACAATATCCTTGGATTAAGTTATCTATAAAAAACTATAATACACAAGACTCTTACTAATAATACATTATATCAATTAGTTTTTATGTATTTTTCTCAAAAGTATTATGAGTTATTTAACAAGAAAATCTAACTATTTCTTTAACTCTTAATTCAATATCTTTAGGATTAATTTACATCACCAATATCTCAAAATCTTAGTCAATTTTCTTTGCTATTTAAATAGGTAAACATTTTTTTATTATATCTTCTTATTGTACTAACATTGAAAATATTGGTTTATTAATGTAATCCAAATCTGATTAAACTATTCCTATGATAAATGGAAAATTGATCAATTTCTCTCCTTCAAAACTATAATTAACACTATTCATTCCAATTCTAGGAAAATTAATTTCAAAAAAGGTTTCACTAGTAAAATAAGATTACAATTTGCAATTTGTTAAATTTTATCTATTACCAATACAACTGAAAAAAGGAAGCCATATATTATATTATGATAAACTCTTTCTATCATATTTCTCAAAAATCTAATTAACAAAAGTTGATAAATTTAAAGTAATCTCATCATTTTTTAATTCAAAAATATATCTATTGTTAATAATTTAATATTTTACACTTTAACAAAAGGATCTGTTGTAGATATTAAATACAATTTTCGTAGACTATTTTAATCATTACTTGATAATTGTAATAATGATGCTTCTTCTAAACTAGTTTTGGATCTCTTTTTAATATATAAACTATACTGATGGAAATCGTATATAAGGTTAATACGTTTATTTATGAATTTCTGATGAAAACACAAGAAATTGTAAATTCATATTAAAATATTACAAATACACAGGAGTTCCTATTGGAGATTTAAATCTTGGACAAACTTTTACAACATCTTTAATATTTGATATATGGTGAAATGAAGATCCATATATTTTCTATTTCTAAAATTATATTATTATTAATATTTACAATTAAATATTTTGCATTTTCTTAAGTCTTTTCATCAAACACAATTAAATTAGCCTTACCTAAATTAGCACAGAATTAACATTCCATTGTTTCTTCATCACTATTTAATACTAATTTTTTTATTCTTGATAAGATTCTTGCATAAATAAAACATATTGGATCATAAATGATTAACATATTTTACTATTCCTACTCTGTCCTTTTTATATCAAGTACATATTAAGTATAATTTACTTTTAGATTTTCTACAGTTATTATTTTAGAAAAATTAAAATTAAGTATTTTCAGATTAGACTCAAAACATTCCAATAAAGTTAAATTTATACCTAATTACTCAAAAGAATCTCCATTATCTATTAACATTCTTATAAAATGCTATATAATTTTGTCAAATATCTATTCTTTACACACAATTAAATGAATCACCCATTTTCTAATATTACAATCCTATTCAACACTAGCCAACATTATGCCTAAATCAGATATTTACAACATTATGGCTTCCAAACCATAACTTAATGTTTCTTATATATATGTAGAAGGTTATAAAAAACTTTTATGGAAATCCTCAAAATTAGAAGAAAGCCAAAAACTTAAAATTTAAGGAATGTCCTTTATTGGCCATTCCTTAATTATAAATGATATATCTTCTGATTTATAGATGACTTAACTTTTATATTCAGGAAGTGGAGGTAATTCAATCTAAAGTTTACTTCCCTTTCTAGATGTTGGTTCACCGCTTTACTATTCTTTTGCTCTAAAGAAATTGGTTTTTGTTCTTATTATAGTTTTATTCTTTTTTTCTACTTTTTTGGATTCAAATGAAATTGAAATATAAGTTTATAATTCTTTGATTTTTTTTAAGTATTTTTAATCAAGCTTATGTTTAGTTAAATAATCAAAATATTCTAAATCTCTTTCATAAGCTTAATGAATAATTTCCAAATAAAATATATCCTCTGTTTCATTTATTTGAAAGAATTTCAAAAGTACAGGATTTTTCTGAAAGAGTAACTTATGATCTTTCTTAATTTTGAGAATATAATTCTCTCCTTAATAAATCCATTAGTAATTATAGGCATACTAAATATATAATTTATTCACCCATTTTCTGTAGTACTCTATGAGATTTAAGGTAATTTTTCTAAGATCATAAATGTAATTAGAAATAAGGCATACAAATTCTATAATATTCTCATTTTATTATATTTCTAATGCTTCATGTAAACAAATTTCTCTACTAATAGTTAATTGATGTAAAGTCTTTATAATGCTTCCATGTAGTTTATAACTTTCAATTTCTAATCTCATCAAATATTCCTAACTTGCAAGATTTGAAGTTAAAATAAAGTAGTAATACTTCTAATGAATTTCAGGAATCTAGTTTTCATCCCAAAGTCTTTATATCTCAAAAAATAATTATCTTTAAGGGAAATTATTCTTTACTAATGTATTTACATAAATATACTTTCTATTAATTCTATAGTTTATTTAGGTCTAAAACTCTAAGACACTTTAGGACTAGTTTTAGGACTTAAGATTGTTGTATTAAAATTAGATCTATTTGTAGTTGATGCTAATTATAAATGAAATTATCCTGCCCTTGGTGATTTATTAAATTACATTTATATAATAATTTTTATCAATTGCTATAAGAAGTACATGTAAAAGGTTACTGCTCTAAAGCAAGGAATCCATATCTATTACTATTTTCAACTCCCCATGCAATATTACCAAATATGTTTAATATAACAATTCCAAAGTCAATATAAAATATTACATGTCCAAACTTGTACTTCTTTAAATAATAATATCCTAAATTAGTAAATGTAAGCACTCCAATAATCTATTATAATTAATTAAATAAATACTCCTAATGCATAAAAGAAGAATTAATCACCAATAGAAATTATTGAATTTTAGATATTTCCAACTATAAGTTCTGTAAAAACTTATAAACAAATTAAAAAATAACAATAATTTGCTGTGGCACCTGCAACAGCAGCTATCAATTTAAATTGAACCATTGTAATAACCATCATTAATCCTGCAGCCATACCAACGAATCCTGCAACAAATCCAGTTGCCCATCCTGCAGTATAAATTAAAAAGAATTTCTCAAATTGATTATAATATCTTTCATGATTATAAAAATTTATTGTGTCTTTCAATAATTCTTTTTTCCTCTAAAAAAAATATACTAGACTTGTTATTATCATATTGATAGATATCAAAAGTAGAACTACATAAAAGTTCCAAGGTTAACATGGTTCCTTATCTTTATTTTCATTATTATTTGTATTGCCACTTGGAAAGAAATATGGTGATAATTATTATGGAGAAGATCTCATCAATAAGATTAACTAATTCATCTTTTAATTATTACTTCATTAATTGTAAAATTTAACAAAGTTATAAGAATAGGTGTTAATGGAAATCTTTAACATTGTTCATCATAAAATATCTTATATAATTTGGCTTAATTTTCACTGTATTAATTTTGATCTTTCATCTCTGTTAAACTTAATAGAGCTGATTAATTTCTTAAATCTTCATTTGTCTCTTTACTCTTTTCTATTATATCCTATTTCTTAGCATAATATAATAAAACTGGAGAAATAACAACAAAAAATAACACCTAAAAGGATAATAATGGTAACAAAGGTAGAAAATTTGCTAATTCACTTCCCATACACATACTTATTGGAATTCCTAATGTGTATATAAGGCCTATCTCAAAATTGATTATTGGTCTTTCTTCTACATCAGGATGACTAAATCTATTCATATTATACTTCTAGAAAAAGATGAATATCATATTCACTAATTAAGCACTAAACATTAAACATGATGTAATATCCCCTGCTATTGTTGCATCATAATTTAAAATTGCTTATAGAAAAGGTCTTTTCACTGTACCTCCTAAAATTGATCTAACCTATTATTTACCTCCCAATGCACCCAAACTTCCTATTCCTATAACTGGTATTATCAATAAATAAATAATAATATTTAATGCGTTCGGGTCAAGTATTGATTTCCTACAACACCCTTTTATATCAATTCCAAAACCAGAATCTCTCTAAATATTCAAAGGTAAACATTTGCTCAATTATCCACATGAAGTTGGACTACAAGCAAGACCACCATTATAAAGAGAATAGACTGAGTCTGTACATGTGGGCTATTTCATTCAATTTTAATTAAAAATGTCTCTAATAACCATTGATTAAGATTTAAAACAAAAATTTGATCTTATATTTAAAATATGCAAATAAAATCAAACTCAAGAAACATAGTATTAGAATAAAATTATCCAAATCCTGATTTTGTATGCAATATCATATTTAGTTCTAAAAATTTTTAAAGTATTTTGTAAATTTATACTAATAATATTATTATAAAGTATAATTATTATATTTTATTTGCAATTAAATAAGGATTTAAATTGAATTAAATCTTTAAGAAGCATTCCAATAATTTTTACTGTTTTGTTTATAAAAGTGTATTCAGTTGCAATAATTTCATATACATAAATTCATTATTAAAATCTATAATAACTGATTATATTAAGGTATATTAGTTGAATAACAAAAGAGAATATGAGAAATCGTAGATGGATATAAACTTTGCTGCTTTGATCCTTATAATTTTTTATTAAAAAATATATCTTTTGTTGAGGAATATCCATTAAAAAAAGGTAATTGATTTTATTTGGCAATTTTATGAATTTATAGAGGATCAAATAAATGTTAATTTAATTATTAAAATTTATATCTAAGCAATTGTTTTTACACTTTAAAAATATCTTATGTTTTATTTCAGATTTAAATAATATTTAGTTATATCTTTTTTTGATTTGATCAATGTATTAGAGATTAATTGTTTAATCATTCAAAGTTATGTAGAAAAATATTATATATTTAACTCATTCATCTGAAAAAAAAAATTCAGATCAATTTTATTTGACAAGAAAGCTAACAATAAGGGATGTGAATTTATATTAAGGGCTTTTGTTTGTTAATTACAAATAAGAAAATTAATTTTACTTACTACTCTAATTTCAAGATTAAATAGTAATGAAGGCTTTAGATTAAAGCGACGATTTGTTTAGAGAATATGTAAAACAAAAACTTAATTATGTACTAATTGATTTATATTAACAAATAGAAAAATAGATATATATTGATATCATTAATAAATTATTAAGAAAACTTAATAGCAAATTCAAATTTATCATGATATTCAAATATTCATGATTGCGTTAGCATCAACAATGTTTCATAATTTAACTTAATAAAGAAATTTGACATAGAAGAGTTTATTGAGTAAATTTATACTATTAAGATTTTGGAGATTACGTAGTATTATTTCAAGATCAATTGCAAATTTGTAGATCTTTATACATAACTAGATTAAAGATATTTGAAGTAATTATTTTAAAACTGATTTTTTGATTTTTAGAGAAACAATCAAGATCAAAAAATAATCATTCATATTATTATTCAAATCGCTAAAGTCTTCGAAAAAGAGGAATTCAATTAATAAATATTAATAAAGTTAAGATAATAAAGATCATCATATAAGTAAAGCTTTAATATTACTTTACCAATCAGTAATCATAAAATAATAATAAAAATGAAACATCATAATTTTTAATCTTTTGATTTGCTATTATCAATATCATTAATCATTTTTAGAAAGATTAGAACTAATGATAAATTAATATTAAAATAAGGTTGAATAAATAGAAACTTTATGGAGTTTTAAATATTTTAATGCTTTTGAAAAGAATTATCTTTCTTTTGCTGATGTTTTAATTTTACTCTTAGGACAATATTATAACAATATCAAACTTGGTGAAGCATTACTTTGAATACTTTGATCAAGTTCCAATCGTTTTATTAAACTCAGTTCAGGAATTCTGATTGTATATATTCTAATCAATGTATAAAAAACGGATTATAAATATATTTATGTTAAAGCAATTGCTAGTGGCATGGCTGCTAGTCAGCGTATCTTTACAGTTCAAAACGTCTGCTAGGACGTAGATAACACCTTTGGAATCAATTTTATCAATTGATCCCTCTGGATGGACTTGTGACAGTCCAAGCTATAAAGAATAGTTGGGAGCATAGCATGATATTGATTAATGGATAGACATTGTCAAACATAAAGAGGGATTTGATGGGGATTTGTAAGTCTTGGCTATGGTCAAGGCTTTAGTTGATAGAGTTTTGTTAACTGTCTAACACATTTCAGGAGGGTCGTTTATTCAAGTCAAATAGTTGCATCATTAGATCTCAAAGCATTTCAAATCACTATCTCAAATTGAATCTACTTCATCCTGGTATGATATTAATGATATTTTGGGATATTTGGAAGTACTTAATAAAGCAAAAAGTAATAATCATATATCTAATTATTAGGTGAGGAAGACAAATTATAATTGGCTTAAACCATAGCTACCAAGATCTCAGAGTTGATCTAACAAATAACTGAAATCTAATTGTAATTAAACACCATTCCTATTGAAATTGATTAACTCTATGATCTTGCCACAAGAGTCAATGAAAAAACATCAAAATGCAAGGATTATTGGGCACCATAATTAGAAGCTGATGCAAAAGCTGAGGAAGACGAAAAATAAAAAGAATAAGAACAAGAAAATGCTAGATTAAGAGCAGAAGAAGAAGCTAAAGCAGCAGCTGAAGCAGCAGCAGAAGAAGAAAGAAGAAAAGAAGAGGAAGCTAGAGAATTGGAAGAGTTGAAGAATAGAGTAGATATCTCTCCAGAAGAAGCTGAATTACTAGAATAAGAAGCTGAGAAGGAATTAGAATTAGCAGAAGAATTAGAAGTTGAAGCAGAATAAGAGTTAGATTCTGCAAAAACGGCTGAATAGGAGGCAGAAACAGATGCTGAAAGAGATGCAAGAGAAGCATAAGAGGCAGCAGAGAAAGCAGCAGAATCAGAAAAGGTCTTGGAAAGTGCTCAAAATAAAGAAGAAGAAGCTTGTTTAGATGTTGAGGAAGCATAAAGAAGATTAAAGGAAGCTTAGGAAGCAGCTGAAGAAGCAAGAAAAAGAGCAGAAGAAGCTGAGAGATTGGCTGAAGAAGCTAAAAAGGCTAAAGAATGTGAGCCAGTACCTGAACCTGAGTCAGAAGAAGAGGAAGAGGAGGAAGAAGAGGAATTTGATTGGGAATCAGAAGAAGAAGATGGTTGTGGAGATGATGTTTTAGAAGATTTGATTGACACATTGATTGATGCAGCAACAGGACCAAGTGCCTATTAGCCAAGTTGTGGATATCCAGGATGTTAAGAACAACCAATCATTATTATTGTTGAAGATGATGAGGATGAACCTAAACCACAACCTGAACCATAACCTGAACCAGAACCATAACCTGAACCAGAGGAAGAAGAAGAAGTTGTAGTTGAAGAATAACCAGAAGAAGAAGTTGTTCTTGAGCCAACACCAGATGATGAAAAAGTAGAAGAATAAGAAGAAACAGTAGAAGAAACAGTAGAAGAAATAGTTGAGGAAATATTTGAAGAGATAATAGAAATTGTTGAAGAGATCTTTGAAGAATTTGTTGAAGAGGATGACGATGATTTTGGTAAATTAGAATTTCCAGATGAACCAGCATTAGAATAACTTGTCTATACTTTAGATGAGAAAACTGATAGTGTTGTTACATAAGAAACATCTCCTTGGGAAAAAGAAGTTGTAGATGGACCTGATAGCAGAATTAAGACATCAGTTGAATATAGTTATGGTTTATGGACATATTTCAGATACAATGGTAAAGTAAAGATCTCAGAAAAGAAGGAAGTTTTGGCAGTTGGAGGTTTGAGTGGAGATGATACTAATAGATTAGTAACAACAATTGGAGAAGGATTCTATAATTTCTAAGTATTTGAAGGAGATGTTGTAACTGAATTATAATTAGATTATGGTAAGTATTTAGATGCTGAATGGATTTATGTCTATTTTGGATATAAAGAAGGAAAGGCAAATGGTTATATCTATTGGGGTAGAACTTAAGTAATTAAGACTGTTACTTTCAAAGTTACATAAACAGCTATTGTTAAAACAATTAAATTCTAATCTGGAATTTGGAAGGGATTTAAAGGATTTAATGGAATTATCACCAATGTTAGAGTTGTCTTAAACAAAGACTCATTTGTAGAGACAGAGGAAGAGATGAAAACATTGATTGAAACCAAATACACAGTTCCTACAGACCCTGATCTAGAATACAAGGAAGAATAACATTATGATAAAGTTGAATATGATGGAATAATTAACGAACCTTCATTCCATTGGGATTTAGATGGATATAGAGAATATTCAGTATCTACTTGGTTCAGATATGTAAGAAGAACTGAAGGAGCACACTAAGTTATCTTTAGATTTACATCAAACGAACCAGATTCAGGAGAAGTTGCTCATGGATTATGGGCACTTTCATTATGGTAGACTGAACAAAATGATTATGAATTTGCTACATATTCAGTTGAAGAGAAGGATAAGTTCAGTAATAGAATAGATAAAGTCACTATTGATTAAGAATCACAATAATTATGGACTTATGCATACTTTGGGTATAATCATGGAGATTTCTAATAATATATGGAATGGCCTGATAGCAAGGCTGAATTACAATTCAAAGGTTGGCATGTTGTAGCCAAATATTGGGCTTTGTATTTGGGATAAGGATTAAAGTACTTCTTCCATGGAAAGACTGCTTATACAACTATTAGATTTGGAAAAGGTGCTTGGGGATCTCCTACAGATTTTGATGATTATAAGGTTGGTAAGATTAAATTATGGCCTGGAGTGTAACTTAAAACATATGATCCTAAATGGATGAATCACAAAACAGAATCTGAATATGATACATTAATTCATGAAGAGCCTGATTGGGTTACAGATGGTGTTTATGAATATGGTTTTGGAATGTGGACTAAATTTTTCATTACAAATCCTTCGAGAATTTATGAAAAACCTGATCGCATCTTAGTAGGAAGATTAGGATTCACAGATTAAGATGAAGCTGAATTTGCAGTATATATTGGAAGAGGAAGTTATGAATTCTGGGCAGGTTCAGGAAGACCAGTAAATTATGGAAAGAATTTAGATGGATATTGGAATTACATTTATTTCAGTTACTCAAAATTGAAATAAATTGCAGTTGGATATGTTAATTTCAACAAATTAAAATAAGTATAAAGAACAGTTTTTGATCCATTTGATGCTGATCCTGCTAATAATTATGTTAGATTCTTATGTCGGATAATGGAAATAGACTGTTTATGGATTTAATGGAAGAATAGCTCATGCAGTTGTCAGACTTGGAAGAGGATCATTTATTAATGAAATAGCTGAATATGAAACATGGATTGAATAATACAAGGTTCCAGTAGATGATGATTTAGGAACAAAAGATTATGAAATCTAGGGTGCTGATAACAAAGATACTGAAACATATGATACTTTTACTTATGAAGATGGAGCAACTGAAACAGAATAATATTCAGTTTATGGATGGTTCAAATATTACGGAGGTTTAGATGATACTGAAGCATAAACAGTAATCAGATTAACTAATAATGAACCAGGATTCTTGAAAGATGCTGATTTATTAGGAGATAGAACATTATCAGTGATTCAAAAAGGTGGAGATATGGAAATTGGAACTTATGACATTGGATTCATTGATACTGATTTCAATCTTAATAGAAATGCAAATGTTGCACTAGGAGAATATAGAGGAATTTGGATGTATATTTGGGTAGGATATTCCAGATAGGATGAATATGCTGGTTGGTTCTTTGGTTTCCCAGATATCAGTAAAGGAGGTTTATTGAAGAAAGTATTGCATTTCTCTCCAAAATATCTTGCTGTTTATTTCGGAAAAGATGGATTAATAAGAATTTTGTTGGTAAATCAAGACATGTTCATGCTTGCTATGGTAGTACATAATGCTGGCACTATGTTGATAAAGTTGAAGTAGAAGTTGATCTTCCTGCTTGGATCCCATATAAACTTAATAATTACTTTGAATTCTATGTTTAAAATGATGCTGATGCCTTGATTGTTGCTAAGGGTGATGAACCAGCATTAGATGTTGAATTCACAGAGACTAAATTCCCAGGTTCTGACATTGAAGCCATTTATGAATATGGTATTGGTTTATGGACAAGATGGTTGATGAATTATCCATTTATATTATTAGAGAAAGCTGAATCTCACTCTATATTTAGATTCACTACAAATGCTCAATATGAAGATGCTTAAAAGAATGGAGATAGAACAGTATCAGCATTTGTTGGAAGAGGAGAGTATAAATTCAGTACATATGATGCAGTTCTTGATAAGAATGAGATTACAACAGGAACCAAATTTGATAAAGAATTAGAAGGATATTGGAACTTTGTTTATTTCTGCTATAAGAGAATTCCAACAGGACCAAAAGGTATTGGATATGTTTATCTTACACATTAAAATGTTGTTAAGAGAGTTGAAATTGATAGTGCAAAACATTGGTTGTTGAGAGACTATGCTAGACTAGTAATTGGAAAGAAAGAATTTGGACATTCAGCATTCCAAGGTAAATTGTTTGATCCAAGAGCATTTTTGGGCAAAGATAGTTACATTGATTCAAGTGAAGATTTACTCAACATTGTTGTTCCTAAATTCAGACCTTATCCACCATATAAAGATAAATAAGATAATGAACCAGTCTAAGTAGAGAAGGCCAAGATGACTTAAAGAGTTTTTAAATCATATGAAGAAAAGTACAGTGGTGTATTTGAATACAGTGTTTATGGATTTGCTAAGGGTAATAAATTAAAGAATGTTACTGATTGGACTACACTTGTTAGAGTTACATAAAACACTCCAGATATCTAAGCTGATAATGATAATGCAGGAGATAGAACACTCTCAATCTTTATTGATAAAGGTGCTTGGTATTTCAGTACTTATGATTATGGAGATATAGAAACTATAGATGATGATGTTGGTTCAAGTATTTATTTATATTTATATTCTTTAGTTGACAAAAAGTTTGAAATGGGTAAATATTGGGGTAAATGGACATACTTCTACTTTGGATATTCATTCCATCTTAAATAAGCATATGCATATATTCGTTAAATCGATTAAACATCCAACTCTTACCTGTTTGAGGAGATCTATCAATTTGTACCAAACTATTTGAGTGTGTTCTTCTCTGAGGATGGTTATGGCAAATAATTTGATGTATTAATCATTCTCATTTCTTTAGGGTGAAGCTTTTGATTGGTATTTGGGTATTGGCGATGGTGCATTTACTACAAATCCAGAACCAAGAGAGTGGCCAGTTGATCCAGCACCTCCTCCCGATAGAATTTTGTCAGCTCTACTAGCCAACTAAGGATTTAACTCAGGCAGAATCATCAAGAGTGGTGCAACATTCTTATAAGTCGAAGGATCTGTCAATTTAATCTAAGAAAATGAAGAATGATATAAACAATCATAAATTATTATTATTATTTTTAATAAATAATAAATATTCATCATTTTCTAATCATTATTTTAATGCTTAAATAATATTAAATGCATATATAAATCAAGAAAAATGAATTACATTTATATAAACAATTTATATCCTTTAAATAAAGATATATCATTATTCTTTTAATGCATTCTTTAATAATTAATACATTTCCATTGCTTAAAATAGTCTTCATCAAATTAATATGAAATCCTCAAAATTTATCAGATTTGAAGAATTAAATACTATTATATATTCAAATATTATAAGTCAATATTGTTTAGGTGTTATATTGAATCAATTTATAAAATAATCCAAAAACATTAGGCAATCAATTTGATTCTCTTATTAATTTAAAAATCACTGGCTTAATAATAATTTTAATCTTTATTAATAATAAATTATAAAGTAACTCACATAATCTAACATTGTTTGCACTCATGATTCTCATTTTTCTAAATCTTCTTTGAACAATTCAAACAGTATAAACTCTCTTTACATATATTACTCTTACAATAACATTAACTTAGATATGTTTATGTTTCAATACTTTAAAGTTTCTATAATTTGGCATTGCAAAGGATTTAAAGTTAAACATCCTGGACATTTCTACTTATTTGGTTTTATTTTTCCAATTCTACAAGCATTATATGGATTATTATCAATAAAATGTGTATAATGATCTTCCTTTTTTAAAATAAGAAAGCAGATTCCACAAAAATAGATCTAACCTTTACAATATTATGATTGACATTTTAGAAAATTACAACCTTCCTCTTTAAATACTTATATCTTGCATCTAGGACATTTTCCAGTGATAACTTATTGGCAACACTTGGATTCATAAGGTTTTCTACAATTCAAACAATAAATTTATTTACATAAAGGACATCTGGAATATTCTAAATAAATATATTACATTACTTGCATTTTTGCTAACAATAAACTTATTATTGCAATCATTATGACCACAATCAACAATCATTTCATCATCATTTAAATTTTCAATACAATTATGTTTTAATGAATATTCTATTAAATCATTATAGATCTCTGTATTTTTGAAGATTTCAACAGAAAACTTGGATTTACATTCTGGACATTTATAATCATCAATTGTAAGTTATAATGTTTTTAGTTTTTCTTAAATCATGTTAACTAAACATTTCAAACAATAAGAATGCTAACAATTGAGATTAAATTCTGTGTCTTCAAAACATATTAAGCATTAGTTCATTGATGTATTTAATATAATTGATAACAAATATTTTAATAAATAAATAACATCATGGATCACAGGAATTAGATATATTTACAATAGATGAAAAACCTTGTCTATCATTTTACTCTATTCCCCATGCAATATTACCAGCAATGTTTAAGACAACAATAGCAAAATCAATATAAAATAATATATGACCAATTTTATATTTATTAATGTAGTAATAACCTAAGTTAGTGAAAATCAAGACACCTACAATCTAAGATATTAAAAATTACACTTACTCCTATTCCATAAAAGAAAAACTATTCTCCAATTGTCATTCCAGAATCGCTAACCATAAAAGATGCAAAAACTTCTAAGCATACAATAAAATAACCATAATTTGCTGTTGCTCCTGCAGATGCAGCAACCAAACCAAATTATACCATTGTTACAAACATTGTTAAACCAGCTGCCATACCTAAAAATCCTGCTATAAAACCAGTTGCACATCCAGCTCCATAGATTTTAAAAAATCTTCTTGTTGGAGTAAAATATCTTTCTTTCATTTTATATCTAACATTATCCTTTTTTTGTTCTTTGTTTCTGTAATATAATAAAGTTAATCCTGTAATCAATATATTCACTGCAAATAATAAAACCATCATATAGAAATTCCAAGAATTGCATGGATCTAATTTAGGATTTGGTTTTTCTGTATTAGTTGAAAAGTAAGGTGAGAGTTAATATTATGTTGTTCTTGAAAGAATAACTGCTTCATTCACTGCAAAACTACCAAAAGCAATAATTATAGGAGTGAGAGGTAGCAATTAATGAGATTCATTCAAAAATTATTTATAAACCAAAATAGATTAAGCTTCATCTTGAATTGATCCTTTAAAAGCTGTAGTCATAGAAATATGAGAATCAGTATAATCTTCATCTAACTCTTATTAAACTGCTTCTTGTCTTTTTGCATATAATAAACAAATTGGAAGAATGACGATAAAAAACATCATCTATAGTGTTAAAACTGGTAATAATGGCATATAACTTGCTAATTCTTCTCCAAATTATATTGAAAGTGGAATAGCCAATGCATAAATCATTCCTACCTCATAGTTAACTACTGGACACTAAGGATGGTATGGATGTCTTTCATTCTATAATGATATTACTTCTAGAATGTGATAATTATTTGATTAACTAATTAGGCTCCAAACATAAGACATGCAGTTATATTTCCTGAAGGACCTGAATTGAAATTTAAAACAGCCTCTAAAAATGGCCTTTTGACGACGCCACCTAATGTACAAATTTTATAAAATCACCTCCTAATGCTCCTAAACTGCCAATTCCAATTATTGGAATAATTAGAATATAAACTATGATATTAGCTGCATTAGGATAAAGATAATTTTCTCTACAACATCCAAAACTTGATCCCCCAACTTTATCAATTACTTTAAGACATTAGGAAAATGATCCACAAAAATTATGTATGTTGTGACAGTCCTAAGTACCTTAAAATAAAGGATATTTATCTGATGCACATGAATAAGAAGTCATAGAATCTGAAAATAATAAATATAATATCTAATTATATTAATTTGTAAAAGTATTATCATTTTGTTTTTATTTAATAAATTTAAATATCTTAGAATTTTTGAATTAATTAATGTTCATTTTTGGTTATATAGAACAAATATACATTTCATTTATCATCCTTCATTTTCCCACATAAAATGATAAACTCTTTTAACAAATTACTCACAAATTGGACATACATGAGGTAACAATTATTCAAACTTTTCATGACAAATCTTACATAATGCTGCATCTCCACAAGGTATATAAACAACATTTATTTTTCTTATCTTACATGCTTTACATTTTATTTTATCAGAAATATCAAAGACAAATTCATTTCCAGTATAATATTCTGATTATGTCATCTATTATGGGACACTACTTTCTTATTTTTATAAATCTTCCAATTATCTTTCTAATTATAATTTAAAAGGTTGTAATCTATTTATTGTACTTTTTAATTTTTATTTTTCTTCTTTTAAACTTTATATCTCATCTTTAATCTCTTATTGACTATTTTCATATTAACTAACCTATTGATTTAATGCATCTATAAATTCATTTAATTCTTTTTCTTTCTAATCATATAAGATTTTTATTTTTTCCTAATTCTTTAATTCTAATTCTTATTTATATGATTTTATTTTTGAATGATATGAATTTATTTAAGCATTTACTCTTTTTATTTACTACTCAATATCTGATTCCTTTTAAATAAGACATTTTTTTTTCTCAATCAATTCTTACAATTCTCTTTAGTTTCTTTCTAATTAACTTTTATCTTCTTGATTCTTTTATTTCTAAATTTCAAGTTTAGCCTTTAATTCTCCTATCAATCTTTACTATTAAATGTCTATTTCTTCTTCAAAAATATTTTAATTTTGCTTTTAATTTTTATTTCCTTCTTTTTCATTTACTGTCTAAGATAAATATGTTTTAATCTATTTATTAATATTTTCATCTCTTTTAAATGAAAATGCAATGAAATCTGAAAATACAGCTTTAAAATCCAAAAGATTTATATTCTTACCAAATATATCTTTAAAGTCTTTACCAATTTAAAGAATAAAAATAGCTTTTTTATCAGTAGTTATCAAATATGTTTCTGTTAAAACATTTTCTTCTTCCATTTTCTTACAATTTACAAATTCCTATTGTTAAAAATATAATATTACTTCTATCTATTTATCTAAATAATCTTCATATGAATTAAAATTCAACAAATTCACTAAAATATCATTAGGTATCTAATTTATCATATCATATTTAATATCAGGTTTACTCTTTTATTTTCTCTTCTCTCTCTTCTTTTCCTTCATCAAAAACTTTTAAACAATTTAATTCTTCTCATCTTCTTTATAATACTAAAATAATTATATTTAATATACCTTAAACTTTCTAAAATATAAATTATAAGGTATTCTCTTTATTAAGAATTCTATCAATTATTTATTTTGAGGTTAAACCATAAAAAAATATGTTTTAAATGTAAATTATATATTATTCTAATTTTAATCTATTATAAAATTATAAATTTATAAAAACCTGAAATATTTTTCTAGATTTACAACTTTGTCAATTCATCTACTTTTCTAAAATCTTTATTAAATTCAAAACCATCTTCAGGTATGTATTCTTCATTTGTTTTTTTCTTTATTAATCCTTTCTTGATGGCATACTCATAATTTCTTTATTATTAATCAGTATAAGCAACAGGATTTTACTATTGTTAAGTATTAATAGGTTTGCCAAGAGGTTAAATGATTGAATACTTATTGGCGGTAGGATCATATTATTTTTTTAACCCTAATTTCCATTAACAAGTCTTTTCATGTTTTTCTCTATCCTCTACTGTCAAAAAACAATGACCTTGATAATACTTAATTAAATAAAGATTATACTTAACAATAATATACAAATCGAGGTTTGTCTGACAATTTAACTTCTTTACATGTATGAAGATGAGACAATAATTTGTCAAGACTTTATAATTTATGATTTCTATTGGCTGGACATAAATATTATTCTGTCTTTAATAAGGTTTCTTCTTGAATTATTGGCTCATCTGATTCTTTGTCTATTTCAATATGTTTCATTTTTTAAGTAAAAATCACTTCAATAATTATTTTAATTAAATTAGTAAATGTATTATATTAGAAACTTAAATAAATTGTTAATCTAATATTATTTATATATGTTGTATTATAAATATAATATAATTAAATTGTCAATTTGATGCTTAAATGTACAAACGAGAACTATAAATGTTCCTTAAAATGATAATTAATTTTTAAATATTTAATATATAGAAAAAAATCATAAATGATCAAAGAATACGATTATTTGTTCAAATTAGTCATCATTGGTAATTCTGGGGTTGGAAAGAGTTCTTTATTATTGAGATTTGCTGATGATTAATTTAGCGAGTCTTATTTAACTACAATTGGAGTAGATTTCAGATTTAGAACTCTGCCTATAGATAACAAGAATGTAAAATTATAGATTTGGGATACTGCAGGATAAGAGAGATTTAGAACAATTACAAGTGCATATTACAAGGTTATCTATATATATATCATTATTATTAGGGAGCAGATGGAATTGTTATGGTATATGATGTTACCTAAGGATAATCCTTTGATGACATAGATAAGTTTTGGTTACATGAAGTTGAATCATATGGAGAAAAGAATGTTTAATTGTTGGTGATTGGAAATAAAAATGACTTGGATGAATAGAAATAGTAAGTTTTGTGTAATATCATTATAAAAGAGTTGATAGTGCTAAAGCATAAGAGTATTGTAAATCACATAATATGCTATTTATGGAATGTAGTGCTAAGACAGCAGATCATGTAAACAATGCATTTCTTGAACTCTCGAGAAAGTTGATGGCCAAGAAGGATGCTTCTTAACCACCTAAATCTTCCAATGCTACGCCAAGTGGTTCTCAATCATCTTAAGCTAAATCAGGAGGGTATCAATTATTCCTTAAATTTTGTTTAGATCATATAATACAAACACATCATAAACAAAACTTAGTGCCAATACATCAACCTAGAAAAAGTAGAAAGATGGAGGATGTTGTTGATTATTCTATTCAAAATATAACATTTATTCATTTTATATGTTCTTTTATTTTCTGATTTACTAATTTTAAAATTCATATACGTATTATTAATCAATATGTAATTTATTATTTATGATATGAAAATTGTGATATAATTATAAACAATTTAGTTTCAATATATAATTCAAATTAGCTCTTATTATGATCATGCTTTAGTTTCCTCTTCATTGACTTCTTCAATAGGTTGATTTGACATTTATCTTTGGAAAAATATTTATTTGCTTGGTCGAGCTCTTGGAGTTTGAGCTTTGCCTGAGCTTTAAGTTGAATTTTTAAGTATAATTGTTGGTCTTATTCTAGCAGAATCAGGTGATGAAGCATCAGATGATTAATCATACTCTTGAGTAGAATATTTTTTAATTTATTTTGTTCTAGGAGTTGTAGGTTAACTCTCTATTAGATTAATATTTTTCAATTTAATTTATTATTGAAATCTTGGACTTTTCATTACAGGAACATTTATGCTTACCTTTTCATCTTCAATCACCTCATCCTCTCTCACTTAGGCTCTATGTTTAAGAGGAATCTCAGGAAGCTAAATTTTATCTGATTTGATGTTTTTGAAAAGTTAAGTCTACCATAATTTATTCTAAGGGTCTAGTCGCTTTTTAGTCTAAAAGCTAATTCTAATATCAGCAGAAGGACTTTGAACAAAAAATAAATGGTCTAAGGCTTTTGAAGCTGAGATTCTTAAACTAGGATTAGGATTAAGCATTTAAGTAATGAGTTCAACAGCTGAAGAGGGAGCTTTGAACATCTGTAAATTATCAAGATTAACATAACATTTTTTGTTAAGTTTTAGAATTTCATGATAGTCTATTCCTGGAAATAAATCTTTCTATGTAATTCTAAATTATCAAAATAATTTCTTACAATTTATAGAAGATGCAACCAACACTAAACAAGTCACAAATCTTATCATATTTTAGAGTAGTATCTTTTAGATTAGCAATTTCTGGAGCAACATATCCAGGAGTACCACATTTTGGAAATGGGTATTTTTCTACATTTGTATTTGTGGCTAAACCAAAATCAACTATTCTAAGACCTTAAACGGAGCCATGTTCTTTAAACATAATATTTTCTGGTTTAAGATCTCGATGCATTATGCTTAAACTATGCATATGAGCTACTCCTTTGAGTAATTACTATAAAATTTAAACACATTAAAGTACCCACATAATTTGTTTAATCTACTCCCAAGACAAAGGTTAGGTGGTACTTCTACTATTACATAAGTCATGTAGACTTGGTCCCTTTAGATACTCAAGTACGAGATAAAATGTATTGTCTCCTTCATAAACTTCTTCAAGTTTGACGATATACTCATTATCAAGGTTAGCCATAATACTGATTTCATTAAATAAGGCAGTCTTAAAGTCATATAAGTAATTCTTACATAGCCACCATCTTCTCTTAGATATCTTTTTTCAATGCATTTGGAAGCAAATTCTGCTGAATTGTCTTTTTCTTATACTAAATAAACCTAAAATTTAAGTTTAATAACATACTTTAGATGATCCTCCCTTGCCTAAGAGTTTTATAGGTTGATAGAAGTCACTAACTTCTCGATACATTATTTTGTTTTTAAGTATTCGCTTGAATATTTTTAGCTCTTGCTCTGGTGCTGTGAAATATTTGACTGTCCCTTTATACTCAATCCCAAATTGAGTTAAAACTCTCTAGTTATTTTTTACCCAATGTATATTATTTTCTAAATTAATTGGCACCATATATTTTGGAGTGGATGATTCTATTTCCTATAATTAGATCATAAATCAATAGAAATACAGTTGACAATGTTATAGCATTCGTAAAGATGTATAATTGATAATAGATGTCACGAACGAGATGTTCTCTCTAACAAACTATATGGTAAACTACTTCACCATAGTTAATTTCTATGTTTTACATGTTCTTTTTTTTCAAAATTATTTAATTAAATGCTTTCAAGATTTAATGTAAACGTATATCAATGCGTTCAGAATATCATAAATAACTAAATCAATGACGGACTATTTTATAAATTAATTAGAATTCAATTCAGTTCTAATAAAAGAATGCTGAAATACACATAGTTTATTACATGTATACTTCATTAACGAAAATTCCAATAAATTTGACAAACTGAATAAAATAACTAAATTAAAAATTATACTGTCATTCCCTATTTGAAATTTACACCAAAATCATTTAGTAAACCTTTATTTCAATATATAAACAGAACCAACTTTCTCTCTTAATTTATCAATAAAGAAGGTAGAAATTATGAGTTCATCATTCCTAAGGTAATTTAGTACTAGAATTGTTACTACAACATATGTAATTATTAACATTGTATATATAAGAAATACAATAATAATAAAAATAAATTATAATTCATAATCCTTAAGTAGCAGGAACATTATTTGGTTCTAAATCATATCCCTTTTGATTATCTTAAGCTTAACTTGTTAGACCTTCTTCTTTAACTTTGAATTTTCTATACAAATAAACTAATAAGAATGCTATTAACATTATGAGAATTATGAGTCCAATAATAACTCCAATCAATACTTGAGTATTATATATCTTTGCCTAAGCTAATACAACCTTGACCTAAAATGTATTCTTATATGAACACTGAATAGTTTAATATGGAACAATAGGATTTTCCTCTAAATATTGATCCTTTTCAGGACAAGATGTGGCATTCATCAGAATATCATATTTATAAATCTGTCCTAGATCTAACTCAGATCTAGGATTACAAAAAATTTAAGGATTTCTAATTATATATGGTATTTCCACAATAGTATGTTGGGTTAAACCAAGTAAATATGGATAACTTTATTAAAATGACCATTCATTAGGATTTCCATCAGATTAAAAATCGGATTCATAAAATTCTACATTTTATAACTTTGGAATGAAAACATAATCTTCATAAAATGAATTGGCTTTCTCAGTAAAATAATCATCTTGAGTATAGAATATAAATTCTGGCTCAAATTCTTCATAAACACCAGTTCTTACAATCCTATGTTCATCTTTACCTCTTAGAAGAACAAATTATTTGGAAATTGCAATATCAAAATATTATCCTGTCAAGTAATGTGTCTTAACTTCAAACCAACTTTCATCTTTGAAACCAATCTCAACCAATTATTGATTAATCCCACTTAAAAAATAATAAATTATAATTACATTTCTTTAAGTATCAATAGAAAATCATCTGGTTAAACTGCAATAGCTAAACCAGATTTAATATCAACTAGGCCAAACTTATCATCTCTATTTAATACTATTAATTTTTCATCCATTTTTACTAAAAACTTAGTAACACCATGAATGCTATCTAAAATGAAAGCATATGTATCATTCGATGTGCTAGATTAACTAAATACAATATCTACTAAACTAATAGGTAAATCTTTGCTATAGAAATCAAAGGAATTCATTGATAATCTAAGACTTATATCGCCATCTTTATTAATTTAATAAATGTCTAATCCATCCCTACCTAATGGAACAAACATATAATTATTTAAAACTTTGATTTATCCAATAAAATTATTGTCATTTTCTAATCCACTACCAGTTGAACAATTTTATAAAGTCATATTTGGTTAAACTTTACCCTTTAATATTTAATCTCTATATATTAAATATACATATTCAAACATAGGGACAAATACAATTTACGGCACTTCAACTTCAGTTGCTTCACTTCTCAAAGAATCATAGTCATATTCTTATAAAAGTTGTGTTTTAAATCCAACTACACTTTATGGATCTTAAGTAACATTATAATTCAATAAAGTATGATCACTTGTTGCAATTAACAAACCTTAATTTGTTTTCACCATATTAACCATAATTGGTGTACTTAAATAATATGATGGGTCATTTGCATGTTCTATATCAGGATTGTGAGTTGCATTATATATTATAGTATGATGATTTTCATACTCTGCAAATTCAATTGAACCTTACTTTGAAAAACATATATCCCAAGGATAGCTATTATTTCCTTTCAATTCTATATTGATTGCAAATTCAGCATTTTAAAAATCGGTAATAAATTCGCGTGATCCCTAAATAACCTCCTTTACTCCACTCACTTCACTTTCAATTAAGAAGGTTTTAGTAGTCAAATTTAATAGTTTTTCTCCTATAACCTAGAACACAATCACCCAAAAAATTAAAAACATAATTAATATAATAGAAATCTACAAATAATTTTCATTATATGAATATTTATCAATAATCATTCAAACTACCATATCTCATACTCCTTATTTTATTTAATGATTAAATCTTCTAACATTCTTTGTATTAAATTAATACTTAAATAAATTTTCTAGAGTGAATTACTCTGATAAATGAAATCTAGTTAATTGTCTATAACTAACCAAGTATCTAAACTAATATAAGTATTCAAATTCTAAAAACTCCTTTATTCCTCTTAAAAATGAGTTTAAAATATTTACAATAAACTTTCTATATGTAAATTATCAAGAATCTTTTGTATTTCTATATATTTTAACTAATTGATTTAAATAATAATTTATATAATTGATTTATTGATTTTTCTCCATCAGAATTAAATGATATTGATGATATATATATTTATAGATTCAGTATATTTAATAATTATAAAAAATAAATAATAGAAGCTATTAATATTCAAAATTAAAGATGGTAAATTTATTAAATATAATGAATATATAATATCTCATGACTCATCATTTGTTAATTGGTACCAAATTAGTGACTTGTCATTCTAAGCTAATAAATTTGTAAAATCATTTGTTATAAAGATATTGTTTTCATCTATTTCTTATTCAAAAATTAGTTCTAATCTCCCATCTTCTTAAACTTACCAAACCTTTAATTTGTTATTTTGATATTAAGATAACAATGAACCATCATCATTTGTTTATAAAGGGTTAATTTCTTAATTTGTCTTATTATTTTCTGGATCCCATTCTGTAGAAATCAATTAAAATAGATCTTTTTTATTTTTCTACCAAATTTAAATTTAATCCTTCTAATTTGATGTTATAATCATTGAATTTACTTTATTCCATAATGTTGAAGTGAAACTTTGATGAATTTATTAATATATTATCCAACTCTAATTTTCTTTAATCAAAATTGTCAATTTAGATAATGACTTGCATATAAGTTTTTTACCGTCCTCTATAAATGTCAGATCATTAACTCTCTCTGGTAACATATTAAAAGAACAATTAAATTCCCAATTCTTATCATTCAAACACCAAAAATTAATCTTCTAATCCTATGTACTTATGACAAAATCATTAATAATATTGAATACAATTGAATCTAGAGTTGAATGACAATTGACTTGTTTGTATATTTTTGTAGACAATTAATAGATTTGAATCTTTGTGTTACTTCCCCATGCATAAAATTCACCATTTGGACTTATACAAAATAATTCTGCTGGAATTGAATTTTTTAATGATTCAAATTATCCAAATAAACTATATTAACTTGGTTTAATTATTGTAATTTAATTATTTAATTCTTATCCAGGAGACACTGCAATAATTTATTAATTCTTTATATCTTAATAAATCCTCTTTATGCTTTATTTAGATTATCTTATACTTATTTCATGTAGTCTTAAAAATTACATATTTTTCATTTTAACAAAATCAATCTAATTTTTCAGAATATTATTTTCATTATTTACAATTTTATGATCATCTTATGTTAGTGAATGAATGCAATTTAATGTTGTTTCACATTTAGTTAATATTCTATAAAATTCTTAAGTTAAAGCAGCTTTAACTCCTATCTTTACATTAACACAATCTAAACATTATGCTTATAATATTTCATATGCTAATTAATTAATATTCTGATTTTCAAGATTTTCTAAAATAAACTTAATTTTTTAATTTATTTGATTTTGTTACTCACAGTTCTTTTCCAAATTTTGAATTACTCTATCACAATAAAATTCAATTGATTTATTTACATCTTCTCTAAAGCTATTTAATTTCTGCTTTTATTACTACTTAAATTCATCTGAAATTGTTTATGATAAAATTTAATTTAAAAGAGTAATTATTTCATCCTTATTTAATGGTTCATTATCTTAATTACATTCCTTTTACTCACAACATAAATAACAATTCCCATTTCTATACTCAAATTGTTCATATTTCAAACAATGACTTTTGCAATAAGAATTTCTACCTTTGTCATCTAATTATATGTAGGAAAGGGGTTTTGAAGATAAACTTAATTTTTTTTTCATTATTATTTTTACTTATAACCCTTTTTATGGTATTTTCTAAATACTGAATATGTGGTTATATTATTTGGAAAAAAGCCTTTTTAAAAATTGTACATTTTTAATTAATTATAATATACTATAATTAAGGATATTAATTAATTACAAAATATATCTTTTTTTGAGATTTCAACATTCATCTCTAATTATATAATACTATCATTTGTCTTAATTAAATTGTGATAATAGTAACTTAAGAAGTTCAAAAAAACAAATCATTATTTATTTGTTTAAATAAAATTACTAGAATACATTTAAGAAATCTGAATATAAAAAATACTTCATTTTAATGATCCAAACTCATAATTTACTGTGGTTATACGATATATATATAAATGTTAAAAAAATAATAATTATCTATATTTTTTAATTATTATTCATTAGTTTAATCTATTCTACAACAATTATTAAATTACAGACTCAAAACTTGAAGATGTAATTTATGTTCCCAACTAATATAATGGATTCATTAAGATTTTTATTAATTATTCATGAGCTAACTAACAAAATATTTTCACTCTTTCTTCATCCTGATCAGTCAACACTAAAAATCTTATATTTGATGGTGTGACATAACCATATACTCTATAGTCCTATTTTTAATCAATCTCTTTTAGAAATCTTGTTAATTATTACTTTATACAATTCTTTGGATGATTTATATTTTTCATCAAATACATCTAGGGCAGCATGTAAAATGAATTATGCATTTAATACTTATTAATTACCTAGAGTGGTTTTTTTTAAAGGGAATCTTCTTTCATAAAGGGGATGATCTTCTTAAGATAAGATTAAGAACATTTCTCTTGCTTTTAAAATATATATAAAATTTATAAGAAATTAAAATTAAGAATACAAAAACTATTAAGCATTAATTTATTATTTTAGTTAGATGAATTTGATAAACTATATTTATAGAACTGAATTAATTGTATTAAAATATTATTAAGATTGTTTTTGATTTTAATATTAAAGAAATATCGATAATATCACATAATTTTATTTATTGAAAATCAAATCAGAATCAATAAATAATAACATTTATTTATATAGTATATATATTTCATTGAAAATTAAAGAGAATTAAAATAATATCATTTAATTAAGTAATTTAAGAATGTATCTCCTAAAATTTTTAATTATTCTTAGTTTGCTATAATAATTTGCTAAAACTCAGACAATAAGTGACTATTATAGAGTAAGAAAGTTGTATCAAAAAGAATATATTATAATTAATGATAAAAGTTGTTAATAAATCATAAAAGGTCATCTTCTATTATAATTTTGTTTTCGTTTTGATTATTTTAATTATCCTCATTGTTAAATAACTCTCTTTTAATACTTTAACATAAACTCATAAACATATTTTTGGTGGCCATAAAAATTTATTCATCATCAGTATCAACATCATGATCATATTTTACTTCTTTTAATTTGCATTATTTCATAGTATCTTTAATACATCTAAAAGCATAGATCTAATCGCCTTTTTTATATTTTATTAATTATCCACTAATAATCTTTTTGCCATCTTTAAAATTAGCATTTCTCATTTTCATAGATATTGACTTTTTGTGCCAAACATCTTTGGAAATATTCTTTTAAGTAATTTAAACTTATTGCTTGGGTTAAGGTTTGGGGATTTTAGATACTTCATTCAATTTATTTATCAAATTCACTTTTGGTAGATCTCTCTAAATAGGCATATTTTCCTTTTGCTATGAATAAAACTTAGGTTTAAGTCTAATAGGTTACTGAGAGCTTTGTGATAGGGTCATTAATCTTTTTTGGAACAGGAACATTATTTAATCGTTAAATATTATTGTTTAACTTCATTAATTAATAAAAAAAATCAAAGTTTAAATTTTTACTTTTGAATTTGTATATTCATTATTGAGCTCTAGATGCATGAATTAACTATTATTATTCAAATTTTTATTTTTGTTCTTGTTCGTATTACTTTTTCAATATATGTTATCCAACAATAATAATAAATTATCCCGGTAATAGAAATACATAACCAAAACAAGCAATAGCTGACGGATAATATTGAACAGTGGCAATATCACACAAGATAGCTGTAATAACAGGTTCAAATAAAGCAGCAGTAGCAGGTACAATTGGTTCAAATAATTTACTAATTAATATAGAAGAGATGAAAACTCCAATACTTAACATAGTAGACATATAACTAAGAGAATTAGAAATAATAATTTTACAAAAAACCCATGAATTTCCCATTTTGAAATAATCCAAACCAACCCCATCTGGAATCAAAATTTATTGATGTACCATCCATAAAAAATGAGACCATACACATATTTAGACATACAAAAAAAGCAACGCAAAAATTAGCTAAAAAAGGAGGGAATACACTCCTTAGATCTTAATTAGCCTTTGATAACTCAGCTAAGATTATGGAAGCTAAAAACTAATAATTAAGATTTAAAAATTACTGGTATGGTATTTCCAATAATAATTCTCATCCAAATTGGCCTATTATACAACAAAGGATTAATGTATTTTTTGGCTGTAAGAGGAATAGTATCAGTGTCTAACATATATGAATCTAAACAAATAAGTAGATATCTATTAATAATTTATAATTCTACCCAACAACACACATAATTTTGCCTCCTCCTTCTATATTGTGATTATTTTCTTTTTTTCGAAAGACAGATAACCAAAAATTAGTCTGAGATCCTAAGACAAAGACACTTGAAATATTAGTATAATCAAAACAAAACAGAAATACAGCAAAGGTTACTGTTGTAGTCAAACTTGCCATATAAACTTTTCTCATATGTGTCCATCTCAACAGAAATTCTTTGGTGTAAGCTGACTTAACTTTTTCATTTCCTGTCCTGTATTCATACATAATAAAAGGGATTAGGAATACTCCTTACAATAAAAATCTCCATGCAATACGCAAGTACTTGATTTATATTACTAGATACTTTTTCAGCTGGCATTGTCATAATCCATGGTGGCATCATGGCATTATTGACAGATGCATAAAAAATAATTCCCCAAGCCAAATACTAAGGAATTTTTTCATAAAGTTATTGATCATCTTCTTCATCATCTGCCAACTTGTTTAGTCCTACTATCTATGTAATTCGAGTGTTCAACGTCAGTCTCTTGATTTACTTATTATTCTTCTATTTTTTATCATCAAATCCAAATGTTTCTTCGAATAGGAATCCACCCATTCCTGTGCCAACAACAAAGCTTTTGACATTATCTTGTTTCTATTATTAATCTTGAACTTCCTGAACATCATCATCACTCATTTCCTTTTGTTCGTCTGGCAGAAATTACTCATTTTCATCAGCTTCACGTTCCCTCTACTTACTCAATGCAATTATACATCTTTAGCTTTATCCAAAAGATTTTGGGTTAATTCCATGTTTTCTTAGGAATGCCTTTCTTCCTTTATTGTTTATAAATGTTAAAGAGACATTAAATAATTAATTACAATTGAATAAAATATGTGATTCAAATCATCTTCTTAGCATTATGAATGTTTGGATAATATCACTTATATTTCAATTATTTTTTATGCAATGACATTGCAAATAATTATCTCACTTAAATTATTCTAAGTTTTTGTTACTTTTATCTCCTTATATTTTATATAAGGATTAATTAGTACCCTATAAGTGTAATATCCAAACAGTAATAATCAAGATTGTCATAATCAAGTTGGTTTTACAATTTTAATTTATTGAACTATATAATATATTCACAAACTAAAACGTTCAGTTGTCTATGATTTAAGTCAAGTTTATTCTAGAAATTAAAAAATCCCATCCCATTTAACTCTTAAGATTATTAACTCGAATTCACCTATTATTCTTAAATTAGAAACTAATTTTTGTTTTTTAACCATTGCATAAGAAACTGTAACTAAATTAGATCTCCCTTTAGTTCAACCAACAGAATTTGATAATATTTATCAAAAATGATTTGATTATAGGATTCTATTTCGAATATCCTTCAAAATATCTAATTATAATTAGAATATATTGTAACTTTTTTGATACTTTGTTTTTTAAGACTCTATTTCTTTATAATAATATAATTCTTTGTACTATTGAATATAATTATGCATGATATTAAATATTTTCTACATTTAATTCTCTATTGTTATCCACTTCTAGTTATTTTATTAAATAAACCCAAGTATAATTAATTGTGTTTCCATGAAAAAAAATAAAACTTTTGCATTAGTATTAAATATGATTCATATATTAGCTTAAGAACACTTAAACATGATAATATTCCATGAAAATTGGTATCAAAATTTAATAAAAAGTGATAATACAAGAGAAATTTAGTTATGATTTTGAAATATAAAAACTACCAGACTTTTTTTATTCAATTGTGTATTCAAAGAGCTCATTTTAGAAGTCATATTCAATCATAGTTTATTCATTTTAGTTTTAGAAATATTGATTATCGAAAAAAAGAATTTTAAATTCTGGGTAGCAAAAATCAATACAGTGCTTAGAAATAGCCTAGAAACAGACTAATAAATAATGGAATGTCATGCCTAAGATCAGAAATCTATATATTTATTGATAGATATTTTATTTTTAAAGAGATAGGTTTTGTGTAGTCTTTCAAAAAATTTGATGAAAATATAAAATTTATTTAAAGCCTAGATTCTGGTAGGGATTGGTTGATATAGAAGAATGTAGATTATAAATTCTTTTAATGTATGAATTCAAAAAGATATTATTAATTATTAATAATTAATCACATGAAGATAGAAAACATGTAAGCGAATTCTTCGTATCATCCTTAAGAGCCAAGTTATAATGAATTAAATTAATTAATAATTTATTTTTGAATTACCAAAATTTCGTTCATGAATCCAGATCTAATGTCCAATTTATACTCCTAAAGCTAATATTACAATCCATTTTATTACTTGCACCAACAATAAATGTTATAATATAGTAATATTTATCCATTATAAGTCATAAAGTGATGTTTTAGTAATTGACCCCTACCATGTAAATGCCCTCATATAAGTATGAAACACCGTTCATTTTGAATACTGGATTAAATCAGCAATAGATTGAATCTCCAAATATCACAAATACTGCCCAAAATACTCATTCAACTGAAGTTGACTCTGGACTAGAAGAAAAGTGTGGATTGGTTGAAGACGAGTCTCAATCAAGAGTTAATGGTACTTATGATTCTTATGTATAGGACATTGGACTAAACAAGAACATTTATTATATCTAGAATTCGTCAAAAGTCATGAGTCTATTTTAAGGTCCAAATATGACAAGAAGTCCAAAAAAATATTTAAACTAATGAGTCAGTTTATCCCAACAAGAACAGCTACTCAATGTAGATCTCATCACTAGAAATTTAACCCATTGGCAAAAGGTAAAAAGAAAAACAGATAAACCAACAAGCAAATCCCAACTGTCATCCATCCATGAAATTACCTTCTTTGATTCTATAAATGTTATTTCAATTTTTTTTTAATGGAACAAATTTCACACACTGTTGTATCCTGTTTTAAATAATTTTATATAAGAGCAAATACATTAATCAAAAATAATAAGTGATTTACTTTTAATTTGATTTTACTTTATATTGTCTAAAATTTTCTATGGATATTAATGTAGTTAAGGTCTCTTTATTATAATTTATTCTATGTCCTCATCACAAATGAGATTTTTTATTTTCATCACTACATAGTAAGGTATTCGAAATTAAGAATTTTCTGGTAATTCCCTCTTGACACTCTACCATATGATATCTTCAGTGGACATCGCAGAATTTGTTAGAAAATTCAAAAAACTTGTTTAAAAACTAATTGTAACTTCATAATTTGCATTTTTTGCTGCTCATTTTTACAAATAATTTTCTAATATCTGTAATATTCCTTTCATTAAAATATTCTTCTAATATAAATATGAATTTCTAAAGGTTAATCAATAATACTATCATACATTATGCAATTTTCAAGTTTATAATCAAATTGGTATAACAACCATTCTTCTATTTTAGACAAATAATATATAATTCATTAATTTTCTAGAAATTGAACTAAATATTTGCTAGTCAACTATCCAATCTATTTTCTCTATCTTAAAAATTCTGTGTAAAACAAAAAAAGTCATTACTAAATTTAGTAATTGAAAAAGTTTTTTATTAATTATTCTATATAGATTTACTAGGTGATTTTGATAATAAATATCATTTAAGATATCTAGACATATTTCTTATAGTAAATACTATGTATCTTTTAGATTTACATGAATGGAATATTTAATTAATATACCACTAGCGGCTAAAATGCTAGGGTTTTCTACATTTTTAATTTGATTTCTTTGATTAAGTCTATTTCAAAATAGTTTTATATAATTTTAACTGCCATTTGTATCATAAAATAAAATAAAACTTTATTTAATATATATGTTGTAAAAGTCTTTTAATATAATTAAAAATTAAGGAACTCTAGACTTAAGTTTTAATGCATAATATTAAAAAGTTTAATTTTTAATAATAGATAATAGAATTTATAATTCACTATTGAAAATCATTATTCATTTTAAATTTTAAAATTACTTAACATTCTAATATAACATTTATGAGATAAAATAATATTTGAATTCATCAATATAAAGATATTTAAATAATGAGAAATATAGTTTTGGGGATTTTATATAGATAATTAATATATATGGCTAAATAAATATAATCAAGTTATTTTTACAATATTATTAATTTACATATATATTATTAACATATTTAAAATGTAAGAAAAAATATGTGAAGTATTATTACATCAAATACCAGGAATTTGTCGATTAACATAGCAATGTGTAGATCACATGTCAGGAATATTAGTTGAAGATACACCCTAGAATGCTGCTGACGTTTAAGAGTTATTGGGGGAGTATTTTAGAAACGGAGGAAAATTGACCACATAAGAAATTAATAAAATTTGCTAAAAAATATTTGATGCTCTTGGAAAAGAATAACTAATAAAAAAAGAAAAGAAACATACATTAGCAGCTGAACGATTGCCAGAGGAGATTATTCTTTCTGAGTTGGATTTTTATTTAGAAAAAGACACTGTAAGTTTTAATTATTATCCTTTTAGGAAATAATTAAATTTGAGGATTTATTTAAAGAATAAGTGGCAACAAATACAAATGAATAAATTTAGAAGAAGGATCGTAAAGAAAAGTTAAGATAGAAGGAGGATGTTAAAGCCTAAGAAGCATATGAGAAACATATTAAATCAATAAAAGATTAGAAAACACATATTCCTCCAGCAAGATTGAGACATAGTAAAGTAGAATAAGAAGGAAAGAAATTAGATATTGTAATTGATAAATTATCAATAATTGTGGGAGGAAGAGCATTATTAGAAGACACTTCTTTATAATTAATCTATGGTTAAAAGTATGGTCTTGTTGGTAGAAATGGTATTGGTAAAACATGGTAATATATATAATAATTATTTATTTTATAGTTTGATGAATGCTCTTGCAAGATATGAATATGAAAATGCCGACAAATTCAAACACATCTAGGTCTTATTAGTTGAATAAGAAATTTCAGAATCAGATAAGAATCCTGTTTAATTGGTATTGGAGACAGATATGGAGAGATTAGAGTTATTAGAATAAAAAGATTTATTGGAAAATTCTGAGGATCTAAATGCAGGACCAAAATTGTAAGCAATATATGAAAGACTTGAATATATTCAAGCACATTTAGCTGAAGCGAAAGCAATAAAAATATTATAAGGATTGGGATTTACTAATGATTTGATGTTTAGAAAAACTAAACATTTATCAGGAGGTTGGAGAATGAGAGTTTCATTGGCAAGAGCTTTATTTGTATAACCAGATGTATTATTATTGGATGAACCCACAAATCATCTTGATTTAGATGCAGTTATGTGGTTAGAAGATTATGTTATTAATTGTAAACATACAGTCATTGTGGTATCACATGCAAGAGAATTTTTGAATGTGGTTTGTAATTAAGTTATTCATTTTTATGATCAAATTTTAACACCTTATACAGGAAATTATGATTAATTTGAAAAAGGAAGAGCTGAAAAGAATACTAATTAAAAGAAATAATTTGATCTTAATAGAAGAAATTGTCACATATGCAATCCTTTATTGATAAATTTAGATATAATGCTAAGAGAGCATCTCTAGTCTAATCACGTATCAAAGCTATATAGAAAATGGATTTGATTGATGAAGTTTTAGAAGATCCAAGTTGTGTATTCATATTCCCAAATCCTGAAAAATTAAGACCACCTATGTTAAGAATTGAAGAAGGATATTTCGAATATTAATTAGGTAAACCAATCCTAAAGGGACTTAATTTTGCAGTTGAAATGGAATCTCGTGTAGCTATTGTTGGTGCTAATGGTGTTGGTAAATCAACATTACTGAATTTATTAACAGAATAAACAAAATTGACTGAAGGTAATTACTTTAGAAATCCGAGATTGAGAATTAGCATGTTTACTTAACATCATATTGAATAATTAGATCTTATGAAGAGTCCTTTAGAATAATTTGATGACTACTTTTCCTTGGAGCATCTGGAGAAACATATAGATCTCATTTATCATCATTTGTTTTGAATGGTAATTTGCAATTAAGACCTCAATATTTATTATCAGGAGGACAAAAGAGTAGAATATCTTTTGCAATGGCTGTTTGGAATAATCCTTAAATTTTAATTATGGATGAACCTACCAACCATCTTGATATTGATGCTGTTAATGCTTTAATCATTGCTTTAAATAATTTCACTGTATATTTATATTTATTATAATTAGGGTGGTTTAGTGATAGTATCACATGATCAATACTTTGTTTCCACTGTCTGTGATTAAATTTGGTATATAAAGGAAGAGAGACTTAAGAAGTTCAATGGAGATTTTGATGATTACAAAAGAGCTCTATCTGAAGGTAAATTAGCTTGAATATCTTATTATCAATATAATAAAATTGTGTACAATAAATAAATTAATTTATTAAAAATGCAAACAGTGTTCAAGAATGCTTTAGCTAAATATAGAGTTGTATTTCTAAGACATGGTGAATCATAATGGAATAAGGAAAATAGATTTACAGGATGGCATGATGTTACACTTTCTTAAAAAGGAGTTGAAGAAGCTAAAGCTGCTGGATAATTATTAAAGAAAGAAGGATTCTAATTCCATTAAGTTTACACATCAGTGTTGACAAGAGCAATTTAAACTTATAATTATGCAGCTGAAGAAATGGAATGCCATTATTTACCAGTCACTAAAAGTTGGAGACTTAATGAGAGACATTATGGTGCCTTATAAGGCTTAAATAAGAGTGAAACAGCATAAAAGCATGGTGAGGATTAAGTCAAAATTTGGAGAAGATCATATGATATCCCTCCTCCTCCTTTGGATCCAAAAGATCCTAGAAATCCTGCCAATGATAGAAGATACGCTGATGTTCCTAAAGATGCTTTACCACTCACTGAATGTCTTAAAGATACTGTTGTTAGAGTTATTCCATTTTGGCATGACCATATTGCTAAAGATATCCTTGCTGGTAAGAATGTTTTAGTGGTTGCTCATGGTAATTCATTAAGAAGTATTGTAAAGTACTTAGATAATGTATCTGAGAAAGGTATTGTATTATTTAATTAAATTAGATATTCTTGAATTGAATATTCCAACAAGTGTTCCATTGGTTTATGAATTTGATAGCAATTTAAAGTCTTTGGGATCTTATTATTTAGGAGATTAAGAAGAAATTAGAAAAAAAATGGAAGCTGTTGCTAAATAGGGTGCAAAGAAATGATAAAATAAATTAGTATCAATAAACAAAAATACAAATTATTTTCATTATTCTTCATTTGAAAAATTAAAGCTTTTTGAATTAATTTTTGGAAATCTATTTTTTTCTGATCCTGGTCTGCAACTTTAACTATTTTCAAATAATTATTGCCTTAAATCTGAGTCACAAAATAAATTAGAGATTTATTTTACTTTTGTAGATAATTATTGCATCTCAGCTTAAGGTCTAATGTCCATTGTATGTTCTATTATAATAAAAGTATTTACATTTCCCTTAAATATGAAGTGGTCTCAAACCTGAGTGTAAATATAATTTATTATCTCCAAAGGCTTCATCATTAAACTAAAATATGGGTTAAATGTTAATTTTTAATTAATTTTAAGGATTTAAAATTGATTGCTAAAGTTATTCACTTTTTTGGACTTCAGACTTTAATTAATCTTATTTTTATTATTACAAATATTCTTAAAATACATATTATGGATGATCCTTATTATCAGAAGGGACTTTTTGTTCATGTGAGTTATTTCTTGTTAATTCTTTTTACTATTTTAATTTTTGAGATTCCAATTTTTATTCATATTTATAAGTCTTACAGATATGACTGAATAATAATTAGACATGCCTAAATAGAATTTCTATTTATCCAATTTAATCTTTCAAACTAAATTACTTTTAAATCTTTTGACTTATTAATAATGGCCTAAATTTTTCTTAAGGCTTTTCAAGTTGTTTAGTTTCTTATATTGTTTATGGATTCAATGTAATAGTATTAATTTTATCAATTATACCATTAATTGTGTAACTAACATTTTTAATTTCATTGTCAATTGTAACAATTTAATTTTAAGCTCTCTAATTTAATTGACTGTAATCGAATTCCATTTATTCTAATTTAAATTTAGTATCATTTTAATTTTTGAAAATCAAATCTTATTTATTTTCCAATTCCTTCAGTGTGTTTTAATCTTATGTCAAAATTTACATAATATATTCTTTTTCATCACTCTTGCCAAAAGAAACATCTTCAAATTATTTTATAATTTATTCTCTTAAATCTTTAATATTGGTTTTGCATTATTCTTATTATTCTATTATACTAATTTAAATTATCAATTATTACTTATGAACTTATTATTACACAATTTCTTTAAATAAAGTATTTTGATGTTATACTACTTAAAGTTTTTTTTATTATTATTTTTGGAAATCCATCTAAAACTCTTTTTATATATTGAGTTGATTTTATAATTCTTCATACTTGGATTCATATTTTCTAATTTGAATTTGATAATTAGATATCTAATGAAATTGATTAGTGATCCTTTCATCTATTAACTTTTGATATTCTTTTATTTTATTTTGAACAGTCTCTTCAGTTAATTTCAATACTTTATCAACTATAAACTATCCTATATTTTAGTTAGTTAACAAATTCTTTTGAATAATACTTGCAATATAACGATCATTAGATTTTGATTCCCATTTTTTATCTAATTCTTTAATAATTTCATCATATTGATTGAATCTTTACTCTAATTCTTTAATTCTATGTAATTCTGAAGTTTCTTTTTGTTTTTAAATACTTTCAAATTTCATTATTTTATCATTAACTTATTCCTCATATTTCTTATAAAGACTACCCACCGATTAATCTAAATGCCACCTTAATTCACTAACATTCTATGTAATATAAAATCATACTTAAGTATTAAGATCACAAATTTATCGACTAGTCTAATTTTCTGATTATTATAGTAATAACTCCTCCTTAATTGTTCTCATAAACAAATTGGTATTTGTAGCTAACAAATGAAACTCTTAATTAAGAGTACTAATTTTTAACAATAAATCTGTATTGATAGTCTATGTCATATTTATGTTATTAATTGTAAAGTTTATTTTATAATCTTTAACTTGAAGTAATATAATAATTTATTAAGAATATAATATAATAGTCAAAGATGTTTTATATATTAACCAGAAATAATGCATTTTAGAAAATGAATATTTTATATAATACAATTTAATATATAGATGATAAAAGAAAAAGTAATTTTAAGAAGTGAAGTTTATCATGTGTATTCATCTGAATAATAAGAAAGAATGAAAGTTTATTTTGATTTATCAGAAAGTAATAATCATATTGATTTAGAATATCAAAAGTGTCTAGAACCATGTTAAAAGTTAGTTAATAGTGATATTTGCAAATTGAATTGTGAGAAGATATTTAATGATTACACTAAATTACTATAACATCGTTATGAGGGAGATAATAAACAATTAATTGATGCAAAGGTATTAAAAAATTATATTCAAAAATTAGGTATCAGGATTACCATCTTTTGATAGTTTCAAAAGAAAGGATAGAGGATTCTTTTACAAAGTTTTTGGGTTTAATTTTAGTGAATTTTGGGAACCTGATCAAAGATAAATCAAATAAATCTGAATATGCAAAAAAGAAAGAATTTGTATATATAAAAACACTTTTAATATCAAGAATCAATTTCAAACCAAGAATGCTATATTAATTCTTGGCATGATGGTCTTTTATTTGGATCCATATCAAGCATAGAAGTTATTATGTTTTATAATTCTTTTGATCTTTTTTTCCAATCAAATTTTCTAAAAGGAATAGGACCTTATGTATATTTGTATCTAGAAAAAATAATAATAAATTGAATGACCCTTAAATTTGAGTAGGTTTATAACCACAACTCATTGTATACAATATTATTCCAAGAGACCATATATCTATTTTAGGAGTCACTATAGCATTATTTGTTATTTCTGGAGCTATGTAATTGGTTGTTCCACATTTTACTGGCATCAAACCTTGTCCTGTATTTAGATCATAAACATGCACCAATCCTAAATCTCCTAATTTTACCTAATTAAAAAAATTGAATACATTTCTAAACACTTAATCTTCCAATTTTTCACAGAACAGATTCTCTAATTTAATGTCACAATGAATATATCCTAGCCAAGAATCGGTAGAATACCTTCCTTATGCAGGTAGTCTAATCCTTCTAATACATCTGACATGTAAGATTTCATTTTTGTCTCTGTTGATATTATCTTAAGTTCCTTTTTACATTATTGTATGAACATTATTACAGTTTCAATTTTATCCCTAAAATAATTAGCATTATTCATATATTCTAAAATTAATGTATATTCTTCTTCAGTTTGAAAACAATCAAATAATTCCACTAATTGATCATTTTTTATTTAAGAATGTACTTTACATTCCATTAAAGCTTATTTTCTTTAAATATCATTGAACAATTATTCTTTAAAAATGTGTTTAACTATGACTGTCTACTTTTTATCAATTCTGATACTTGTTGCAATTCATTATCATAACCTAATTCAATTTATGTTGGAGACATTTCTTCATTATAAATTTCTTCCAAATCTTTATATCTAACTACATATTAATCTTTTGAAAATATCTTAGGTTAGTATTCTTCTATCATACTTACTTTCTCTTAAATATTATATATATATATTAATTTCTGTATAATACTTAATATTCAAAATAGTACCCACTATTGATATTATAAAAATTTAGAAGACTCATTCAATTTTTATTTTATCATTCTTATTTCATTTATATTAAATCAATAAATCTTTTTTAATATAATCTAGAAATTCTTAATATTATATTACATCAATATGGCTATATATAAAATGTGATTAGTAATATGGTGATAGTCTTCGTAAAGGAGTTTAAATTTTAAATTAAAATTTGTAAATTGGAAATTTATCTAGAATTGTTAGATCAATTTTCATTAAGGATTGATCAATAGAGTTAATATTTATACAAGGAAATTATAAATGAAAAAATTAAGCATTTTTAGTTATCTATTTTGTTGAATAAAAGTTAGTGAAAATATATCAAATAGTCAAAAAGATTTGAAGGCTAATTTAAGTTGTTATTTGCTCATTACTTTGGTTTTCTGAAGCTGCTATAAATCACTTTCTACTTTTTATCAAATGTGACTTTTTTAACTGATTTTTGAGATTCTCCATCTTTTTAACAATTCTTTGGACTGGGAGGATATTTAAGTATTGATTTATATTTGACTATTCTACTCATGTCATAATACCTTCAAGCAGTGCACTATTTGAATCATCTCTTGAATTATTTTATTAATCTTTTTGATTGTCTGAGGGATTTAGTTAGATCCCTTCAAATTATTCTAAAGGTTCAATTCTATCATCATTAATCTCCTATTTTGTAATGCTCTAATCTTAAGTGGTCTGTTTAGGAATTGAATATTATCTTTCCCTTTGAATATCTATATTCTCTTCAGGAAAATTCAACTTAATTATAGGGTATAGTTTATGAATTTTAGGAGGCTTTGTTATATCAATCTTAGGTTTCTTATACATAGTAATTTCATTTTATGAAATATTTTAAGCATTTGGACATATATGAGCACCCATCAATAAATGCTTAATCTAAATGATGTTAATATTTATTTGATAGCATAAAATTAGAAAATGATAGATTCCTAAAACTTAGAAATAAAAAAAACCTATGAAACGTAAATTACTAAGAAATATATTTTATAATAAAATATTTGAATTGTCAATTATGAATTCATACCTCTATTTTTGATCTAATCAATTGTATATATAAAATTAAAATTACAAAATATATTAATAAATAATAAATGAAATTTAAATAAGCATGAAGTTTCTCTAAATCTAAATCACTATAATATTCTCATTCAAAAATAATTAAAAAATAGTTATTAAATAATTCGAACTAATTAATATTAAACAAACTGTTATTATAAATTAATTATGATTTCAATCTGACAATTTCAATTTACAAGCTAAATAACTAATAAATAGACCACTCAACCATATATGATGACTAACAAATAAAAATCCTAAATTATTCATAATATGATATTACTTTTAATTGTATCTGAAAAATTACTCTACACTTAAATGATATTAAATGCAATAACAAAAATTAAAAATAAAATTACACAAGCCAATGCCCAACTCCATGCTGCAAAATTATTAATACAAATAATCGAGACTGATAATAATGGAAAATAAGTTGATACTATTTCATTCAATCCATTAAACATTTTTACTGTCCTCGTCTAATAATTTTTGAATATTATAAAATACATTTTATGTAAGATTTGGAGAGATTGTTGATAATTGAGGAATTTATTACAATTATTATGACTATTATATTTATTTTCTCTCTCCTTCATCTACCATATTTATCTATTGATTATTTAAAACATTCCCAACAATTTGTAATTCTAATTACAATTAATGATTATTTAATATACCTGGTCCTTAAATTCCATCATGATCAAGTCTTTTAGGATCATTACTTTTATTATCATGAAGATTTTATTAACTATATGCCTTTGCTCTATTTTCTTATTAATCTAAATGTATGCTAGTCTTAATGTAAAATTTAAGTAGAACAGCACTTACGAATAGTAAAAATGGAAAGAAAAACCAGAAAAATTCAATAACTTGTGAGGATGTAATCTATTCAGACATTAGTAATTTGAAATTAATATTAGTTTATTTTTGGGGTAAACAAAAATTAACTAAGATAATACCAAATAGAAAGAATTTTATTTAATTAAATATATCGTCATAATGATCATGGCAATTTTTGAAATGTGTATTTTAATTGTATTTCAAAAAAAAGAAAGAATATTCAAAAAAGTATAGAAAGAATTTGTTGTTTTAGTTATTATTCAAAAATACAATTTAACAAAAAATATTAAATAAGAATAATATTTATTAATCAAGAGTTCATTTTACTTAGCAAGAGTTCATTTATCTTTCATAATCAAGAGATGGTTTTTATACAAATTTGAAAAGTTTTCTAATTATTAATAATTATTATAAAGGCAATTTGTACTATCATCAGAAAGACTTGTATCAGAATTGATTTCTACTATAACAGCACTTTATGATATCTACATAGGATTTTATAAAATGTTTGATATAGATGATTACTTTTTTTCAAAACATTCCAATGTAGATGGGATTTGTAAAGATTGACTAAAGTTTGTTATGTATATTTACCATTTAAGTGAAAAAGGTTACATTTTTTCACTCTATTACATTATTTTAGTCTAAGCAATTATTTCTTCTTCTTTACACCAATCAAATTAATTATCATATTCAAATCCATGTCTTTGTCCCAATTTCCTAAACAAATTTATTAAATAATCATAATCAGGTTCAACAGCAAAACCAAGACCCTTAATATGACTAATTTAACTATTTATAATTTTTACTCTAAAGCTTTTTAAAATTCAATTGGTAAATCTTAACAAATTTCAGTAGAGCTTAATTTAATCTTTTTTTCACCTATCAATTTCTATCTCTCTTTATTGTTTTAAGAAATCTAATGTTGCCATGGTAGAACTCTTTAATCTAAATTAACAATTTCTATATACCCTTTTAAAAATAGAACTAGAATGTATATTAATGTTTCCAAATCATCTTTTCTACTCAATTCATAACCCTTATGTGCAGAGATAGGAGCATATCTTGTAGTTCCTACAAATGGTCTCCCTTCTCTAAATGGTCTAAATATATAATAAAAATCTAATTTTACATATGTTTCTAAGTACTATCTCTATATATCTTACTAATACCAAAATCTACAATGTATATTTATCTCTAATGATACATAAGATTTTCAGGTTTCAAATCTCTGTGTAAAATGGATTTCTAATGAATATTCTTAAGAATTTATATTAATTAATCTGCAATCATTAAGACTGTTTTGAGACTGAATTTTCTATACTCCTTTAAATAGCATCCAAGATCCTTAGATAACAATTACATAACAAGAATATTTTATCCATTATGAATTCCATTCCAATAGATTTAAGGAATTCCTGTAATTTTTTACAAACGAGATAAGGCTAAGACTTCCCTTTCTAAGGTTTAAGGTTTATCCTTTTTCTCAATCTTAATAGCAACAGAAGTTTTATTTGGAATGTTCTCACCTTCATACACTATTCCATAACTACCAGCTGATAATTTCTTTATTAGTTGATATTGATTGTTAATGTAATTCATATTATTTTTCAAAATAATTTAATATTTTAATGTTACCCATAATATATATATTATTTCATCATAATTAAATTAGTGCATTATTGAAGTTTGAATTGAATAAATTTAAAATATTTTTGAGTGTTGAATTTTATTAGTACATATTCAATGTTGCAAATAACTTAATAAGAATGTCTAAAGTAAGGAGTACTTAGAGAGCATACTTTTACTGCACTATCTATAGACAAATAGTGTAATTTGGCAAATTAGATGAGTATGGACTCTTAAGAATTACAAATAAAATATACTAAATATAATTTAAACTATAATTAATACATACACTTATAATATATTAAAAATATATCTTCTAAAATTAATTTATTAAATATTGTTTTTAAATTTCCTCATATATTTGCAGGAAATAATGCCTTTCTCGATGGTTTATATACATTATAGATTTATTGATAATAAATATATATTTAAAAGTTCAATAAATGGCAGCAGAATGCTCTTTAGAATGGAAATATATGCCAGTCACTGGGGTTTTAGTTGATCAAAAATCAAATAAAGTAATATGGGAGCTGAAATCAGAAGATTCAAAGTGGCCAAAAGATTTATTTACAGTCTCTATTTCTTAGTAGAAAGAGTTCATGTCTGATTCTGAACTAGGATGGAATTGGCATAAATCATGGAACTTACCTGACATAAATTACACATTAAATGTACTTGATTAATCAAATATGAAGTTTAAAAACAATGATACTACTATGAGAGACCTTCGAGGTGGGATTTTGGAGGTGTAAATGTTCGTTATTAAGAGAGGACTCATTCCTAATCAATACATTAATCTTGGAATAAGAGGAAATACCAAATTGGCATTATTTGAACCTTCTATTACATTTAGTGGATTGAAATTTGGAACTACATCCTACAATAATAAAGTAATTCAGAAAATTTAGTTTTAAGTACTCCAAGTTTAACTTTATATTTGTATTATCTTATTCCAGAAAAGAAGAAGTTCTGATATTAGACTCATAAATTTCATCAGATGTGTTTGTTGACTCAAGAAATAGAACTGGTCATAACAGTAGGGACATATCTTAAGAAATGTTTTTAGATCTTTTTCCGCCCTAATTTATTGATTAAATATATTATAAAAGAGAAAATGATAGACAAAACTCCAAATTGAGTTAGATTGATAAATCACTTTAAGGTTTTATTAATTATTACACATCTCCTAACATTAGAAATAAGATTAAGCATCCTTTATTTATGGTAATGAAGTTTCCTAAATGTGTTAAATTATTCTTTAATGAGAATTTTATAAAAAAGTCAGAGAGTGTATTAATGCAAGTGTTGTCCCATTTAAGTTAAGTCAAACAACAATTAAGCCAGTCAAATGAGATGAAACTTTTAATAAAAGTTGAAAATTCTAATTAAAACACATTAAAGAAAGTAAATTTTATTAATATATAATAGGCTCTAGATATAATTAAATAGTTGGAGAATAATTATTATGAAATATACACTCAAAGAGCTAACATCCCCTCAGACGTAGTAGAAATAACAGATATCTACTCTTTAACTAGAGAATACAAGAGGAAATACTAACATTTTATAGATCATGCAGAAGGTAAAAAATAGAAAGAAAATTTGGATGCTTCCAAGGCACATAAAGACAAGTTAAAGTAAACATAAAAAAGTCTTGACTAAATTGTATTTCATGATGACTCTAACCCTCATTTAATTCAAGTGAATGCTGATCGTATGCAACCAATTTTAGGGCAGATTCGTTAAATATCTAAAAAAAGATAATTGAATAGCTAATAATAAAATCAAGATGTCAAAAGAAATGAAGTACCATAAGTAAAAGATGAGAAGGAACAAGAAAATCATGCTTAAAATTTATTTGAGAAATAGGTAATTTAAAAAGATAAGTAAAATTAATATTTTTTTGTTTAGAATTATGTAACAAGGTACTAATATGAATTCCAATCTATTGAATAATTAATTTTAAGCTCCTGAAGTAATATAATCTTAATGTAGATCTTTAATTAGGTTTCCAATCTTTAATATTGTAATACCTACCAACAAGATTACAATTAATTCCTATAATGTTATCATAGCAATCAATAATATGGAAATTTTAATTTAATGTATCCCTATTATTATCATCAATATCATCCAAAGGAATGAATTTACAATATAATTATATATTCAGAAAAATTATTTATAAATTTCCAATTTTCCTTATTATCTCAAAATTTATTTATCATAGTTAATTGCAAGGATCTCCTATGAATGATTCAAGTTTTCTACAGGAACTAACTTCCTAAAAGGACCTTTATGTTTCCTTTTCGAATGAGGTATTTATGTATTTGATATATTATTTTTAATTAATTAGAACTCCTTCTAATCATTAATTATTTTACATAAACTAGATGTTTCTCTAGCTAACTAACTCAATCCATCTACCTATAAATAATTATACTGTCTACTTATAAATTTTATATTGAATTTCCTTATGCTGTTAATTCATTCACTTTGTTCTATCTTTCTTCAAATCTTTAGACAAAACTCTTTGGTCTCTTATAAACACCTGAATTATTCATTTATTTTATGATTTCCAAACCTTGAGCCTTGATTTTTTAGTTAGTTTCCAATACTTCTGAACTCGACCTTAATTATCTTTCCTTAAAGTAAAGAGAATAATACCCATAATTTATTTCCATGTCTTTCTGCATCAGTTTATATTAAATCTAAAAGTTTTCTATCCTCATTCTTTTCTCTTTCTGCTTAGATTTTATTATAAATTGATTAAGAAATGTGTCTATTACATCTTTATGCTGATTTTATTACTCTTTGTTACCAACCTATTTATTGTTATTCAAAAGATTTCATGATTCTATCATCTTTATCAGCAGCTGCTAAATCTGCTTGACTTAATTTTGATAAAGGAAGTTTAAATTGGTTTATTTTTTATTAGATATGCACTTATCGAATTTCATCTTCAACTTAGCCAAGTTCCATATCAAACTCAATGAATTAATCCTCTTCTACATGATTATGTTTTTATTATTATGAAACTTTTTATTTATATTCTTTGTAACTTATAGGTTTTATTTTTATATTCGTCGATGAATCTTCAGATGGTTATACATTGTTTAATTTTTTATCCATGATTTCAGGTTTACCAACAATATAGTAAGGAACTATCTTTCCATTTCTATATAATCGTTATTCATTAACCTCTTGTTAAGTCATAAAGATGTTTGCATTTTTGTTTAAAGTTATAGACTTTCTCAATAAGTAATGTTAAACAGAAGACATTAATTAAATAATTTAATATTAAGGTGTTTATAAATATATTATATTTTGATAAATAATTCAAGCATTCAGGAAATATATTTTAAAATTTCAGTTAACAAGCATTACAAAAATTAATTAAATAGTATCTTTGATCCTATTTTATTAATACATTAAAATTAAGAACTTTAAGATAATTCTTTAAACTTAATAGCTCATTCTAATCATTCAATATTTGTTATCTATAATTTTTGAATAATTTTATCCCTTCAAAATTATGTTATATCTAGAAATGATTCAAAATATTTAATTACAATAATACTAGCTAAACATGTGCATAACTAAACTAATAGTCCCTTTGATTTTTAATGTTTATGAATTCATTTGGAACTAGTAATAAACTTTAGTTAATACTCTATAGAAAATTTAGAATATTATCCTAATTATTTATTTTTAAAGTATTATATGGTTTCTTAATTTAAGCATTAATTATTTTGATAATTGAATTTTATGTAATATATTATTGATATGATGATTTTCTGTTATTCTGATTACAATATCTGAATAATTAAATTTTATTTGTTATAATATATTTTGAATGCATAATATTTATATTAGTGACAATATAAATAGAAAGTAAATAAATTTATTTGAAATATTATTTTAAATAACGGAAGATATGAGTTCTCTTTTAAGGCATAATGATGAAGCAGGTATCTATATAAATAATTAATTAACTTCTGAAGCCACTATAGCAGATATACCAACTCCATAAAGTTAAGATTATGATTGGGTTTTGGTTTCTGGATTTATAGTAATATTGACTTAAGTTGGATTTGCATTTATAGGAGCAGGATCAGTCAGATATAAGAATTCATAATCAGTAGTAATCAAAGTCTTCTTGGGATTATTTTTAACCGTGTTGATTTGGTGGTTGGTAATTGAATAAAGTAAATAACTTTAGTTTGGCTATGGTTTTTCTTTTGGAGATGATTCCTAAACAAAATTCATGGGAGGAACAAAATTAGCAGGAGCAAAATGGGAAGCAACAGCTTATGGTAATGATTATACAAACTTTGGTATATTTGATAATTAATTTCAAATTAGTTTTCAGAGCATCAGGTGCAGCAGTAGGAACAGCAATTTTGGCAGGAGCAGCAGCAGAAAGAATGACATTTTTGGCTTGGTCAATCTTCGCTGTTTTATATTCTGGTTTTATTTATGCAGGATTAACACATTGGACATTGGCAGCAGGATGGTAATTTGAATTTCAAAAATAATTTAGGTTGAGTGCTCTTGGATTTAAAGATTTCTCAGGTGCAGGTGTTGTTTTCTATTCTGCAGGTGTAGCAGGATTAATTTTGACAGTGTTATTGAAACCCAGAAAAGCTAGATTTGATAATGGAGCTACACTTGATTTCAACAGACATTCTCCATTATATATTGGATTTGGATCATTATTGGTCTTAGCTGGATGGCTTTTCTATAATGGAGGAGTTGTTAGTTAAGGAGCTAAATCTCAATATATTTAAGGTTTAGTGGCTGTTAATACATTGGTTGCTGGAGCCACTGGTGGATTCTTTAGCTTTGTTATTAGACATTTCTAATATGGTACTTCAAATTTAGCTGCTTTATCCAGAGGAGTGATTTGTGGTTTAGTCGCAGTCAGTGCAGCTGCAGATGATATGAAACCATGGACAGCATTCCTTTATGGTGTTATTGCTGCTTTAATTTACAGCTTCTTGGCTAAAGTTATGCCTGCTGCTCATATTGATGATCCAGCTGAAGTTGTATCAGTTTATCTTGTAATCATTTATTTTAATTTTGATAGGGTTCAGGATTTGTTGGAATTGTATTATCTGCATTATTTGACACAAAAGCTGGAGCATTCTATGGATTTGGAGCCAAATTATTAGGTCATTAATTATTGGGATTATTGATCATCTTCTCTTGGGTGACCTTCTTTACCTTAATTATACTTTTAGCCTTCAAAGGTTTTGGTATTTTGAGAATTGATGCTGAAACTGAAAATGTTGGTATTGATAAAGCTTTATGTAAATTAAATATAATATATTTTAGGTTTGGGTGAAGCCATTGTATTCGCTAACCAAGTTGATGAAATTCCTCTTGTTTAATAAACTGAATTAGGAAATCTTAGATCAAGTTAATTAGGATCAGGATTAAGATCTGGATTCAAATGAATCCATTAGATAAAATTATAAATTATAAATTAGAACATTTATTTATAAATTTCATTCTTTATTCTTTAACACATTTAAAAATTATTTTGCAGCATATTCAAAATCTTCTAAACAATTGTAAATACTAGCACTAAATCTAGCCCATGATTTTCCATCATATTCAAAAACAACTATAAATACATTGTATTTTTCAAAACACTAATAAATTAATATTAATTTTTACTATTTTTTAACAATCCAATATATAAGGATGACCTTTATGTGGTACCTATACATTTACCATTGCAGAATGCATTGATTTATCTTGAATTAATAATTCAGTTCCCCAAATTTTAGAAACTAAATTGGTTCCTTCCCACGCCAAATTTTCACAATATTCAATTATTTATTTTAGACCAAATGAGTTAATATAGTTTATTCCATCAATTACTGAAAGAATAATACTTTAATCTCTAGTACCATAATATTCAAATTCTTTTTCAATTCCAGCTCCATAAAATACAGAGATAGTATTATTATGTATTTAATTCAAATATTTCTCTTTCATATATAAAAAATTAACACTGCATGGACAAAATGCCCATTTGTTCAAATTTGTAAAGAAGAAATCAGGATCCAATTCGGTTAGATTAATTTCACTGATTCCAGCACCATGAGCTCCATCAATGATGCTTATTATATCATACTTCTTGCATAATTCAACAAACTCTTTGGTTGGTAATTTTAATGAAGGAAGTGATGAAATATTATCCAAAATTGCTACTGTTATTTTGTTAGTCTTCATATTTTCTAATGATATTATCTACTTTTACCTTCTATCTTCTAAAGTATGATTTCCTTACTCAAATCTTCTGCTTTCAATTCTATCATACATGTATTCACCTTAAAATGAGTGTTCATATAACTTATCACCTTCTTGACCATTGGATATGCAATATTCAAATATAGAATTGTATCCTTATCTGACAAACCCAAATCTCAAAGATATTAAAATGAATTACTTTTAAGTATACTATTCATGGACTCAGAGGAGTTATTAGAGAGTAAACACTAATTAAAGTTTGCATTTAAAAATTCAGCTGCAGTTTTTCTGACTATTTGAGATTACTTAGTCATAAAATATCGAGCAAAACAATCAGGGTTTTCCATAAACTTTCTATAATTTTCAATTCTTGATTATAAGACACATTTTGGAATATAGCCATAGCTACTATGATTAACACAAATGTATCCAGATTCAATAACGAAATCCTCTTTTAATTCTTTTCCAAATTTTGTTGTAATACAAATATCTTACATAATTTAAATAAAAATACTAAACAATTTAATAAGCTTAATACAATTTTTAATTAAGTATTTAAAAAAATATAAATTTGATTATCTCAAAAATTATAATTAATATCATATATATTTAATTTAGATTACCTGAACTTTCATCATACCCTCTATAAATTTTATTAATATTTCTCAAAATAATCCAAGCGATAAACAAGATCTAAAGGATTGAAGTTAATATCATACTTGGAACATAAAATATTTTCTTTTAGAATATCTTTAGGCCGAAAAGTAAAGTGGTCAAAAATCCAATTCATAAGTAGTAATATAAATAAAGGTCAACAAAATTAGCAGATATTTTAAGTTACATATTAAAATAATCAAAATGATTTTTTTAACTCAACCAAATATAGAAAATATGCTCTTCCTTCCTTTTACAGGACTTTTTTCATCTATATTTGAGATTTGTCTAGTTGTAAGACTTTGTTAATGCTATTTATCTAATTTTTAATATTTTTATTGCATAATGCAGAATTGAGCATTTAATTATGTTAATTGTAATTTAGATTTAAGTGCATCTGATTCTGCTCGTTTAAGTTCATCTTTTAAGAAATTAATTTCTTCAGCTAAACTTAATTTAGTAGTTAGATAGTGTGTTTCCATTGTATTCAAACATAATTTTAATTTCTCTATTTCTAATTTATGTTCTTTTTCATATTTAAAATCTAATTTCATTTTTCTTAGATTATGTATTTCTAATAGTTAAGATTTTAATTCTTTTTACAAAATTTCAACTGTTTATTCTAAATTTGAAATTTCTAAATTTTATATTCTTAGATATTTATAATATATACTTAATAGTATGTTTTGCATCAAGTAATGCATCTTTTATATTTTCATATTTACCATTTGTTCCTACTCTTCTTCTAGAACTATTCTTTGTTTAGAAAGAACAATAAGAATCTGATAAATGAGAAGTAGGAGTTTATGAAATAGAATGATTAGGAGAATCTATATGAGTATTTTCATGATTTTAACTAATTTAGCTATCTTTGAGAAGATCACTTAATAAAGCATTTTAATTTGATTGTATTTCATGATCATTGAATTCAAACTTTTATGTATGTGATTAAATAGCAATTTTAAGTTATTATTCATAATGAATAGCCAATTTTTATAATTGATCATTTAATTCTTAAATTATTTAATCTTATTCATTAGATTATTACTAAAAGGTTTCTGTTAATTCCTTATATTCTTAAATAGCTTGTGTATTTTTTCTATTTTGATTTTCTAAATAAACTAATTTTCTAATAAGTTCTTCTTTTTATTTAGTCATATTTTATTTTTCTCTTTATAATTATGAGAATTATTTGTATGCATCCTCACATTTCTTATCACTTTTGATAATTTATTATAATGCATATCTTAATCGTTCACTTATCTCTTAAAACTTTTTATCATAAAGAGTTTATTCTTAATGTTTTTCATCTCTCAAAATGTTTATTTTTTTTTCTTATTCATTTAATAGTTTTTCATAATATTTGTTCTTTTCTTCTAAAATACCAATTTAATGTAATAAATCTTATTCAACTAATTTCTTTTAATTCATTTCAAACTCTAAGGATTCAAATATACGATTAGTGATATTCCTTTCTAAATATGATAATTGTTCTTCATAATGTGATTATTGATGTTCTAGTTTATATTAATAATCTTAAATTTTGTTTTCTAATTCTTAAATATCATAAATTTGAATTTGAGGATTATTCTCAGTTTATGTATTATTTAATTTTTCATTTTATTTTAACAATTCAATTTCTTTAGATTGTTCAGATATAATACATTCTTTCTCAACAATTAAAGCAATAGCAGTTTCCTCCATTTTAACCAATTATTGTTTCAAATCAATGATCTTATCAGATTCTAACTTGGCTTGAAATTATTGAATTTCTTTAATAAGTCTAATCTATTAAGTATTTGATATAAGAATTTACTTCATTTTCTTGATAGAGGAGTATTTATTCTTCAGCTTTTGCCAATTATTCTTACATTTATAAGGCAAATTACTACAATTTAGTTTCATGAGTTGATTCAATTTGCTTATTTAATTCTATATCCAAATCTTCATTTCTTTTCTTTAATTATTCAAGGGAATTGATTAACTTTCATAGTCTTTAAGAGTTTACTTCTAGATGTTATTATTTGGACTGAAATTCTTGGAGTCTAATTTGTTTTTTTAGACTCTCAATTTCAATTTATTGTGTTTAAACAGTGTCAATGAACTAAATATATGGAATTGACTTACAAATTTCTCATCATCTTCTTAATTCATTTATTAAATTATATTTGTTATTTTAATATTTATACGAGTAAAGTTAGGATGATGGATTATAGTTGTGATAACTTTGAAGTGAATGAAAGTAGAATAACTTTGAATGTAAATATGAATTGTTATTATATTGTATAGAAAGATGAAGACATCAAGAAGTTAACTTTAGAAGAAGATTTACCTGAAGTCAAAAGAGCATAAATAATTTTGATGAAAGGATAATAACGCTAAAAATTAGCTGTATTTATTTTCCATCTATTTTTTTGTTTGGTAGATATATAACAACCTAGACAGATTACTATCTAAAGGTTTTGATCAATTGTATCAATATATAAGAAGTGATATTATGGAGTAAAGTGAAGAAATACAAATTATAGCTGCAAGATCTTTATAGGATTGTAAAGTGAAGCCAAAAGAAATCATCTAATTGGCATTACATTTCATTTAATTATATCAATAGAAATTAGCATAGGCTTGGATGCCTGTGTTTTAAAATTTAGTGTTACTGATTGATTATAAAGAATTTTAGTCTTATTTGGAAAAAATGATTATCTAATTTAGTGAACCTAAATAACCTGAAATTGGTAGATGGATTGGAGCTAAAATGATAATCTGTATTGCACCAGTGTTGAAGGATGAAATGAAAGGACCCATATTAGATAGAGCTCGTTTATTGTGTTCTGATCCAGATAATGAAATCAGAGAACTAGTTGCTGATGAATTACTTACTTGTTTGATATGCAACTTATCAGGAGAATTAGTGGAATAATATTTCATTGATAAAATTAATGAATTATTGTATGACACATAAATCAATGTAAAGAAAAGCATGATTAGAACCTTCCTTAGATTTTAACATAGATTCCCAAGAAATAGTTATAATGTAATTATTAGATTAAATAAATAAAAGATTAAAGGAACAACAATTTTTATTGATTGTTTATCAACAAGCAATATAGAATTATTGACTGTAGCTTTATAATATTGTGGGGAAACATTTGTATAAATCTAAGATTTAATTAATGATGAGTTTAAGAATAGATTTACAATCTTATATTAGAAATTTGGTCAACATTAAAATGATGAGATTAGGAAATGGTATTTATATAATTTACCTGGAATTGTCTTGCATTTAAATGAAGGCCCTTATGCAAGTTAAGTTTTAATGCCATATGGAGATATTTTAATATAGGATAAGAGTCATTAGAACAAATTGCTAGCTTGCAAAATATTGCATGAAATTTCGAAATAGTTTGATGTAATTGAAGTACATAAATCTTAAAGTACAGTTATGTGTTACAAAAAATGTGGCATTTGTTTGAGTGTGTGATCTAGAGTGAAGATCTTGATTGCATATTAGCCATCAATTTACCTGAAATGTATAAGTTGTTGTAGGGCAACGAAGAGAATCAGGATAAATTAGTAATTATATAAATTTAGTATTCCTCTAGAAAACTTAATTTAAGGACATTAATTAATAATTGCAAAAAGTCTATCAAAAATGTTTAAGCAATTATTAATGTAATTAATTATTTTTAGAACATCTTCTCAAATTTCTACATCTAATAAATAAAAAACATTTTGAATAATACATTCTCCCAGTCATCTACAAAGAATAATAAAACATTCATTCAGATCTTCTGTCAATGAAGTGTTTAGCTAAATTCTATAGTGTTTGTCTAGACTACGAAATTCAAATGAAGATAAAAGATACTATGAATCTAATGTTCTTTAGAGGCAATAATAACAAAAGAGTCCGTTATATATTTTGGGTATCCAATCTAGTACCATTCATTAGTAAAAAGCGATTCCAAGAACTCAATGTAATATTTAATTTTCTAAATAGCTCAATCAAATCATCTCTTATAGCTCTGACAAAGCTGCAAGTGTACAAATACAATTAATTAAATCTTTACCTCAAATCTACTAATATTTTGAACCTATTGAATATAACTTACTCAAAAATGTTAAGGGAATAACTTAACAATCTCTGGCCAAAGAAACATTCCTCTAAATTTAATAAAGATTATAGTAAAATAACAACTTTTAAGAAGAGTAAAATTTACTCATTCAATAAGAAGAATCTGTATTTACTTAATTTACTTAACAACATAAATAAGAGAAGGGAATTGATCTCATCTAAAATAATGAATATGCAAATAAATATCTCAAAAAACCAATCCCCAAATTGGTTTAATAATAATCCAAAAAGACTCCTAATGCATCTACATCTGTGAGGTATTAAATTTTTTAAATATTTTTTTTAATTTAGATTAGCCAATCAATCATTCGGAGAAGTCACACCTCAACAATAATAATAAAAATAATTTAAAAGGGTTCGTAGATATACTGATGCTTCTAAATCAACTACCAAACCTTTATCTAGACCTAGTGGATTTACATAAAAATGAGATTATGAATATTTATTTAAAACATCGACATATATAAATTTAATTAATTAATTATGAGTCGATAAGTATATGTTGGGCGTTTGAGTTCCAGGATCCGTAGAGAGCACCTTCAATAAGAGTTTGAGAAATTCGGCAAAATCAAGGATATTGATTTACGAAATACTCATGCTTTTGTTGAGTTTGAAAATGGAGATGATGCCAGAGCAGCCATTTCAAAAATGGACAACAAACGTTTGAATGAAGGCAGTGATCGTATCACAGTCAAACCAAGAGGTAGAAAAAAGAGATGGATGAAATTGAAAAGATGATCGACCGTAAGGTGCAAGAGGACCCACATCCAGAGACGTATGTTTCAATTGCGGCCGTAAAGGACATTGGGCAAACGAATGTACAGAAGGTATACACTTATCCCATTTCACCAGGGGACTTACGAGACACATGTTATCGTTGTTTTAAAAAAGGTCATGTACGAAAAGATTGTCCAAAATCAAGATCACCTTCAGATAGAAGAAAGTAAAAACTTAATATATTAATAGTCGTCGAGATAAAGATAGAAAGAGAAGAAGATCATCATCTTCATCTTCTAAGTCTTCTGAATCTTCTAAATCTAGGAGAAGATATAGATAATAATAGAAACAATAGAAGAAACCTAACAGAAGATCCCCATCTTCTAGTGAGAGCAAATCCAAGCCTTCAATATCATCACAAAGCTCTAGGTATTTAAAAATTATTAGTATAATTTAAGCAAACACCCATGATTTAATGAGTGTATTGTTATATTCATAAATCAATATATAATATTACCGTATATCATATTATAATATATGAATTAATAATTACATCACAGAATTGGCAGAGAACCTAATGTTGACTTTGCAGAAAAAAGAATAAGAAATTTATTTAATATTGACATTCTCAAGAATGTTTAACTTAGAAGAACTTAATTTATTCATTAAATTCATCCAAATCCTAAATCTCTTATCTAACAAGGTTATATTGTTCACACTATACCATTGAGAAACTGTGATATGATGAAAATATACAATTATCCAAAGTAAAAATAAAATAGTAATCCATTGTCAACATGTACTGATCAAATTCCATAAATTACATAAGAGAAAATCTAAAGAATTATGACAGCAGTAAAGAAAGATAGATCAATTAAAATATCTGTAGAAAATCATTCCAATACAGTGCCCAAAATGCCAGCTTTTTATACCAAACATTAATGTATCATATTATTAAGTTGAGCCAATAGTAAAACTTAAAAATCTATGGTATCAACAGAAAGTATTGCTATTAGAATTCGATCTCTTAGTAGAGTCAAAGATAATCTTTAAGATTCTTCAATTTTTCAATAGAGATCAGCAACTCCTAATAAGAAGAAAAGATTAAGTCAATATAAACAACTATTAAGATAATAAGTTAATAGTTTTTTACAAGACTCTTACTTTAATTGAATTATTCTATGTATATATATATTTATAATAAATAAATTTTATTGGATGTCAACAATAATAATCAATGAGGATTATGATTCAGATTTAGAAATCTTTGAACAACGAAATCAACAAAGTATTAAAGTTAATTTAACCTAGTTTAACAATTAAAAGAGTAGCAATTACAATTTAAAGAACAATTACTATAGCATATTTAGAATAAAGATTACGATTATAATTTAATATCTCCAATTCCATATCCTATGGATAAGAAAATTAAAGAAAAGAATTAAAATACAACTAATCTGTTATAATTAAATAAAAGTCATGATTTAGTAAGTGAACGATCATAACCTTCATCAAATTATTAATTTCCATCTAAAAGTAGCAAACCTAATTTAAAAGGAAATTATCTCTTCAAACAGAGTTACTTACCGAAAACTCCAAAAAAAAAAGTGTCTAATGTAATAACAACGAAATCTTATTGCAATAAGAATCAAATTAATTTGAATAATAAGAAATCTCCTTCTAATATTTCAACTTGTGAATAAAAATCAGCAAGAACTCCAGAATAACAATAACATTACATTGGTGTATTATCACCTTCTCCTTATAACTCATGGCTTAAAAAAGATTATGAGAATAAATCAAAATAATATAATTTATCTACATTTACTTAGAAACATGTAGATAAATCTCGTTAAGTAATGAAGACAGAAGAAAATACTAAAACAAACAAACCATAAGAAAAGAAAATTGTGGTTCCTATCTAGAAACCATAGAAAGGGTTTGATTAATGGTATGATTCATAAAAGAAATGGTAAGATTAAATGTTACTATATTTTAGGTTGAGATAGACTGAGGAGAAAATCTTTAAATAAAAGTTGTAAATGGAATAGGAATTAGGTGAGTAAGAATAATTTAGTCATTCTCCTGAAATTTATGAAGGTTCTAGGTATATTGTACAAAAGAAATATAATAATGCTAGTTTATTAGAAAGATAGAAATTATATTAAGAAGAATTGCAATATAAATAATTTTAAAAGAAATTAAGAGAAGAGGAAGATAAGAAAATTAATTAAATTAGAATAAGTCCATTGTCAAGAAAAATATTAAGGAGTGCATCTCCTAAATCAAATTGTTCTTTTACAATATGTAATTCATCTAATTAAAATTATTCAACAATAATAAAAAAATGATATTTTTTGTACCTCTATTATTTTTTTTATTTTATAATATTCTAATAAAAATCAAAATTATAATATTACTTTATTAAAATTATGAGTTCTCATTTTATCAAATGTATGAAATATAATTAAAAACCTATTAGAAAATTAGGAAATAAATTCTGGATTAAATAATTTAAGTTTATAGGATTAGTCTAAAGAATTTACTGAATAGATTAAAAAGGAAAGGAAAGGAATGTAATCAAAAATTGAGTAATGAATTACATTAAATAAAACAATACTTTAAAATATAAATAATCAACTTGAAAAAAGAATGTGTTTAATGAATAATATTATGCTGAAGATAAAAGGAAGACAGTGCAATTGTCTAAAGAAATATTTTCTCAAGATATTTGCTCAAGGTTAAACAATTAAAAATCACTGATTTTTTGGCAACTAAGAAATTAGTACTAATAATAGATAAAGTAATTAGAATAGGTAGCATAAGTGATCCAAATGATTTGGATATTAGGGATGAAGATGAAACATTAGCAGAAGATTATTGTTAATATGAAGATGATAATCGTTGAGTTGAGTTTATAGTGAATTTTTTTATTATTAATTAATTTAATTAGTTATTCTTTTAAATAATAATGAAGGCTAGAAAATATTATGTATTAGTCCAAGAAAACTTATAAACCTCATTCTACAAAACACTAAAATTTACTTAGATTAATCTTGATAAAAATCCCCATCAAAAGAAATTCTAGTTTTCTGATGAGAATTAAGCTAAAATATTTATATCAAATGTTTAATCCTGTTAGAATAAAGAGGCATATGAAAAATTAGAATTGGATTATGAAATTTCTTAATAATTAACTCATTATGAAGAAAAAATTAAATCTTGTAAAACATTTTCTGAAAATGAAAATTAAAATGGAGTCTCTATAAATTTAAGGAGACTCACTTATATTTATGTTTTATGGAACAAGAACTCTTATGATATGCCACGAATATATTTTACATAGATTACAGCAAAAAAGAATTCGACATCAGAAGATCAATTAGGAAAATTTTCAGAACCTTAAGCAGCTCTTTGTTATATCAGGGAGATACTTGAAACTTTAGAAATAAAAAGAAGAAAGATCACTGATACAATTGCAACTACTTCTACAAAAGAAAATAATAGTACAGAAAATGAATTAGTTTAAGAAGAAAAAGAACTAAATTTCTCTAATCTTGGAAAACTGTAATAATTGGATTAATAGTACTCTTATTTCTTTCCAAAATTTTATCTAGAAAAGTATCAAACCATCAATAATATTAATCCAGAAGAATAGTATGCTATTTAATGTTCTTCTTTTTGCACCTTACATTTTCATTCATCAATTGGTATAAATTTAATAAATTATGTTTCTGGTCAAAAAATCAAATCTTAAGGTTTATATGTGGGACATTAAAAACCATATGTTCTTGGATTATTATCAGTCCTCTATGGATTGAGATACAGTTTATTTTTGAATTTACCTTCGATTACTTTATAGGTATGGAAATAATAAGATTTTGAATATTTGAATAAAATGGTTTAGCCTCCATATCAATAATAATAATAAGCTATTGCAGCTATTGACAATTACTCAACACTTTTGAATTAAGTAAAATTTGAGTTTGTTGACTATGAGTCATGCAAATAATCATATGTACAAGCAGTGAAGGAGTTTGAAAGATATGCCAATGTAAAAGAAAGAAGTAAGAAAATGCGTAAAAATGCTAATGATGATTGAGGTTCTTTTATAAATGTTTTATATAATTAATTTGGTTTAATCATGGCCTAATAATATGATTTAAAAAAAGAAAAGGTCCATTTCTTTTGATCATTATTAATCAACTCATCTTTTCCAAGGGGTTATAGATAAGTTCTTTTGGATTAAAAGCAAATCTTCTTCAATACATTTCAACAATTTTATGCACTTAATACATAATTATATACTTTTCTAATTAAATTTTTTTATTCTCTTAAAATTATAATTGTTTATACTTAAATTATTAATAGTTTAAAGCCATAGTTATATAATATCAAAATCAAATTTGGATATGTTTATTATCATTAATGACATAGTTTTTAAAGGTTAGTTCACCAAAATAAATATCTCAGCATTTAGAAATAAGAAAGATAATAAATTACCTATCTCAATTTACAATTTCAATGTAAAATCCATCAAAAAGGCAATGAATTACATTTTCATTATAAATCTCATTGGAGTTACAATGATTTTATGAAATTTAAATAACCTAATGGATATTTTAAATATAATATTTAAAGGAAGATGTTGTGATTATGTAAAATTAAGACTTAAAATTATACAGAAAAATAGAAGTGAATCATTTAAGATTGAAATAAAAAGGATAAAAATTATTCAGTTTTAGATAAATTATTATTTAATATAAAAATTTGTTTGGATGGAAGAACAAGTCACACGTTCTGGTAAAAAACTGTGGGCTATAGCACGTAAAAAGGTGAAAGTGATAGCAAGAATAAATGCTATGAAAAGAATAACTCTTTAAAATTACTATGGAGTGAGAGATGATAATGATTTTGTAGAGGCCACTTAAATTAATAAGTGGGTTATTTATCCAGATTCAAAGTTTAAGGGATTGTGGGATTTTATCATAATTCTTCTTATGCTTTATACATGCACAATTTTACCGTTTCGTTTAGCATTTTAAGATTCGTCAAGTGATATATGGAACACAATTGATGAGGTTTTCAATTATGTTTTTATGGCAGATATTGCTATAAATTTCTTTACTGCTTATTAAGATGCTGATAATGTATTAGTTACAAATAATAAATATATATTAATGAATTACTTGAAGAGTTGGTTTCTATTGGATGTAGCATCAGTGTAATAAAATTAATAATAAATATAAGGATTCCTTTTGATTAGATATTCTAACCAGATCCATAAACTGAAACCAGCAGCACCACAACATAATAAGGGTAGAAAGGTTCTTATACTCAATTACTAAGATTAACAAGATTGCCTCGTTTATATAGACTATTAAAGGTAGTAAAGTTATTCAGAATAGTTCGATTCTAATAAACAAATAGATCTTCTATGTTTTCAAAATTAATAAAATCTTGTATAAAGTTAGATGCAAGTATAAAAAGAATGATAAAAATAATGGGGATGTCATTGTTATTTTTACATTTAAGTAGTTGTTTTTATTATTTAATAACTAAAATTGAAACTGATAATGTTACATGGGTAACTAATTTAGGTTTGGAAGAGGCAGATGAGGCAACTCTTTATATAAGATCATTTCATTGGGCATTGTAAACACTAACTACTGTAGGTTTTGGAGATGTATCTCCATAGACAGATTGGGAGAAGTTATATGCTATATTTTGGATGGGTGTAGGGAGTGCATTCTTTTCATTTATGATATCAAATTTATAAGGAGCAGTAGGAGATTCAGAGAAATCAGCAAAGAATAAGATTATGAGATTGAATGTGATTCAAAATAAAATAAAGATTCCAGATTATTGTAATATATTTAATTTCTATATATTTAAGTATTTTCATTGATAAAGAGATAACTTGAATCACAATAAATTGAGAATTCTAGATAATAAATAATTTTATAAACTAAACCATTAATCAAATAATTACCTACATGTTTAAGATCTTCTGTATAATTATGTATATATGCTCATGTGATTGAAAAAATTAAATTTTTATAAGACAAAGATATAGAATTAATTATGGATGTAATTCCTAAAATATCTCCATTGAATTGGGCTTAAGGTGATATTCTATTTTCAACTGATGATTATGCAGAAGAAATCTATTTTGTTTCAATTGGAGAAATTACTACTAGAGCAGCTGATGGTTCTACAATTTCTGTTTATAGAGAAGGTGATACATTAGGATTGTTGGAAGCAATTTATGATGTAAGAAGGATAGGAACTGCTATTTGTAGTAAAAACACATAACTCTTTAGTTTGGATAGAACAACTTATCTATAAATGTTATAAGATTATCCATAATTGCTTTCAGAAGTTAAATAATAGGTTGATAAAAGAATTAAAGAAGTTAAACCTTTTGTTGAAGATGCCACAATTTTGAATAGATCAATATATGAAGTTATGTAAGACTATTAAAGAAAGATTAATAAAATTAAGAAAATAATTGAGTAATTACAAAAATCAGAAGATAGTAATGATATCATAGATACTGATAAAAATCAATTACAAATTTTTCTATAGACCAATACTTAATTAGGAGATATTATGAATTTATAAAGAGAATCAAATTCTAGAGAAACTGTAATGTTTGAAAATGCCAAATGCATGAATAATTTAATTGATTAACTAGCTGATTTATGGTAAAAATAATTGATCGAAAAAATTGATTAGATGCACACTGAGACCACTTATATGATTCAAGCTGTTCAAGATAGAGTAGAATATTATTAGAAAGCTACAAAGAAGTTTTCAAATCTAAAAAATGATCTAACTAAACAGAAGGAAAATATATAGAGCATGACAAAAGTATGATCAATTATACTATTTTTATTTAAATATGGATAGTATTATTTATATATATTATTCATTTCTAATATTGTAACTAATAATGATAAGATGGATGTTGAATAAATTATAAGTATTCTACAGAAATTAAATTATAATCCTACTGAAATCCTCAAGAATGCATTTTCTTTAAAAAGACAATTTCAAAAAGATAACAAATCCTCTATTATTATAATATTATAATGAATCCCATCGATTTAAGAATCATTACAAAATAATTCTAAATTAAAAAATAATTCTTATAAATATTTTATTGAATAGTCAAATTGATATTAACTTAGTATTTAAGAATTGTGAATTCTATAATAAAAATAATTATGAAGGTGGACAAACTGGAATTAAAGTGAAGTATGATTATTAAATACTAATGTTGGAATGATGTGAAATAAATAAAAATTAATGAATTTTTTGTTGTATTTATATAATTTTCTAATGAGAGATGTAGACTAAATATGTATATCTAGATGTATTAAATAATAATTTATAAATAAAATGATTATTCCACTACAAATGGAGCAATCATTAGTTGAGAACTCTAAAAGAAAACCTTTTAGTCCTCTAGAAATAAATCCAAAATAATATTCTTTGTCTAGTAAATTAAATTTACTTCAATTTGATATTGTCACTCCTATTTAAGTCAAAAGTAATCATTCAAATTCAAACATCTAATTGGGATTATAAAAATTACTTAAAACCAGTCCTTATGCTTAAATGATTAAATAAAAGTCACAATAATAAATTATCAGCATTGATAGTTGCTCTTAAAATGTTTATAATGGAACTACTCAATAATCTTCTTAAACTAATGTAAAAGCTGATAATAAATTTATGATGACTAATAATCAAAGTAATATTAAAAGGAGAATTCACAACTCTATGAGAATCTTTGCACCTAAAAAATCATCTGAGTGTTCTCATTAATTAAATTCAACCTATAATGATAAATAAACAATTAAAGCACTTTAAGATTTATTAATAAGATCAACTTTAACATTACAAACATATAAAGAATAGATCATAAAATGTGAATAGGAGAATATTAAACTAAAGGAATAACTTTCAGGTTTGAAAGTTTAGAATTGACAATTTCATTATTCATTTAACTATTATTTAACATATTAATTTAGTGTATTAAATTTTATTTATATTTCAATAACTAAGTTATCTAATGTTAGAAAAGACTATGAAAGTAGATCCAACAATTTGTATTTCAATTAAATGTATTTAGTGATACAAAAAATCATTAGAGAAAATGCATATTTAACAGAAATAGATAATAAACTAGATTATGATGAATTACATAATCCATTAAATGTAGAAGAAACTTAATCTTAATTAGTCGATTCAATCTTTGGAAGTTGTAATATTAAATCTTAGAAAGGTATCATATATGTAATTAGGATTATAGCAAGTAAAATGATTAGTTCATCTGGAAATGCTAAACCAAATTCTAATCAACCATATGGATCTTTATTTCGAAGTGGAATTTCTAATTATACAGTTTCAGATGAAGATGAAATTTAAAACAATTCATAGGAAATCATCAAAGATTTCTAAAAAGTCAAGTATTAGATTGAAATAGATGATGTTCATAATCTCTTACCTCCAGATTTGAAAGGCTAAAAAAATCAATTATCTTTTGAAGACTTGATTTTAAAATGTTAACAACTTGAATTAAAATTGGAAAGTGAAAAAAAAAAAAATCAAAAATTAAATGGTAATATTTTTATTAGACATTTTTAGATTTACTCCTCAATTAAAATGAAAGAATATAAGAACTTACTGAAATAGAAAATGCTGCTTATGAATAAATGGATTGTCGACTTAAAGAAATTTCAGAATTATAGGCCAAGAATATATTGTTAGAAGGATAATTATAAGAATTAAAGGATAATCAAGATAAGGAACTAAGTAAAAAAGAGTTTAATCTAATTTAGAATTGAGAATTAAAGGATTTATGGATTAGAATAATACTTCATAAATGAATGCAATGCTATGTATTCTAGTATTTTTATAATATCTAGAAATAAAGGAAAAACAGATTTAATTATTATAAGGCTAATTAAGTAGTCTTCGAGCTGCTACTTAGTATAGATCTTAAGGAAGTTATCATAGTGCTTAGAGTCACGACAATATTTAAGAGAGTAAAGTTATAAATCACATTATAAATAACACTAATAATAATTAGATTATCATAAAAAATGAAGTATTTTAAAAAGGTATGGTTTCAATACTTTAAAAACCAAAAACATAAACACCAAAAAAATAATAAATTATTAATTAAGATTCTTAATCTACTCAAAGATCCAAAAAAGGATTGAATCACAACAAATAAAATTCAAAAGAATTAATTAGTTAACCATCCTCATGGTTAGATCATCTCTAGAAAAAGAATAATGAAAAACTAAAAAAATTACAAAACTAACCATCAGAAAAAGAATTATAATAAGCAATTTTAAATAATTCAATAAATGATAATGTCCATAAATATGTGCATGCTGATTGTATAAAAAATTACTTAATATTAATTAGTGAAAATTACTAAAGTAAATAGCCCTGCATTTTAAAGAAAAACTACTTATTAAATAACAACAGATAATGACAATTCAGACTAGTAAGATTTTGTAAAGTAAAAAAACCTATAGCATAAATGATGATTAAATATTTACTTATCACATGAAATGTTAATTATGTATTTTTAATTTAGATATTTTTCAGATTTAATTAACTAAAATAATTTAACCTTAAAAATATAATTACTGTCTTTAAGATAACTTCGATTTAATTATATTTTAACTAAATTTTGTAGATCTTTTTATTGATGAAATAATAATTCATAGCTCAATTCAAAATTTTAGTTTATATAATCGGAGATGATTAGCTTGATTAAAAAGAATTTACATAAAAAACACTTAAATATTATTGATCTTCTTAGAATAAGATGCATTTATTCTCAAGGCATATTCATAAAATTAAAGAACTCAAAATAACAGTAGGTTAAAGAAATAATCCAAAATCACCATTAGAATTTTAGACTTCTTCTATTAGAACAATCGACTATTTAATGAGTTATTTGAAAAATATAAAGAAAATAAATAATAATTTCAAATAGAATAGAATATAAATTAACCTTACAATATTTAAAGTAGAATATCTTCAAATACTATGCTGAGGAGAATTTAGAAATATCTTTCTATTTTTAGATACTCCATAAGTTCTTGAAATAGTAAAAGATAGCTTAACTAAGTCTATGATTAATAAAAAAAAGTAAACAAATTGATAGGAAATAAAAAGAATAATTAATTTTTAATAATAATTATGTAAAAACTAAGACTAGAAGCATAAGAGAGAACCAAATTAAATTAAAATTGTAATATATTCATTAGTACCTTATTTGTAGTTTTGTTCATATTTCTTACACTTTTCTTATGTGATCTTTCAGGTTTGGTATAATTGGATTAACCTTTATAATACGTTTCTGCAGCAAATGCAATTTAAGATTAAATACAAGAGAGAAATTTCATGTCAGCATCTTAAATAGGTACACGTGAACCACTTTAAGGATAGGATATTGATAAGGTTAAGGTGATTAAACCTATTGTTGATCATAGATAATATCGATATTTAGAATTGGAGAATCATTTGAAAGTGTTATTGATACATGATAAGGAATCAGAAATAGCTTCAGCTGCTATGGATGTGAAAGCAGGATCTTGGAATGAACCCAATGAATATCCTGGACTAGCTCATTTTTGTGAACATATGTTATTTATTGGATCTCAAAAATATCCTTAAATTGATTTCTTTGATGATTTAATGGCAAAGGGTGGAGGTTCATCAAATGCATATACAGATGCATAAAATACAAATTATTATTTTGAAATTACAGTGAATCATTTAGGTAAAGCCTTAGATGCATTTGCTCATTTCTTTATTGATCCTTTATTTAATGAGAATGCTGTAAATAAAGAGAGAAATGCAGTTAATTCAGAATATGAAATAGATGTAAGTAGTGAAGAGTGGAAAGTTGTCAATCTATTTGCACTTCTAGCTGATCCTAAACATCCTGCAAGTAGGTTTAGTATAGGAAACAATGATGTTTTGGACAAAGAAGGTGTAGTAGATGCACTAAAGAAATTTTATTAAGACAATTATTCATCTAACATAATGAGTTTAGCTGTATAGAGTAGATTGTCATTAAATTAAATGGAAAAATTAGTCAAAGTATTCTCCAAAATAGAGAACAAAAATTTGATTCATTAATAAATTTTAGGATTTCCATATTAGTTTGGATTATTAGGTAAATACAAAACTGAAAAGAAGTTAGTTTTGTTAAATTGGTAATTGAGTGGAAGAGAATAATATGTACACTAAAAACCTTTAGAATTAATAGACTATTTATTGAATAATGGAAATCTGAAAGATTACTTAAAGTAGAAATAATTAGTGATTGAATTTGAATCATCTATTTTTATTGAATAAAATCATTTTGTCAATTACATAATAGAATTAATATTACCTGAACAGTCATTAGATGATGGTAATATTGCACTTGAAATTACTAGAGTAGTAAATAATTATATCCAATAATTAGAAGAATGGTTAAAGGATGAAAAATATATTGAAGAAATATTTAAAGAACAAAGTTAAATTTCCAAAATCAATTTTGAATATATGGAAGGAACTTAAGAAATTTCTAATATTGCATAGAATTTGAATAATTATGAACCTGCAGAAGTACTTTCATCTAACTTTATTATGGATGTATATGATAAAGATCTTATATTAAAATATATTTCTGAGTTGAAGAAAACAGATAACTTATTAATTTTAATTGGGGATGACTAATATTAATTTAAAGATATCACTTTAAAAGGGAATAATAAAGAATTCTTGAAAGACAAGAATTTAGACAAAAAGAGTGAGATTTATCGTTTAGAATATGCAACTCAGAAATTGACTCAGGATTCCATTAATATCATTACTTAAAAAGACTTTAATTTATAAAAATAATTCACTAAACCTCAAGAAAACCTATTTATTCCAGATAATTTAAAATTAGTATCATTATGTGAATCAAATTAATATAAATTGCCTATCTTAGTTAATTCTGATCAATTGAAACTTTTGGATAAGGACGGTAAGTTAAACTTATTACATCATGCAGGGTAATATTTTCAAGAATATACTGAAGATTAATGCAAGAAGGAGGAAAATGTATATCAAAAAAATAATCATTTTCCAATTCTATTGAATAAAGAAAATAATTAATGGTGGAAGTTTTCTACTTTATATAAATTACCTGCTGTATATGGATCTTTATTCATTTCATTCACTAAACCATTAACAATAAGGTAATATACATCTATCAGAATATATAACTTTATTTCAAATGAAGAAATTAATAAGTAACTCAGGTAACCCTTGTCGACAGGATACTATATAGAATTAGACATGAGTAAACAAATAGAAATTAACGTGTATGGATTTAGTGAAAAAATTAGAAGTTTTTTCAAAAAAATTTGTGGATGTATTAATCCATTCAAAGATAAAACTACTAATTTGATAGAACTTGAAGAAAAATAAAATGAATCTCCTAATTTTATTAGAGCCAAGTAATCACTTATTACTGCAATAAAAGATATATTTTAAATGAAATTATTTGAATAGTCATTTCAATTATATCTTCCTTCAATTTTAAAAAAAGGCTATTTTAATCCAGAATAAGTCTTATAATAAATTTCAAATATTACAGAAGAATAAATGATTTCAGATATCAAAGACATACTCTAAAATTCTATTTAAAGTTCACTTTTGATAGGAAATTTAGATCAAAAGAATGCTTAAGATTTCTCTACTGAATTGTAAACTTGCATTTAAGATGGTGATACAAAAATTCAAAAATCAGCAAGATTACCCATTTCAATCTTGAGTTTGAATGGAAAAAATTGGGTATTTGCCAAATTTGTGGAATCAGACAAAGGAGATTTGAATGGAGCGACCTTAAATTATTATTAAATAGGTTAAAGAAGTTAAGAAAATTATGCTTTAATGAAGTTTCTTTAACCTATTGTTAATTCTTAAGCTTATAATCATCTAAGAACTAATCTATAATTAGGATATGTTGTTGTTATGAAATTCAAATAATTTAGTTGCATCGATGGTGCATTATTTTTAGTTTAAGGCAATAAAGAATTGCCAATGAAGGTTAATTAATTAATAGAAGAATTTCTATTGAAATTTAATGGATACCTGAAAAAATTGAAGAAAAGACAATTTGAATATTTAAGACATAAACTTTGAGTGAAGAAGCTGATAGATTATGGGGGTATATTAGTTCAGGAGATTACACTTTTGAAGAGAGACAAGTCACAATTGAGAGACTAAAGTCAATCACAAAAGAATAACTAGTAAAATTCTATGAAAATATATTCATAAATAATAGATCAAAAATAAGTCTATAATTATATGGGTATCTATTTATATAATAATAAAATTTAGAGAAGGAATGGTTTCATAAACATTAAGATTATAGAATAAAGACGAGTTTGAATCTTATATATAAAGGAACATTCCCTAAGGAGCATCACTTTTTACTAATAAATAAAATTAGTAATACTATGAATGTTCAAATGATGTCAGTTCAATTTGATTTCAATATATATATATTGTTAATATTAATTACTCCTTGCAAATAATTAAATTGTAGTGTTCATTTTTATTGTTATAGAAATTATATTAAAATTAAATCAAGTTCAAAGTAAAAATGATTCCTTGTTTATTATCGATGATCTTTGGATCAATATCTACAATGATAATAGGATTTTATTGGTATTCAATATTATTCCGCGATCGTTATTTAAAGGAAGCAAATATCAAATTAGAAAAAGAACATGATTAAAATGATTAGAACAGTTAGCCTTTAATTTTAGAATTATTGTCAAGATTCCTATAAGCATCATTAATTACATTCTTATATAGCATTCTCAAAATAAAAGTAATCAAAATAATTAAAGGTAGAATGAAAGAGATTTTGGATTGGCGCTATCTTTGGCAGTGTTTTTTTGTGTCAGTTTTTAAGTATAATATTACACATCAAAAGTTGTATGGGAATAGAAGACTTGGAATTACTTTTTTATGAAAGTAACAGAATAATTCATATCACTTTCCACTCTTTCCATAATAACATACATTTTTGTGCCATGAAGTATTATTCAAAATTTTTCACATCAGATTTGTTATTATTAAAATTATTCATTAATATACTTATTCAAATAATAAACTTATATAAACAGAAGAATATAGACTTAAATAGTTTCTCAATTATTTAATGCTCTATAAAACAAAATTTATTTCATTTCTTCTTTCTTTCTACACCTAAAGTTTAACCTCCTCTACCTGTTGTTTTTGTATGTTATCCTCTCACTCTCAAACCCCAATGATGTCTCAAACCTCTATTACATCTTAATTCATGATAATCATAAATACTTAATTTTTTTCATTCTTTCCAAATCTTCTCGAAGTTTTGTTTCAAGTTCATTTGTTGTTACTTAATAATTCTTACCGTCTTTAAAATCACGTTATCTATTAAGGAACCATCTAGGAATGTTATATGCCTCTGGAGATTTGATAACTTCTGTAATCTTATGAGCTTCATCATCTGTAAGTTCTCCTGCTCTTTTAGTTAAATCTAGTCTTAACACCTTAACAACCATAATGATTCAAATATACTTTGCAAATTTATATAGCAAATCGTCTACCTATTCCTTTAATGCTTCTAATTCCATAAGCAAGACGCTGTTTACCATCAACATTTGTATTTAAAATACGAATGATATGTCTAAATTGATCAGCTTTTTCCAAAACCAAAGTCATTTCTATTGTTGTAAAAAGATATTTAATTATTTTAAAATCCCTAACATAATTACTTAAATTTACTTTGTTGGTTGATAAGATTATAGAGATCATTCTTACTTATTAATTATTTATGTTAATACATATTTTAAATGTTAGATTATAGTCTAGACAAATACATCTAAATAATTATTATTATGAATTATTAAAAGCTTTTCATGTAAAATATAATGAAATTAATTAATTAAATTAAAATGGCTAGCAAATCTCAACCTCCCATATAAGAAAAAACTTTTCATGAATGGTCTTAAAACAACTTCTATAGAACAAGTTATATCAATCATTACACTTAAGTATATATATATTGAATTAATACTATATAGTTTCCATAAGAACCAAAAAATACTGCAGTACCAGGATATGCAGGTTATGTGCCATATGTACAATCAGAAAATTTATATGGCGAGAGATATTCAGAAGTAGCTAGAAAATCGTTTGCAGATTAGAAGTTAGGAAAATTCAATAGATTATCTTCAACTGGATTTAATTTTGATCCAAAAGAATTAATAGATTAACACAAAGAAGCTTATTCTCATAAATATGGATGTTAAACCTTATTGAAAAATCATCCATGTACTCATATCAATAAAATGATTACTTCCTATCAAGACGGTTTCAAAAAGCCTTAAGAACTTGTTGCTCCAACGTAACAAAGAAATATAATAAATTTAGATTTCATAAGACAGACAAATATCTAGAAACTACCTAAGCTTAAACAAAGACATCTGGATTTTAAAAGAATCATATGTAATTTGATGGATCAGGTTGGATTCCTCATGAAAATATGAATGGTTTGCAATATATTAATTAATTTTAGGTGATTAAGTGAGAACAGAGTACAGAATTTAATATAATTAAGATAAACCATTCCACAGAAACCCAATATCATTCAAATTAAGAAAAATGAAGCAAACAGAAATGAATTATAAGCATACCTGAATTTATAAACAAAATTTTATCAATTCAAATGTCATTATTATTTATTCTAATTAATTTCTCTTACATTTTATAAATTAAGTAGTAGATCAATTATTTCATAACATTATAAGGATAATCAATTAATACAATATTAGTTAATTTAAAGAATAAAAGTATATAGATTATAATATTATAATCAGAATTTTACAATCCCTAATACTCTTCTTACTTAGAAATAGAGATATTATCATATCATAGATTATCTATAGAATTACAATAAATAAATAACAATAATAAATCAATAATTAAACTGATTACGCAAAGAAAATTGGAATATTAGTTTCAAAACTTTCTTATGTAATAAAAGTAACGATATATTGGATTTTTTGATGTAGTGAATGTTTAAATATAATTTTCATATCACTTAATGAACTATTTTAAATGAAATTATTAAATGTTATAATAATCAGAGAAAGACTTCACAATTGAACAAGTAGTTGGGACAGGCACATTTGGCATGGTGCACCTGGTATGTGTGGATAGAATAAAAGTTAGGCCACTGATAATAGAACGAAAGAGAAGGTTGCGATTAAGAAGGTGTACTAGGATCGCAGATATAAAAACAGAGAGCATTTGATCATTTAAGAATTAAATCATCCTTGTGTGGTTATGTTACGTCATTCATTCTTTACTCCTGGAGAGAATGTATATTTAATCCTTATATCGAATGTGTAGCCATAAGATGTGTATCTTAATCTTGTAATGGAATATGTACCAGAGACACTTTCAAAGATGATACGTTAGATACGCAAGCAGAAGCAAACAATCCCACCAATATAACTAAAGCTTTACAGCTATTAAATGCTTCGTGCGCTGCTCTACTTGCAGGGTACTGAGACTTATCCCAACTAGCCATCGGAATATGCCATAGAGACATAAAACCCCAGAACATCCTGATCAACCTTGAAACCAACGTCCTTAAAATTTGTGATTTTGGCTCAGCTAAAAGACTTGTAGTAGGTGAACCTAACATTGCGTACATTTGTTCTCGCTACTACAGAGCACCGGAATTAATTTTTGGAGCTACCGATTATACTACATAAATAGACATGTGGTCTATTGGTTGTGTCATTGTTGAAATGATTATATTGGAACCTATCTTCCCAGGAGAAAGTGCTCAAGACTAATTATTGTAGATTATCAAGATTCTTGGGACACCGACTCCTGAAATCATTAAATAAATGAATCCAGCCAAAGCTGAAGTCAAATTACCTATGATTAAAGGTAATCCCTGGTCTAAAATTTTGGCTAAGCATAAACCAGATCTATTATTTTTGGATCTCATTTAATAAATGCTAAAGTAAAATACATCTTTCTTAATATTTAGTTACTCTCCCAAAGCTAGGATTCAACCTATAGATGCACTTTTGCATCCATACTTTGATGATTTAAGAAAAGAAGAATTTGCTAAATCAAATATTAAATCACCCAATCTATTTGACTTTAATAAGTAAGAATTAAGTATCAGACCAGAACTCAATTCTAAATTAATCCCATAATGGTATTTAAAGTTAAATACCTGATTAAATTCCAAAATAAATATATATATGTAAATAATGCTCCATTAATTAACCACTCTTTCATTAATTAAACAAAATAATTATTATTTCCATCACATTCCTTTATTATTTTTTTTGTAATGGATATAAAACTATCTGATAGAACATAAATAAACTTGGATGAATTTATATAAAAATGACCCTATTATTATTCTATTTATAAAACAAACAATATGATATTGTTTTTAAGTTGAATCATTTAGTTACCTTTAAAGGCAGTTACTAAATATTAATATTAATTCCCTATTCTTTTTGGTAATTATTATAAAAAAAATTATATATCATTAAATCAATTTTGTTATTATTATGTTAAAAGAATTGAGTAATATTTAATCAATATATATTTAAGATATAGAATGAATTAAGAATATCAATTACATTAAAAATTTATACTTTTACTTCAATTACAAAATTAGATTTTTATATTACTAAAAATGCAATCAATAAAAATATAAATTAGAACTTATTTTATTGGGTATTTATTATCATATTTTTTCTAACTTTTAAGGATCAACAAGAGGATTATTTTTAATAAGTAATTATTTTGCTTTTTCTGCATGATCGAATGTACATTGATGTTCCTCTGGTAATCGATGTTTATTGCAAAAATAAGCCTCACATTTGCATTAAATACCAGCTATTCCCAATTTTCTTTTACAAACCTTACATTTTGATGGGTCTTCCTAATAAAGTTTAAATATACAACTTTTTACTTTCTATATTACTACTTCATCTTATTACTTTTTTTCTTATTGAATCTATTACTATTGTTAGATTTCTGCACTACTTTCTTTTATAATAGATCTAATTGAAAATAGTCATTCAAATGATTACGAGTAACATTTTGAACAATAAAATTATGTAGCGGCTGTTCCAAAGAAAGTCATACATATAGAACATAATTTAGTTTCCTACTTATTCTCTTAATTAATAGATTATTCTTAAGTTGCTGCCCCTTAATTATTTTACATTTATATATTAATGAATCTAATTAATACTAATCTCAAAATGAAAAAAAGTCTTTATTTATAATCAAAAAGTAAAAAAATTTAGAAAATCCTAAAAACATATCTAATCTGGATTATCCTTATTGAATAATTTACATATCCTCTCCAAATCACTACTCACATTTATTTTAAAACTAAAACTTTAATAAGAAACTAATTACTATTATAATAAATTAAAAAGATCACGATGATCTAAATAAATAGAATGGGCTATATCTTCAAATAAATTCAAAAAAGATTGTTTTTTCTACTTTATGAATTATCTTTTCAATTTAAGTAATCCCTCTTCATCAATAAATGTAATTTTTTGTAATTAATTAATGAATAATGCAAATTCTCTACAATCCTCAGAATATGGAGGTACAAATTATGTTTAAGATGAAACTTGTGATTACAATCTAGTTTAAGCCATAGTTGACATCTAAGAAATCTATTACTTTTCAAATGTAAATTCATCTATAAATTCTGCCATACTTATAAATCCATCCTCATCTTTGTCCATTCTACGAAAGATACACATCAAATCATCATTTGAAGTTTGATAGTTAAATTTTTACTATAAATATTTTTTTAACTTGATAACATCTATGAAACCATCAGATGTTGAGTCAATTTCCTTATAGATTTTTAAAATGTCTGATTAACTTAACTCTTTCTTTTATTCAATTAACATAGTATCCATTATTTATTATGTCTCAATTAATTCTAATATCAAAATATTGCAATATTTAATATTCTTAGTCTCTCCAAGTTTATTTAGACTCTTAGGTCTAAAAGGAAATATAAATTGTAAGAACTCTTGATAATCCTTAAAAATTTCTTTATCAAATTCAATATTTTCATCAAAGTATTCAGCTATCATTTAACGGATCATTTCTTTTCTTTATTCCTATTAGCAAATGGTATAGAAATATTTAACAACTATTTTCATTATTTATATATATATTATAATTAATATTTTTTCATTATTCAAAATCCTCATCCTCATAATCTTTCTAACTCTTATTTTATGGCTCACTAATTTATTTTTAAGATTGCTATTATTCAAACTATTAATCATTATATTCCTCAAAATTATCCTCTTATTCTTTCTATTCTTTTTCATACTCAGCCTACTATTCATATTCCTATTCTAATCTGTTTTATTCTTCCTCTAATTTCTATTTCTCCAATAGTTCCTCTTATAATCTTCTCTCTTCTTCCTCTTCTTTCAATTTTCTTTACCTTTCCTCTTCCTCTTTTTATTTTCTTAATAATTCTTACTGTCTTTGTTACTCTTATTACCTTTTGAATTTCTCTTCTTCTTCTTACTTTTTCATATCTTCTAATAATTTTTACTTTTTTGCCTCATTCTCCTACTTAATTCTCACTTCTTATTCTTACCTCTTTCTCTCCTCTTCTTCTTCTCTCCATTATTATTCTAATCTTTTTTATTCTTCTTCCTCCTTTTCCAATTCTAATTATCTCTACCTTTCCTACTATTATTACAATTATAATAATCTTCTTTATTCTTCTTCATCTTTTTATTTTTTTATTTATTATTAATGAAGTTCCTCTTATTTTTATTACTAGATATCCTTATTATTTAATAATTCATTATTTGATTACTTTTATAATTATTCTTTTGGTAAATCACTTTCACTTTTAGTTTTTTGTTAAACTTATGAATCTAATAAATAATTAATATAAGTGATTTACCAACATAAAATAATTCGAATATCTTTTTGTAATTGATGTGAATTAACTCTTGAGTAAGTTCATAATTCTTCAATAACAAAAATTCATATTAAGTAGAATTAAAGGTTTATTCAACAAATTTTAGAGCCTCCTCTAAATCTTCAATTGAACAGAACTCTTATTTCTTTTTTGACCTCAAAATAAAATCTTCTAAAGAGTTTCTATACTTTGATAATACAATTGCAATCTCAAAAAATAACTAATCCTCTTCATTTTTCTAAGATTTCATTATTCAATTTATTTACTTCCAAAAGAGTGTATTTACCAATTAAATTTTTCAGAATACTCTTAGTTCTTGCTATAAGACCTTCAGCTAATAAACTAAATTCAACAAATCGTTCATCATTATCCTCAATCAAATATCTAGCCACTTTAAGACTATCCTCTTCATTTAACAAAAATGGCTCAGCTTCCAACATATCCTTTAATTCTTCAATTCTAATAACAGAGTGAGCATCCCCATTAATAAACTAATACATTTGATATTATAATTACATTATCAATCTTTTCAAAGGGAACTTTCATAGCCTTTAATTTGAATTTTATTTATTTACATATCAAATTTACATCATCCTTAGTTACACAAGGCAATAATTTCTTTTTTTAATCTATTATTTCTGGACCTTCAGGAAGAATTTCAAGTTTATTTTCCAAAAAACTATTATTTTAAACTGTTCTCCTATTATAAAATCATACTCATTTTATACCTTCTTCCTGATTACATTGAAACTTCTTCCTTTAGGGAATTACATTACTCACGTAATTATTATCTTTCTCTCTCTAATTAATCAATAATCTATTATTGCTCTCTTTCTAACTCTTTCATTCTCTTATCTAATTCTGCATATTAAGCATCTTTAGCCTTCAAACTACTTATCAATGTGTCTATTTAAACTTACTTCGAACTAGCTATATAGTTATGATTAGTACTCAATATCTTATTTTAATTACTGTTCATTTTCAGTAATTTTGTTTTATTTCTTATATTCTGGATCTTTAAATTTTAAATTTTCAATCTAATTTTTTAAATATTGATTCAATTTATCCTTTTTAAGTTTTTCATTATAATACATAGTAGCTTTGGACTCAAATTCTTTACATTTAATTTTTAATTATTTTAATTCATCTTCTAATAAGTTATAATCAGCTCTCAATCTAAGTATATCATTATCAGAATCATTAAATTTCATTCCAATCAACGCTTTCAATCTTTGTGTTTCTTACTGATATGACAATAATTCGATTTCTAATTCTTTTATTTTCATTGCTTTTGTATTTTTCTACAGATATTATATTTATTAATCCTTTTTGATTGATTCTTCTTATAATTTCCTTAGTTATTTCTTTAAATCCATTATTAAATGCTATTTCATTGGCTTATTATCTTAATAAAATGATTCCATTGGATTAATAACTTGCTCACTTATTGGTGTAGCTCTAACCATTCTTTGTAATTCTTCCTATAAGTCTTAATCAATATTACATTCATCATTTTAATTTTTGTATGTAAAGTTTGGTTCTCTCTTTACAGATTGTTATTGATTTATTTTGCATTTATAACTTCTTCATACAAAGATTCCCTATCATATAAAATTGACTATGGAATCATCTTCTATCTCTTCTATTACAAACTGTTTCTCTATTGATCTTGAGTAATTGGCCTAATTTTCATTCCTGTCTACAATAAGTGCATCAACTCTTACACTTTTTTCCTCAGTCTCCAAAGTGCCCAAATTCATATGCTAACGCTTTCGCTATTCAGTTTGAACCTGTCTCTTTGAAGTAAACGATGTTCCAGGTCTTTCCTCTGCATTCATATTTCTTTTGGATTTTTTTTATTAAATGCTTTTTATATAACAAATAGTCAACTTTACAAAACATTAAAATTTCATATACCATAAGTCTCTTACTAATTTTAGACGAGGATCTCTATCTTGCTAATAATTATATTCATCAAATATAAGATGGAATAGTAAAATGATCAAGAAAACATATAATATTATAACACAAAATAAGTTAGGTAATAGTCAATGATATTTCTATCTGCCGTTGTGTTGATTCATAAAAACAAATGTATTCTTAAGATTCTTCAATCGATCACTTTCGATAATGTATCCAGAAAATATTAAACAACTATTATTTTATTTTCTAACTTTTCCAATTTTAAAAATGAATATAGATATCTCAATATCCTAATATCTATTTATATTTCATAGTCCTTATAGTATCATACTTTTTTTGACATGTTGAATTTCCCAAACTTACATATTTATTTTTGGAAAGTAGGAATATATTACTTCAACTATCTTAGATAACGTTATTTTTTAAGAGAGACAAAAAGAATTATGAATAAAAATTATAATGTTGTATTCTTGTTAATATAAATTTAGACAGAATTTTCTATTTGGATTATTCTTATATATATAATTCAATCGTAATTAAATTAAATTGTCGTCACTCTATAAATGGATATAATATTTTTTGTGTGCAATAATATTAATAAGATATGAGTTAAAAGCTTAAAATTAGAAAGCCTGCTCCAGCCTTCTCAGGTCCAGCATATGTGAATGGATCATTCAAGAAAGTGTCACTTTCAGATTTCAAAGGCAAATACTTAGTCTTATTCTTTTATCCATTGGACTTTACTTTTGTTTGCCCAACTGAGATCATTGCTTTTTCTGACAGAGTTGAGGTATTTATTTTGATCTTAACAATTAATAGGAATTCAGAAAGATTGGATGTGAGGTTGCTGCTGTTTCAGTAGATTCAAAATTCTCTCACATGAAATATTGCCAAACACCAAGAAATCAAGGAGGATTAGGTGATATGTAGATTCCATTGATTTCTGACGTAGGAAAGGTAATCATTATTTTTAATGAATTTTTAGACTATTTCTGCTGATTATGGTGTTCTAATTGATGATCCTTAAGATGGTGATTTTGGAATTGCTTTTAGAGGCACTTTCATAGTTGATAAGAATGGTGTTCTTAGACATTATTCAGTCAATGATTTACCAGTAGGAAGAAATGTTGATGAAACATTGAGGTAATGAATGACGCATATAAATTTTCTAGATTAGTATAAGCATTCTAATTCACTGACGAACATGGTGAAGTTTGTCCAGCCTCTTGGAAACCAGGACAACCAACAATGGTTCCTGATCATGGAAGTGAAAAGCTCTAATAATATTGGACAGAAGAACATGCAAAGAAATAATGAGAGAGTCAATTATTATTATATAAAAAATTTATAAAATTGTTTTTTAATATTATTGAATTACGGATAGTCATTGATTCAATTAAGTACTTCTTCTTGAAATAAAGAGAATTTTTTCAACCCAATAAAAAAATAGTGAAGCATATGATGTAATATCTAAATCAATAGGTATAACTGAATTTTAGATTCATGAATATTAAAATAGATCAAAATATTAAAATCTATTCGTTAATAAATGAAGAATATAAGTTAAACAGTTGATGTAAGAAATCATACAAAAAAGGAAGATAAAGAAAATTTAATTTTCTATTCATCTATCAAAGATAAACTGCCTAAACCAAATCCTATTCTTATTTAATAACTTCATTTAAACAATGTAAATTCAATAATACCATTAAAAAAAAAGTATTTCTATTTTAGAGCTATTTTAGCTATTTAGAACCAAATGAATAAGAAGCAACCTATAAAACAACCATATAATAATAAGAACAAGAATGTTTATCCTAAAAGCCAATCACTCTCTAAGCCTTCATAAAACCTCTAAAACTAATATATCAAAAATATTAACCATAACAGACTTAAAATCTATATGCTACTCTACTTCATTAACATGGAAATAATTTTGATACTTCTCACTATTATCAAAGTGAAGATGAGAATATTAAATTTGATTCTCTATTTGAAAGTGGAAACTTATTCTAAGTGTTCAAAGTACTTCTATAATATCTAATTAGAAAAGCGATCATGATTATATTCTACTCCTTTAAAATGATATCAATACAAAAGGATATACACAATGGTTTTATTTCTCAATTTAAAACAAGAATTCTATTTTGTGTAACATTAGACTCAGCATCATTAATATCAATAAGGATATGTGTTTTTATCGTTAAGGTATGAAAATCTTAATAAATGAATACAATAAATGGAGAAAAGATTCATTGAATTTATCTTTTAAGAAAAATCATATCCTAAGGAATGATTCCTCATTCTACTATTCTCTCTCTTTTAACTATACATTTATTGAGTAAGGAACTGTTTATTTTGCATCAAATTACCCTTATACTTATTCTAATCTATAAAAATTTATATCTAGCAAATACTTAGTTTATGATAGAATAATGAAAGTCAAAAATATAATTACAAGTTAAGCTGGAAATGAGATATAAATAGTTACAATAACAAATGATAATCAAGATTAAAAACAAGGATTATTATTTATTGGTAGATAACATCCTGGAGAAACACCTAGTTCATTTGTTATTGAAGGGATAATCAATACATTATTGTCAGTTGAGGCTGATGAATTGAGGAATAAGTTTGTTATTAAAATTATTCCTATGTTAAATGTTGATGGAGTAGTCCATGGAAATCAACGTTGTGGTTTGGGAGGTTTTGATCTCAATAGAAAATGGGGATGCAATAGGGATAATACCTTAAATTCAATTGAAAAGTTAATAAGTAATTTTAATGAAAACTATCCAATCTAATTGATCTTAGATATTCATGGTCATAGTAAAAAGTATTTTCAAATCTAATAAATTAGACTATCAGCCTTTTTTTATGGTCATAGTTGTAATGAATTCATTAATGAACTTTGTAATTCAGACAAAAGATTCAGTCTTGAGAATAGTCGATTTATGAAAAACAATAAATACTTGAATCATACAGCTAGAGTCTTTTTATAAAAACTATTGAATATGAAGTAGAATATCTATACACTTGAAATTTCATACTTTGGATACAAGGATTAAAATTAAATTATAGATTTCAGTCTAAATGATCTTAGATCTATGGGAAGAGAAATCATTATTACTCTATCTAAAAATAATAAAGAATAAAAGTTGTTAGAAAGTATTATAATAAATGAATAGAATTCTGATATTAGTTTATCAGATTCTTCTATATCAGAAGATGAAATTAATTCTGATGAAATTAAGTAAATTTAATAACCATTCAAAGAAAAGATTTAGGAAAGGTAATATCCCAGATCAAATTCATTTAAATAAAGACAACTTAAATCATCTTAATCCAGAAATAGAGCAAAATCTCAATCCATTTAAAATTAAATTAAATACTAATAATTTACTTATAATTTTATAGACAATTCTTTTAATAGTTTTAATACTAAAAATGATAATTGTGATCATTAAAATATATTCATTCCTCAACAAAAACCAAAGCAATCTGAATATACAGTTTAACATTTAGTTGTAATGCCTCAACATAGTCTAAAACATTAATTTTTATGGTAGAATAGACTAAAATAATAAAACTATAAAGAAATGAAATTTTACAATATAAGAGAATAAAGAGATTTGAAAATATATCAAGAATTCAAAGATTATGTTAATATTAAATAAAATTTAAATAAACCTTTACTACCTAAATATACATTCAATGATACAGACTTATTTAAAAAATGTTAAGCAAAAAAATAATATTTAATTATTAATTTATGATATATAGAGACAATTTTAAAAATTTAATATTTAAATTATGTAAATTACTTAAGAATTTGATTTTTTCGTCATTGGAGGTGGTTCAGGAGGATTAGCTGCTGCTAAATAAGCTGCAACATATGGAGCTAAAGTGGGTTTAGCTGATTTTGTTAAACCTTCTCCTTAAGGAACCAAATGGGGATTAGGTGGTACTTGTGTAAATGTGGGATGCATTCCAAAGAAATTAATGCATTTTGCTGCTTAGGCAGGAGAACTTAGAAAAGATTAAGTAGAAGCAGGGTAAGAAAATGAATATTTATTTAGATGGATAAACACTAATATTTAAGGGAAGCATGATTGGTAAAAAATGACAGAAAATGTATAAAATCATATAAAAAAACTTAATTTTTCTTATAAAAATTAGTTAAACAAAAAAGAAGTTAAATATTATAACAAATTAGCAGAATTAGAAAAATCCAATATTGTAAAAGTATAATATTAATGATCTACTATATAGTTGATTGACAAGGATGGAAAAATTGAATTTGTAAAATCAAAATTTATCCTAATTGCAGTAGGTGGAAGACCTAATTATCCAGACAATATTCCTGAAATAGAAAAAAAAGTAATTACATCTGATGATTTGTTTTGGTTACCTAATAATCCAGGCAAAACTCTTATTATAGGTGCTTCTTATGTAGCACTTGAATGTGGAGGCTTTTTGAATGGTTTAGGTTATGATACTTCTATATTGGTTAGAAGTATACTTTTAAGAGGATTTGATTAAGAAATTGCAGGTAAGATTGAGGATTATATGGTGGAAAGTGGTGTTAAATTTATAAAAGAAGCAACTCCTATCAATATAGAGTTAACTGAAAATAATAAAAGATTAGTAAGTTGGACTTAAAAAGGAGTTTAACATAGTGATATATTTGATACTGTACTTATTGCCACTGGTAGAAATAGTGATACTAGTAAATTAAATCTAGATAAAGTTGGTGTTAAAATTAATAAAAATGGAAAAATTATTTGTACTATTGATGATAGAACATCTATTACAAATATTTATGCTATTGGTGATTGTGTTGAAGGTAGACCAGAACTTACTCCAACAGCAATTAAATGTGGATAATTATTGGCTAATAGATTATTTGGTGGATAAAAGAAAATGATGTGTTATTAATTTGTTCCAACAACTATTTTCACTCCACTTGAATATGGATGTATAGGTTATTCAGAAGAAGAGGCCATAAATAAATTTACTTAAAATGAAATTATTATTTATCATTCTATTTTTAAACCTCTAGAATGGAATCTTTTAGAATCTCATTATGGTTAAGCTTGTATGATTAAATTAATTGTGATGGTATCTACTAGAAGAGTTATTGGTTTGCATTATTTGGGACCAAATGCAGGTGAAATTGTTTAAGGTTATGCAATAGCTATGAAACTTGGAGCCACAAAAGAATAATTTGATATAACTATTGGTATTCATCCTACTTGTTCAGAAGTATAAATATATTTAAGATTTATTAGGAAATTTTAACTCTTACTGCAATTAAAGGAATTGATAATCCATAAAAAGAGGGTTGCTGAGGTTGAGATCCCTAGCTTGAAAGAGAGCTAGGGTTAAATAAATTAATAACCTAACCTCTGTTTTACATTGAAGTATTTTGATTTACTAATCAGACAAATGGACTTTCATTTTAATTAATGATAATGATTTTTTTACTTTTAAATTAAAGAAGTATAAAATGATAACAAAGTTCATTTAGGTCAGTTAATGAATTAAAATATTTCATATTTTATATAAATTAGTAAAATCATAATTTTTCTTTGAGTTCCTGAATATAATTGGTTAGTAATCTCGAGAAGTTTTATCTTTTTTCTAAGAAATAATATTATGATAAATTAATTACATTCTAAATTATTTTCAGCTTCCTTTAACTCTCTCATCTTTTTTATTTGATCAATCATAAAATTTTATAAAATCTATTCCATTGATTAATTTGAACTTTTTGAATTATTGAGTAAATGTTGGAATTCAATTTTAAAAAGATCAGAATTTATTAAATCTAATAGTTGCTCTTCATCAATTTATTCTTAAATTTCAGGTAATTTGTTGCAAATAGATATAATTTTATGTGAATTCTTTAAGACCTTATTAATTCTGTCTTTGAGAGATTTGTGCAAATTTACATTTTCAGGATTATTTAAGATTTAAGAAGCTATTCTTTTATGTCTTATTTCCACTGCTGGTTAATTTAATTTCTTTATTCTATCCAAAGAAGGATTTATAGGTCTTTTAAATAATAGTTTATTTTTCAATAGATGACTCGTCTTTTCATTGTACTCCTAATCATTACTCTTATTCTCATTATGTAAAGTAGGTAACTTAGTATTAACTTATGGAGTGTATAGCCTCCTAGGAGTACATGGTTTGATTTATTAAATTTTCATTAAATTTTCTTTCTCGAACATTTCTAAGACTTCATTAATTTAAGTATTAGAGGAATGAGAATATTAAGTTGGGTATCTTTCTTTTAAGGGCTAAGTGAAATTGAATTGAGTCATGGTTTAAATATGCTAAGATTATAATTGTTTAGCTATCTTCTCTATATCCTTATGAATTGATTAGGTGCTGTTAGAATGACCAAATAAAAGATTTTGAATTGGTTAAACAATAGGTTACCTCTATTTTCTATAGTAGAATCTATGTTAAGAATGTATTGATGAACAGGTTTTAGCAAAGATACCTTCCTTTTACATCATCTCATATTGAGTGGGTACTAATACAGGGTTATTATTCTCTTTGTTAAGAGATTTATTAGCAGACAATTCCATTAACAGATAAATATATTAATAATTATCCGTTGATAAAATATAATCCTATATAAAATACAAATATTACAAAAATGTCAAATCTAGGAATGATTAATAGCATAAGTAATTAATGTATATTTATATAATGAGAGTAATTGGAATACTGATAATACTGTGTATATTCTAAGGGAATTGGAATTATGAGTTATATATATATAATAATTTATCAAAAGAATCACAAAATAATTTCATGATTTGGATTTATAAGTATACTTTTTCATAATTAAAATAATAATAATGAAATAAATATATACTCTGACTACATATATTTAATTATAGTGAGTGCTCTCAGAGGGTTTCAAATTTTAATGTAAAAGTATTCAAGTCTACTAACAAACAGGAATGTAAAGAAAGGCAAAAAAATGCTTTATAGAAATTTAAAAAGTTCATATAAGAATATTATAGAAGTGCAATAATACATTAATAGAAAATCTTGAAAGTAATTTGATTTATTAATAAAATGAAATCTTATATATTTATCATTAATTATCTAATTTTGTAATTTGCATTGAATATTCGAAACTTAGAGATCGCTACATCTAGATATCACCTGGTTCACTTTTGGAGTCACTGTTAGTTTCCAAAGGTTATAATTTTAAAGAATTGATATTTGATTTCATTTCAATATACTCTCTCTCATCTTCATCTGTTAAGTCTGAAGCAACAGAATCATCAGATGTTGATGATGATTCATCATCACTTTTTCCTTCTAAAGGATTAATTCTGTCTAGTACTTCACTACCCTTTTTATCAACAAAATATAATGTTAATACAAAGATTAAATTAACACAACCAATTCCCATATAAAAGAATCCTACTTACCTATAATCACCGTTAGTACTATATATTTAAGAAGAAACCAGAGGGAAGATACAAGCACCAATACTTTCAAATAGTCCCATCAATCCAAATGCAGTACCCATGATTCTTTACTCAACAAGATATTATACACAAGGAATCATGACACAAGAATAGAATGCATAACTGACTCCTAATAAGAACAAAGGAACTACAGCAGCATATTAAGGAGAACCATCTTTAGGAGTTGGTATGATTGCAAATAATAAATGGGAAATGATAAAAAGCAAAGATGTCAATATCATCCATCTTCTTCTATAACCTACCTTATCAACTACATACCCAATAAATGGAGATATAAACACTATTAATAAATGATATTAATTTACTTGGTGTCAAGTAGGTAATGATGATAGCTCTACCTGCTTATATATTAGTAAGATTGAATCTCTCTTAACAAAATTAATTAGCATTATCCAAAAAAGGTATAAATATACAAAGACTAAAAGTGCAAATCATCAATAAGATCCAAACTGTACCTGATAATTATTTAAGATCTTTTAAAGATATTTCTTCTTTTGGTTCTTCTTATTTCTCCTCTTCTTCATCTTCCTCTCCTTCTTCTTTTTCCATTATACTTTATTCCAATACATATTGTGAATCAGATTCTATAAAAGAGTATATCAAACTTATTACTCACATCTTTAATCATATTTGTCTGCATATTTATCCAGATAGACTAAAACTATGCCACAAGCAAATGAGAATAAACAAAATCCTACACTGGCAAAAAGTGGCACTGATAATTTTTGACTTGATTCATAGATTAAAGGAGTCAATAAACTATTTAGAGCACCTCCCAATTCTGGAACAGTCATAATAATTCCCATTGCCTATATTATATTAGAATGCCTTACAGTTGCTAATTCTGTGCCCTTAAACCATAAACTTACAAATGTACTTTATGCAATGATTAAATTTTCACTAGCCACACCAAATACTGCTCTTCCTAACAACATTAAGGAATACTAATTGAATTTGCCACCCAATGCTATTATCAATTAACCAATTGTAACTATAAGAGTAAATGTAAAGATGCCAAATCGTACTCCTAATCTATCAATTATCATGCCTACAATATTGATGATCTTTCATACCTCCCAAAATAGTTAGAAAGATATTAGGCAAAGCAAAAACACTATATAGTAAATTAAACTGAATAATGCTAATTCCTAATTATTATTAAATTTAAGTTTGCAAAGCTTAAGGATTATCAAATGAATAATTATTTCCTAAAAGAATTAAAGCAGCCAAAGACACAGCTAAAAATCTCCATCTAGTTTAACGAAAACTCATAATTGTCACTAAAATACTTTTATTATTTAAATTTTTAATTTATTCTTATTAATTTTATGGAATGACTAGACTAATAATTATTATAACAAAAAAGATCAACTTTAATTCATTATATATAATCATGAATATTGTAAAACAATTGGAGAAAAATCATCACCTATAGCAACTAATTTTGTTTTATTATCATTTATTTTCATCTATCTTACACAACCCTTATTCATTGCTCCAAATCCATAAAGACATTAACCAGAATCATTATCATAAAATAAAATATTCCCATCCCCACATCCTGCAATCGTTATATTATAAATAGTCTCTATAGAAAATACAGCATCTTTAGCCTTCATCATTGAAACTGGTTTAAATCCAGCAACTATATCTATTATTTTACAAGTTGCATCAGCACTACCAGTAATTACTAATTTTAATTAATAGAAAATCTTTACTAAAATTTTATAAATTCACTGCCAAACCATTAATTGATCCTTTATGAATTTAACTCTAATTTACTAATTTATTTGTCCTCATATCATGAATTACCAATGTCCCATCATTAATACCAGCTGTAATAACAAGATTATTATTCCCTCCATCTGAATATAATAAACATTTAGAAACAGCTCCTTAATGAACATGTTTAGACATCACTGCTTCTCCTTCATTTATATCCCAAAATACTACAGTACCCTATTTATCACCACTAACGCATAATGAGTTTTTCCAATCAAAATCTAATACTGCACTTTTATGTGGTCCAAACAATTTTCTACTTTCTTACATTGAATTCAATTGCCAAATTACCAATGTTTAATCATATGAACTTGAAATACACACTGACTATTCATCTACCATCAATTTAGTAATAGATCCTTGATGTCCCATTAAATCATTACATCTTACTCCCTTGGCATCCCATAAACATATTTTGCTGTCCATACCTGCTGATACTATTTACCCACTCTATAAATGCTATACTGAACTAACCCATTCAGAATGTCCATATCTTTTTGCATATAATTCTTTCTCATATTTCATCGAAGATAAATTATAACATCTTAAACCATGATCAGCTGATCCAGTAACTAAATGATCCTTCATAATATCCATACAGAATATCCCTCTACCATCTATTTAATTAATTATTTAATACGTCCAGGTTCTAATGGTACACTATTTGTTGGACCCTTTCTCCATTAAGATAACAATTAATGTGATAACATTTACTACCTATATATTAATATTAATTCATAAATTTTAAGGAATCATAAAAGCACAAACATCTCTCTATTCTTCACTACAAAAATTAAAATGACTGCATGCCTCAAATGTTGCAACAACATCCACCTTTATACCATACTTTTTAAATTTCTCAAAATATGATTCTGCCAAATCTTGCTTCTCTCTTCCTGTTCCAATCAATACATAACCTATTATATATTATATTTGAATTTTACTTGGTCTTGGTTTTATTACTTCCAAAATATCAAAACTATGTGCCCTAATATCAGCTGCAGTTTAGACATCCCATAAAAATATTTATTAAGGAAATATTAATATACTCCCTGGATACCAAACATCATTTACTGAAAAATACCCATTACCCAATCCAAACACTTGCTATAAAAATGGTTTGTTATGAAGAGTTGGATCAATAAAATCAAATATATATTCTGTTTTCCTTTTATTTTATTTTGTATCATAAAATTCTCTAGGTTTATTTATTGATGGATCCTTAAATGGCAATTCAGTCTTTCTTTCATTAATTCGTTATTTAATCTAATCCATATTTACAGTAACATTTTTCTTATCAATGTTTTAATTTTAACAAAATAAAAATTTTGGAATCCTTCTTAATTATAACATAAATAAATATATTAACAAGTAATATAGAATTCAGACTTTTTGGAATCCAAAATTTAGTCCAACTATAGTCAATAACTAGAATTCCATTCTTTCTTTCATAATAGTTGATAAAGTTTATCAATTATTTAACAATTTTCTTAGATTATATTTATAAGATTATACAACTGTAATTTGGATTAATATCAATAATACCTTACTATCTATTTACCATATAGTTTTATGTATAAATCTGCTACTTTATTTGAACATCTTGTTAAAGTTTGTATATTTTTGATACGCTATTGGTTATTTGAATCCTGCATTATAAAAAGTATATGTGGCTTTTGGAATCACAGAAAATGTTGATTATTATAATGGTCTATTATCTGGAACTTAACTATCTTAATTAGGTATTTTTACTATTGGAGCTGTAATCGGAGTTTTGATTATACCTAACTTGTTAAATTATTTTAGTAGAAGGTAATCATTAATACTTTTTTTTAGATGTTTTTGGAATAGTTGGATATGGAATTTAATTAATAGGTGTTTGGAAGTTTTAGTAATGGGGAGATTTATAGCAGCATGCGTATTTGTTGAGTTATCACTTGGTTATATGACATCTCTATAAGAATAACCAGAAATTTTTACAATACTATTTATATATCTCTTCATAATGCTTCCTTCAGCATATTTGTCTTTTTATATCTTTTCATTTGCAGGATTTTAGGAATAATTTACATATAATATGATTTTAAAACAGACACTTAATAAAATACTGATTTAGTAATTTTAAATTAAAGTTTTCTTTTGTTACCTATTTTTTATATTTTTTATATTGATACATTTAAATATTCAATATTTTCTTATTTTAAATCAGCCTACCAATTATTTAATTTGTGTAAATTGATTTTGAGAAATTTTCTTTATTTAGACTATTTTTAATTTAAATTCTTTTATATAATGAGGATAAAATATGAATAACCTTTACATTTCTTTTTTTATATTTTCTTTTCATTTCATGAATTGAATTTCAAACAATAAAATTATAAAGATATAAAAATTCCATCTACTTAATAGTCAAATAACTTAAGTTTAATCAAAAAAATTAGAAATTCTTAATACCAGATATGTTATTCTAATTAATACTACAATTGAGACCATTTACTTAATAAGAATGAAGACTTTTATAATTATATCTCTGATTTCACATTTTAATTATTTATGCATGATTAGAATTTTATAGCCTCTATGTAAATAGTAACGTCAACTTATTTCTAATTTAAATATCTTCATTTCGCATTATACATTTTTAATATTTCTTTGCTAAATTGATAATCGAAATCTATATTGCTATAAACTTCTATTTCTAATCAAATATCTTTAATATTAAAAAATTACTCTAAAATTTTGATCTTTGATAATATAACAAGGAAAGTTACTTTTTTTGTTATGAATAGATGTCAATTTTTGTCATATCTCATCATACAAATCGTGATCAATAAAAATTTTTAATTTATTTAATGTTATATAAGGGATCTTTTTACAGGATTTTAGATTCTAAAGATTATCGCCTAAACCAACCCTTTCAACTTTATTTTTCATTTGGAAAGAAAAAAATTGAGAACTTATGATAAAATAAAATTTTTTTCTTTGTTTGGTGAAACTTGTTAATAAGTTAAAATAACTCTATTTCATTTTAAAGTTAAATAAGGTTTGATAGAATATTAATAAATCTCTAGATAGACCAATTCAATTTACATATACAATTATTTGTGAGGAAATTGATACATATCACAATTTTTTTGAAGTAAAATCGATTAAAACCGGAACTAATAGATTTGTTACTAAAAATATTAAATATGAAAATTTTATATGAACTCTTTAGAAATAATATTAAAAAATTTGATTTAAGTTATTATAAATCATTATAATTAAATAATTTTAATATATAATATATATTTTCAATTATTTTTTTCAAAATAAAAATAATAGTTAGAATGCTTCTATTTTGTACCTATTGATTCTTTATTTGTAATAAATATATTTCATGATCAATAGGTAAAATTTTTTAATTTAAATTTTTATCCCAAGATAAATATGATTTATATAAAGATAAATATGTACACAATTTCAAGTATTCTTAAGGGATTTTAACTGTCCTTTTCTATCTAGTATTTTGATCATGATTAAGTTTGGTGATAAATTGAGACACAAATTATGTGCCATTCAACCAGTAATTAAATATATATAAAATAAATAATTTTTATGTCATTTAGAACTAAATAGCCTGGTATTATTTTGCATTTTTGAGTTAATAATGTAGTATATTGAAGAAATATATTGATTAATTTAGCTTAGAATGTAAAGAATAATGAAAAATAATGTTTCAATTTCTTTTTTATTAAAAAATTTCATCTGATCAATATTATTAATAATATATAATACTTAATCATGAAATCATTTATTAGTGTTGTTTTTGGATGAAGTATTTTAGTTCAGAAATGTTGGTAAAGGTTGGAAATATTTTATAATCAGAATTTGATTCAGAAATAATTTTTTCTTTAATTTTAAGTGACCGAAATATTGATTTTGAAGTCATAATGAGTCCTTTCTTGATACATATCTATTAGTTCTCCAAGTGATTCTATTTTTTTAATTAATTTTATTTATATAGTAAAATCTCCCCAGAATTGTAGTCAACTAAAACTGATGTTTTGATAATATAAACTTTAGGTTTTCTTCTTTGCTTTGATTATTAAGGAGCTACAGTACCTAATTTTTTATATAAGTTTATAATATATTTAGCAGATGAGTAATTAATGGAGTGAAGTTTTGAGGCCTTATATATATACATAATTAGTTTACTTGATGAATAGATAAGTGATCAGTCATGACACTTTCAATGAGCAATTATTTTAGTGAGAGACTTATCTTCTTTACTTTTTTTGTCTTCATCTTAATTCTTAAATCTTAAATTTTTTATTCAACCATTGTTCTTTATAAATAATTTAATAATTAAAATCCAAATAAATTAATACTTTAGAATCTCTAGATTAACAAAATGAAATTAGGTTTACATGATGGTTGTAATAAAAAGACTCTTTATTATATAAAAATATAGGGAGAAAATATTATTAAAGAAATGAAATTTTTAATTTAAATGTAGCTTTTAAGATAAAATATCTTCGTATTTTGTTAATTGCAAAGCTTGAAATTACATCTATAAATTAAGAAAACTATACAAATAGAGTAAATGGATAATTACTGAAAGTTATGAGATGAAGATCTCAAGTAATTAGCCTTGAGATTTAATTACGAAAGTATTTAATTAATAAAACATATATGATATATATAATTTTTTCATTATTACTTCATCATAATATGTTATCTAAGTAAAAATTTTTTGAGCATTTCTTCATCTCTACATTCTTTATAATGAAATTTATGCCAAGAAATTTTCCCTAGTTTCTCATAAATCAATTCTGATGTTTATAGTAAGTTCTGGTTTTTATACTCATCTTATAAAGAAGAAAAGTCACAATAACTTATTTTTTGATTATTTTTAGCTAACAGAATACTGCCATCAGACACATCTATTACTATATTAACATTTTAAATAATGGATTTTTGTTTGCTCTATGGATGTTAATGTTCGTCCAAACAATTTCCTTTATTTTTAAAATTCTTCATAATATACTTTGCCGTGGAATACTTTATCTAAAGTTTTTAGGCAGCCTTTAATATATCATATTGTATACTTATCGAGTTGATACATTCTCGGAAATTACCAAATTGATCAAAGATTATTTTCTATGGGTTTCTATTCTCTTATGGTTTCTGAATTTTGAAATGGATTTGTTAACAGGAGTGTTTATTTTCGACATAATATAATTTAATTAAAACAATTGAGAAGTATTACCTAAAAAGAACTTTACAATACATGGAAAATTTCAATTTAAAATGTTCATTCATCTGATTCATTTTCATTAAATAAAAACATATTAATAATTAATAAATGGTAGTTATGAAACTAGAAAAAATTAATCAACTCGTCTAGCCTATCTTTTTAAATCTAAAAAAACAAAAGTTAAAAATCAACCAATTTCTAATTGCCTTAAGTTATTGGTAAATGAGTAACCATTTTTGCTATCATGTAAAAATTATCTATTAGGTTACAGAAATAAGTTTATTCTATATATATTTAGATTCTAATCAGTATTATCATCGAATCAAATTGAATCAGTATGCAATTCAACTTTTTTAATTTTTATAATATGACATGTTAAATTGTTAAATTCACTTAATCATAAATAACAATGAAGACAATACTGATTGGATATATTATAAACACTAAATATCAAGAACATTAATACTTTTATGTCAAGCCAAATATTAATGTCCAAATTTTTAAAATCCATAGACTTCAATTAAAATGAATAAAATACAATACATTATTATCCCTTTTATTATTTGTTTTAATCCATCTATTGATGACTACTTATGAAGAACCCATAATCTAAATTATTGTGGATGAAATAGCAGAAGAATAAGGTGATCATAAAATTAGAAAAGAAATTGATGTTAAAAAAATGAACAAACAATAATTAAAATCTGAGAAGTCCCACAAAGGAATTAGATCAAATTTCGATGGAAAATAATAATTTGGAGATAAAACTATATGTAGATTATGCCAAAAAACAACTTAAGAATAAGTTTTTAATATATGCAATAGATGTCATTTTAGATATCATCAAGAATGTGTTAATTAAGATTCATATGGATAATATAATTAGGAAACTTAAAAATGGATATGCAAAAAATGTATTAATAGAATAGAGATATTAACATTAAAAAACAAAGATAAAAAAAAGAAGAAAAGAAAAATAGAAATATAAGTATAAAGCACTGAATAAAGTGATAATGAAAATAATGGATCTTTATCAGAATTTTTGCTTAGATTTCCAACTTATAAAAATCAAGGATAAATTTTGTTTCCAATTCTTGATGAATATTTAATTGCCTATTAAGAACTATTTCAAGTTGAAATTAAAAAGAAACCACCAATTAAAGAAGATTAAGATATTCCTAATTAATACTTCTAATAAGTATTAATCATATGGGATTCATATAATAATTATGAGAAAATTGTTAGCGATATTTTAAATACCGAAGAGATCAATCCAGATAATGTATATATTTACTTATTATATAATATAGTAATCTTAAATTGGCACTTTTATTCATTTTAAAGATCATCATTAATTATATTCATAGAAATCAAGAAAACAAATTTATTAGATGTTAACTACTGAACCACTTAAATTAGTTGAATTCTTTAGCTGGTTCTATACTAAATAATTGATAGAAGATGTAGACTTTGAGTAAATATAAAAAGCATAAGAGGTAACATTATATTTTGAATTAGAATGCATTTTGGTATTTAATGGGATTTCTATGGTATAACAATAGAAAATAATATTATGAAATTTATAAAGAATCTTTGTAATATATTGTCCATTATTTATATCAATAAGGTATCTTGTGTTTGAATGATGATGATCTAAAATTGTTGGATAAAAATAATAAAGATTACTTTCTTAACTTGATTATAATTTTAATTGAAGGATTGGCAGATTTAAAAAAAACACAAAACCTAATTTAATATAGAATTGAAAATCTATTATCAAATAATAAAATAAAAGAATAATTAGCAGCTTAAGTGAAGGATTTAAGATCTTAAACTGTAGAAATATAAATTAATTTAGATTAATTTGGAAAAGAAATCTAAGCACTTAAAGTATGAAAATTATAATATTATTTATTAATAGTAAACATAATCTTAAACAGAATTGAATAAAACAGATTTTGTGAATACTCAATAATAGATAGAAAACATCAATTTAAAGATAAATGAAAAAGAATAATCTAAATCTAAGATTACAAAGAAATTAATATCAGTCTAAGAAAGATATATTTAACTTGAAGAAGTAAATAAATAATTTAATTATAGGAATTACATTTAGTATAAATTCCAAATTTATTAATTAATCCATCTATGTTTTTAGGGTTTGATTTGAAAAACTCATTATATTATTTCTTTCTTAATGAAAGGGATAAAATATTTGTTTAATAGAGAAATTCTTGGATTGATTCAAGTATGAAATGGGGGTAACAATTAAAATATAATTTAGATTTTATAATTTTGATGATGTTGAGATTCTCTTAAAAAGTTTAAATCTAAAGGGAATTAAAGAATACTAATTAAAATTAAATCTAGAAGAAATAAAAAAATAAAAATTGATTCTTTTTGATTCAAATCCTTCAAATTTAACTTAAAATGGTAATAATAAAGAAGTTGAGAAAACAGAAGATAAACAAAAATAAAATGGAAAATTAGTAGATTCAAACAAAGAAATAGAAATTCAACTAATCTAACTTTGTAAAATGTTAACTGAAATCGACTCTAATTTGACTAATTATTTAAATGAAAAAAGTTGTAGATGGTGTAGTGCTAGTGTACGTAGTGTATTTAGAAAAAGTTATGATGATAATAAAGATTCAATTGATTGTTTAAAGAAGGCAGTGGAATTTTTTATTGAGAATACTTAAACTTAAGAAAGATTAGATAAATTATAAGAGGGAGATACTTTAGAAGATAATCTATATATCGATTTTGATGAGGACTCAGCAATTTTAATTACAAGGAAAAAAAAAATTGTTGAAGATGAAGATGTTGAGAATGAAAATTTTAAATAATTAGAAGCTCTTGATATAGGTAAATTAAAAATAAGAAGACTGCCAATGAAATTATTTGGATGTTATTTTGAAAATTTAAGATAATGTTTATTAGATTAAGTAAGGGATAAATATTGTGATTTATTATAACTTAAAACTTGTCTTGTTGTATTAAAGGAAGTAATAAAAATGTACATTTAAAGAAAGCAAGAAGAATTATAAAGATAAGAAAAGAAAAAGAATACACTTTAATAACAATCATTATAACCATCTTTAATTATTGAAGAAATCTATAGAGATTAAGTAAATAAAATTTAAACTTCAGATGGAGGGGATAATTGGGAAGAACAATGTAAAGTTTGTGGATAAGGAGGCAAAGTTCTTTTATGTGATACTTGTCCTAGAGTTTTTCATCCTAGATGTTTAAAATTAAAGGAAATTCCTAAAGGTAAATGGAGTTGCATGATTTGTCTGAGTTATTTTTCTAGATAAGTAAAAACTAGATAAACTTTTAAAAAGATGCTAACTAAATGAGAATATTAAATAATAGATATATAATCTATATTAACATTTCAGTATTTAATCATAAAAATTAATTCTTTTGTTCAATCAATTAAGAATTATTCCATTTTTATCCTAAGTTTCTAATTATCAACTATTGGTTTAACTGAATACTTGCTAGGTTTAATATAAACTTCTATTTTAGGTAATTCCCATTTTGATTTTTTTCTTTACTCCTCTTCATTTATTCTTTTCTCTAAGATTACTCTATATTCTTCAACTGTCATTAATTTTATAGGAAATGGATATTCCAATTTAGGAAGTTCATATTTAAATTTTTATCTAGTCTTCATTAATTCTGGCAGTTTTTCAAAAGAGTTTTATAAACTGAAATTATGCCTTTTTTTCTTATTTTATATTTCTTATGGTAATAATTATTTGAGAGATTAATGTCCAACTTATCTAAAAATACTATATTGTTTTTCTCTATACAAAGCAGATGGTCTATATTTCCAAATACATTAATCATTGTTCATTAACAAATATTATAAAAATGTTGTTATAACAAATTAATTAATGTAAAGTAATTATTCTTAACTTTTAGTAAGAGGAACAATCTATCTATCTATTACAATTCTATAATTGTAAATGATATTAAGTATAACAATACAGATGAAATAAAAATAAATAAAATAGACAAAAAAATTTAGTATGATAATTCTAATTTGTCTAATCATTTTTTTCCAGCCTTTTTTTAATTTGCTTATGCTTTTTTAGGATCTTAGGCTTATTGTTTTTCTAAATTCTCAAAAAATTTATCTGGATCCTAATAATTTGGATTAGAAGGTTTTAATGTAGATTCTATCCATGTATCTAAGTCCTTAAATTATATATTAATATTTACATCAATATCTTACTTTTTTTCTGCATCCTAATCCATTTTTACTTTATCACTCCATAGTGTTCCTTTCTTTATCTTAGATTATATTAATTATATTTTTTTCTCCATCTCTTTTTCATGCAATTAGTTAATATTTACTTTTCTTTAAATGTTACTAGATCCTGTAATTAAACCTCCCTCTTTAAAAAAATCTGCTGCATATTCTGGGTTTTTGTATATTTTATCTCCTAAAGATGCCACTGGCAATCTAAAATTCTTTTATACTTTAGTTACCCATTTCTCATTTAATATAGATATTCTAATCTTTATTTCTTTCCCATCATTTCTTCAATTTCATGTCTCTTTTCACAATGAATTGGTGGAAATGTTTATATCCCATATGGAACATCTTCTAGATGCCCTGACTATCCTTCTCTTAGATGACTTCTTTATGCTCTAGGTTTCTTTTCTTATGGATGATGTTCAATAAATTATTTTCCTAATATGATAACTGTTATCTTATACCAGGAGGAAATTCTTATGATTTACCATCACCAGGTCTTGGTATATTCGTTTTGAGATGAGGTACCCATGTATAAAGATCTCCATATTTTGGATCAAAATGTACTCTTCCTAATGGCTGCTAAATTTCTCCACCTGCAAAATCAGTGATACAATCTTAAGGTTTTATATGGATTTTCTAATTATTTGATTAAAATTTACTTCCGAATAGTTAAATTTACTAGATTTCAAACCATGCCATGCTTGTTATGATTACATTTCTTCTACAATTATTTTCTGTTTATATAAAATAAATTAATAAACTTAAATGTTCAATTTAATTATAATAATAAAACTTATAATTCTCTTAATAATTTACTACTAACCCTATTTAAATAAGAATCATATTTAATTGTTTAAATTATATCTTAATGAACAAAAAATATATTGTAAACTATAATTTGAGAAATAATTAATTTAATTGATATAAAACATCTTGTATGTTATTGTATAGTTTGAAAAAGATATAATTTTAGTAATAGAGTATTAAGATAAAGACATTTAATTATGTTAATATTAAAATTGATGTTAAAATCATATTAAATATAAAATTCAAGTGATATTAATCTCTTCAGATGATTGATACTTTAATAATTAAACTTAAAACAAATTTATTATTTAATCTTGTACGACTATTTACTTGTCCAAAATTCATTTAATAGTTAATATTATTAAAAACAAATGATTTAATAAATATAATTACTAGAATTTCAATTTGGAAGTCTATTTAGTCTTAAAATTTTAAATTAAATATATTTAATCTAAATAATTTTTTTGAGAAATTAACTTTACATTATAAAAATAAAAGTCTTAACCAAATATTTGAAGGTGCATTCTCTATTCCTAATTCTAAGTTTATAATCTCCCTCTATACTTATAATAGAATTATACCCTTTATTTATTTCAATTATTCTACCACAAACCTTAATTTATCTTATTTTATCACATATTTTTTCAACTAATGTTTTTGGTAAATAAATTTCATGTAATCAATATTAAATTTTTTATTTTGGTTATTAGTTTCTCTCTAAAAGTGTTTATAAATATCAAATAATAAACTTTTTGTTTAAATATTGCAAAGTAATCAAATTAATCCATATTTTAAACTTTATGAATTTTAATCTTAAATTTTAAATTATTTAATTGATAAACTAAATTAGAAATGTAGAAGAGCACTTTCAGTTATGAATTAATTCCTGAATATACTTAATCACTTTAAAATTATGGTTATGCTTTGGCAATCAATGACAACAACACTTATCTATTGACATCAGATGGACCTTTAATCAAACTTTTTTAAATCTCAAAAAAAGGAGTCAAACTATTGTAAATATTAAAAAAGCATTAATCTGACATTTATACACTTAATTTTATGAAAGAAAAATAATAATTTGTGTCCAGTTCGCTTGACTCTTCCATCATAATTTGGTCAGAAATTAGTATATCTAATCCTAAATACCTAATAAAACTAAATGGACACTAAGATTCTGTTAGATGTCTTAATTATAGCTCACATTATTAAAATCTATTTGTTAGTGGATCTGATGATCATACTATTAAATTTTGGTACTATTTTAATTCTTACTCATCTTGGTCTTGTTAATAAACAATCAATGAACATTAAGATTCAGTTTATGGATTATCGATGAATTAAGAAGGAACCACACTTATTTCATGTAGTGCAGACAATCATATCTTGGTCATGAATAGAGAGCATTCAAATAATAAATAATGGTAAGTTATACAGAAAATTCAAGTAAAAAAATGGGGATTACGAATTTGTTTCATTACTAGTAATATGTTTATCTTTTTACCTAATAACAATGGAGAACAATGGAAAGGTGGAAAGGCTTTACACATATACACATTAACCAAAGAAACAAAAAAATTCAGAAAAAGAGAAGAATATCTAATAAAAGGAGGAGGACAATTTTGTGATGGTGAATTTCCTGCCCTTTTTGTTCAATCCAAATAAATACTTCTTCTTAAAAATGGATGCACAATAAATTTATTAAAATTTAATATAGAAGGAGATAAGTACTAATGTAAGTTAGAATAATTTATTTATTTTGATTGTATAGATAGTTTTGAATGTGGAGCTTTATTTGGAACAATAAGTGAGAATGGAGAGTATTTGATAACATGGGATTGCAAAAAAGGGGAGATTCAAGTAAGAAAATACAAAGACAATCTTGAAATAATGTAAATATGAGGTATACATTACAATATCATAATGTAATAATTCTTTTCTTGATTTGTTTCCTATTGCTTCTCCATTTTATATTTAATCTTAACCTAACAGCTTTTTTTGTTTTATTAAATAAATTCATTTATCATTAGAATAACAATAATATTTTAATGAATTAAAGTTAGCTTTTTCTATTACTATTATTAAATGATGTTAAAATGAATTATATTTGTTCTTTCATTTAGATAATTTTTAAAGTTTATAGGGTAGAACATAATTGGAATTATAATCTACTGATTTTGAAGGGTTGCACAAGGCAAACAAAAATGAAGTAAAATAGTGAACAAATTATATATATTCCATCATTTTAAACCAAAAGAACTGTGATATAATGTAGAAATTCTATATTTATTTTGTAGAGATGAAAATATCAACTATCTTTTTTATAAGTAAATATCTGGTTTTGTAGTTAGCTTCATATGAAATGTAAAAATTTATAATTGAAATTAATGTATGGAAGCTATAAATTCACAATTCAGAATATTTTCCATACCCAATATTAATTAGAAGATTATGTAATAATTAACAATTTTGTTGTATATACTTTCAAGGTCTAAGTTGTATATTCTGATTTTAATAATCAATTGACTCATAATGTACCTTATGATATGAATAAAACCTAATAGAATTATGATACACCTTAAACTTTACTTATTGAAATATATGTTAAGTACAGCAATTAGATTTAATGGAATAAATTTAATAAATTATATTTATGATAAATTTCGGGAAAGTTTTATTAAGAAAATCTCAAATAAGTCTAGAAGACATGAGAAAATTTATGAGTTTATCAATTGATTCAAATAATGAATATATTCCAATATATTCATATGATGAAAATATAAAGGTAATGAATAGTAATTAAAAAGATTGTGTCAACTTATGATTTGGAATAATCTATTAAACATATTCCTATAAAAGATTAAGTAATTCATTCAATAGCACATATTGAATATAATGCAATGAAATCATATATAGATACTCTTATTAGATTTATCAATCAAGTCCCAGCATAATTCCAAAAAGAATTTAAGGAAGAATTAGGATAAATTGCATATGAAGAATTCTGCCATTTTGAATTAGTTAATTAATTATGCAAATATGGATCCTAACCAGTACATAATAATCTGTAAAAAAGAATGATGTTAACTATGGATTCTCTTTTAGGTAGATTAGCAGTTTTGAGCATTGTTAATGAAGGTAGAGGAATGGATACAGGATTGAATTTAATCTAAAAATTAGAAGGCGATAATAATTATGAAAAAGTAATAAGAAAGATCGTCTAAGAAGAAAGTAATCATGTAAGAATTGGACTTAAATGGTTTGAACTTCTAAGTGGTGATTAAAATCCTTAAGAGAATTTTCTTAAATTAATGAATAATTATAAGATTTCAAGAAATTGGAAAATTAACATATAAAAAAGGAAGTAAGTAGGTTTTAGTGATGAATGGATTAAATGTTTATAGAATTGGAATTGATATATATATTGCTTTTTTTTAATAATATTAAAAATGAAAAGATTTCCAAGATATATTTTAGACTAATCATTTTTTGTGAGGAAAATTATAATTTCTAGAATTAAGAAAATTTTATATAGTAACATTTAGAATTTACATCAATATTTCCTCAATGCCACTTGGGAAACAATCTTTAGTTTATAAGGTATTATAAAAATAAATTTTTTTGATTAGTATTAATTATTTTGACTTCGAGAAAATTATCACATTTATCGTTAATGTGAAGGACAAATATACCTATTAACTACTAAAAAAAATCTTTCATTCTTAAATGAGTAACTCTTTTAATTATTATTGACCATTGCTAACAACCCAAATAATATTAATTTTAAGAAATAGATGAATTAAGAAATTTCATAATTTATAAGCAATATGCTCTTTATAAATAGTTTATAATGTCCTAACAATTACAATATGGTTGAATATATTATAGGAGAATAATTAATGAAACTTAAATAAGATTATATAAAGAACATCCAAATTGATGTGAAAGAATAGACTGAAGATGATTATTATTAGATTACAAAAAACAATTAAAATATATAGATCTTCAATACTAACCAATCATAATCAGACGAATTACCATGTAGTTTTGAATACATTGATTACAAAATTGAAGAAAAGTTGAATGAACCTTAATTAGAATCAGACATTTTAGATTCTATTCCTATAACAAACAATGAAGTTGAATTTCAATCTAAATATGATATGGATTAATTTTCTACTTTTGCTGAAACACATTTCTTAACTAATTATAAATTTATACTAAAACAACATATAGATTCCAAAAGTAATAATTTTTAAATTAGAACATCTATTCAAAATTAATGATTAATGCATTTTATTTATATAAACAATAATACTTTATTTAAATTGAATATTGTTTAAAGGACTTAACAAATAAAATGAAGGTTAATACTTTGTTATAAATTTTCGAATATAGATTATTATTTTTAAGTTCTTATTCTAAACTTTGAATAATTATTAAAGATCCTAATAAATTTTTTAAAATAGAATTTAAGTAATTAATATTTGATTTTATTTTAATAATTATTTGTTACATTCATGTATACATTTTTAATGTTATTTTTCATTAAAAAACTGAATCTTATGGTCAGCACAATTCCCAAGAACTTATTCTTTGCTAAGATTCCATTAAATGTTAAAAATAGAAAAAAATAAGTCATTTTCAAAATGATTAAATTGAATTATAATAAAAACTTAAGAAAGTTTAAACTGAATAAAAATAAGAATAAGGAAAATTTAATTTTTAATTATAAGATTACTTTTAATAAAATGTTAAGCAAGATTACTTTCAACAATTGAATAAGTGCAATTTTTGTGCTAAATAAAATACCAATTAAAACTTAATGAAAATAAGTTATTAAAATGTAACATTATTATATATATATTTAAATTAATCAATTAAATTTCTTTCAGTCTACTTAGTCAACTGTGGGATTATGTTCAAAATTATTCCCTCTATTCATGTTTGGCATTTAAGTTCCAGCCCCAGCAGCTGATCCAGCCTAAGCATAAACTCTTTGCATAATTGGATGGAACTTAGATTCTATTTCCTTCAACTTTTCTTTATATGCATCTGCTTCTTCATTTTGATGAGAATCAAGCCATTTTTAAGTTGATTCAACTAAATCTGTTAATTATCTTTTTTCATCATCTGTGAATTTATCCTTGAGTTATTCTTCATTCATAGTATTCTTAACGTGATAAGTGGTTGATTCTAAGGAATTTTTTGCTTCTATTCTTTCTCTAACCTTTTCATCATCTGCTTTGAATTTTTCAGCTTCATTAACTAACCTGTCAATGTCTTATTTAGACAATCTTCCTTTATCATTAGTAATAGTTATTTTATTTTATTTCTTGGTTGCCTTGTCCTCAGCAGATATGTTCATAATTCCATTTTCATCAATATCAAAAGTTACTTCTATCTAAGGTACTCCTCTTGGAGCAGGAGCTATTCCATCTAACTGGAATTATCCTAATTTATGGCAATCCTTTGTCATCTATCTCTCTCCTTCATAAACTTGAATCAATACTCCTTGTTGATTGTCAGCATAGGTTGTACAAATCTAGCTTTTCTTTGTTGGAATAGTAGTATTTCTTGGTATTAGTACACTCATTACACCACCAGCAGTTTCAATTCCTAAAGATAATGGAGTAACATCCAACAATACTATATTCTCACATTTTTATGAGCCAGTTCCTGTTAATATAGCTGCTTAGACTGCTGCCCCATAAGCAACTGCTTCATCTGGATTTATTGATTTATTAAGTTCTTTTCCATTAAAGAAATCTTTTAATAATTCTTAAACCTTTGGTATTCTAGTAGAACCACCTACTAAAACAACTTCATTTATTTAACTTTTGGACATTCCACTATCTTTAAGAACCTATTCTACTGGAGGAATACATTTCTTAAATTAATCTAAACATAATTCCTCAAATTTAGCTCTTGTAATTGAACAATTAAAATCTTCATTTTCAGCCAAAGCATCAATTTCAATAGATGTTTAATTGGCTGAGGATAAAATTCTTTTAGCTCGTTCACATTGAGTTCTCAACCTTCTTAAAGCTCTTGCATTTTATCTAAGATCAATCCCTTTTTTCTTTTAAAATTCTATACAACAGTATTCTACTAATCTATTATCAAAGTCTTCTCCACCCAAATGAGTATCTCCAGATGTTGCCTTGACTTCAAATATTCCATCATCAATTGTTAATAAACTAACATCAAAAGTACCTCCTCCAAGATCAAAAATTAAAACATTCTTTTCTCCTTTTTATTTTGAATCTAATCCATATGCTATAGATGCAGCTGTTGGTTCATTAATGATTCTTAAAACCTTTAAACCTGAAATTTATCCAGCATCTTTTGTAGCTTATCGTTATGAATCATTGAAATAAGCTGGTACTGTAATGACAGCGTTTTTAACTGGTTTTCCCAAGTATGCTTCAGAAATTTCTTTCATCTTTGTTAATACCATTGAGGAGATTTCTTCAGGATGGAATTTTTTTGTTTCTCCTTTGAACTTAACTACAATCAATGGTTTATCATCAGTGCCAGCTTCTACTTTAAATGGCCATAATTTTATATCCTTTTAAACAGTTGGATCATTGAATTTTCTTCCAATAAGCCTTTTAGCATCAAATACTGTATTTGATGGGTTTCTTGCAACTTAATTCTTTGCTGCATCTCCAATAAGTCTTTCATTATCTGAAAAGGCAACATAAGACGGAGTTGTTCTGTTACCTTGATCATTTGCTATAATTTCAACTTTATCGTTAATAAAAACACCTACACATGAGTATGTAGTTCCTAAATCAATTCCAATTGCTGTATCAGTTGATTTTGACATTATTTAATAAGACTGTTTGTTTGTTTGGTAAATTAAATGATTGCTCTTAACTTCAACAAGATTTAAATCAAAAGATAGAAGAATCTAGAAATTTTTAATTCTCTAGAAATTTCTCGAAAAATAAATATACTTATAAATTCTGAGCAATTTATATTATATACAAACTAAAATATAATCTACCCTCTATATGTGTATAAAATTTAATCTTCGTCAATAGATTTAATTAAAAGGTGAGAACATGGCTCTAGATCTTAACTTACAATTTAAAAAAAAAGAGGATTAAATTCTCAATGTTTTAAGCATTTCTCTTCTTTTTCAATTTGTTCAATAGTTTCTCTATCTAAGAATGAATAAAGTTTACAGAATTTGGAAATTATTAGAGTAAATCTATAATATTAAGATTTATATATTGTTCAAAAAAGATATCATTTAAATTAATTTATTATAAAAGTAATACTTTGGATCTTAGATTGACATCAGATGAGTTCATTTATTAACATTTTATTTCTAAATTTATAATGAATGTAAAAAATGCTTTGAAATAATATTTATATAAAATAGATAGTTACTATATAAATTTGACAATTTAAATTAGATCATTTGGTTGAGAAAAATAATGGATGCATTACTAATTGAGCAATAATTAAAAGGACAAATTCATCATAATATAATTGAATCGTATAATTAGTCAAATAATATTTTGGTAACCATTATTGAAGGTTGAATTGTATAACAAACATTTCAAAAGAAGAAGTTAAAATGTTATTTATATACTCTGGGAAGCCATAAATAATTTCAATAGATTTTCAAAATGAAATACCGGAATCTGAAACTAATACATCAAACATAAACACATTATTGATTAATCTAAACTAATTGGTTATAGGATTAAATGTTAACTTAAGAAGTTGATTATCCAATAGTATTGATATTATTGACATTTATACGCAATATGAAGAAATCGAACTATAAATTATTCAGACACATTGTTAGAAAACCACAATCAGAAAGAAATTCTGTAAGAAAAAGCTACACTAATAGTATAGAACATATAGAGTTATCAAATGTAGTACAATAAATCAATAGATATTAATAATTAATAAGATAATTATAAAAATTTTAGCTATTGGCCTTCTTTTGAATAGGATTAAATAAATCGAAAAATTAGTTAAATGTGGTATTAATTAAGAACAATAAGTAAAGTGCATTAGAAATTGAAAAATATATTGAAAATATTGAATGAATCTAGTAAAATAAACAATAGCAATTCCAAATTACAGAAAAATGAATTTCTATCAAAAATAGTCAATAAATGATTCAACATGCATCTCTCAATAATATCAATAATAGAGAACATAAAATGAAGAGAAAATCATTAAATCTCCAAACTAAGATTAGCATATTGAAGTTGAATCTGTTGATGAACATTATAAATAATTTAAATAAAGAAATACAACTATCTCCAACTAAATAAACTGATAATACAATAAAGGAGTAATTTAAAATTGAATTATAAAAAAATAATTACTTATAGGATAACTTATAACAATAATAAAAGGAAAAAGTACTTAGAAAATGAAAACGCATAGTAGTATAAAATTTCAGGATACTCCAGAATTAAACAATAGAATAGAACAGTAAAATTAAATGAAAATGAAACCAAAAGAAGAAACTAAATATATGTAAATTAATTATAGTAATATTGTAATTAAATAAGAAAGGATGATATAATTGGTAAAATGGTTGGAGGGAATGTAAAATAGTTTTAAGCTTTAAATTTGTTGGATAAATCTCTTTATTTCTTTGATGGCGAGTTTTAGAAATATTACACGAAATGATTTGAAAGAGAAAGTCAAATTTTTTTATTTAGATATAATTTAGTAACAAAAGTTAACAAATGAAAACGCGATAATTTTATAAGAATTGGAATCTTTATACACACAGTGTTAAAAACAACTGAAAAATCTGAGCCTAAAGTATATTACTGATTTAAATTATTCAAAGAATTAGCAAAATATCAAAATTTTCATATTTGGACTTACAAAAGGATATTAAAGACATTTATTTGTTTACTTGTATTCTTAGACTTTTAGGACATTATAAAATCTAAGAATTCAAAGTGAGTCGGATAAGCAAGAAACAAAATTTAATATTGTAAACCAGTTGTCTAGCTGCACTTATAATAGATGTAATGCCTTTTAGCAGTGATGAGAAGTTCTTTGATTTAGAAGTATTCTTTAAAGTTATCGAGAGCACTTAGTATAAATAATAATTGTTAGAACAATATATAAGAAAACGAAGGATGAATTCATTTTGACATTTCAATGCAAGATAGATCACTAAAGGAATAAAGATTTGAAATGATTATTATGTATTTTCCTAGAAATTTTATAATAATTTTATGAGTTTATGATGAAAAAATGAAGAATAAAATTTATTAAAGAAATCTCTGTTAAAATTGAATGTTTGATTTATTCATAAGTTTCTATTTAATTGAATAAAAACATAAATTTTTTTAATAAAGGTTAATAAATAATTTCTTCAATTATGAATTATCAATATGGCTAATAAATGGGCTAATACGCCTATGATCCAAATATGAATATGGTAAGAATATATTTTATGTTAGATGGGCTTTGATCCTTAAATGTATTAAGAATATGCCTACTATTATTTAGGAGGACCTCCTACTCCACCTCCTCCTAAGGGACCTTACCCAGGAATTACTCATGAAGATTATGAGTCATTTGATATTAATAAACAAATTTTGTTTTAAAGATTTTTAAGTGAGGCAGCAGCCTATTATGCCAAACACTTACCAAAATATCAAAAAGAAATGGAGGAGTTTTTAAATACCAATACTGCTTATCAAATGAATGAGTCAGAGAAATAACTTATGCAAAGCTACTTGGATTTTAAGAAAAAGGAAAAAGAGTATGAATCTTTTCTTAAATAATTGGAATAAACTGCTTAAGCACCCAATCCTGAATTGGAACAATAAAAAAAATTAGAATAATAAAAATTAGAGTAACAAAAGGTTGAATAATAAAAGGTAGAAGAATAAAAGAAGTAACAGCAATTAGAACAATAGAAATAATAATAATAACAATAATAACAACAATAATAGTAAGAATAACCTAAAGAAGGAGCTACAACTGCAGTTCGTCCAAAGAAGAAGTTAAACTTAAATGCAAAACCATTAGAAATTGCTTTAAATCCTCCAAAAATGCCAAATTTCCCAAAACATCCAGATTTTTTAGATTTTGATAAATTTTGGAATAACTACTCAACATATATCAGTTTTTATAATCCAAGTTGTGAAGATGAATATAAAAATTATCCTAAGCCAGAATAATAGAAAAAGAAGGAAGCTGATGAAGAAGCAAAAAGAAAAAAGAAATAAGAGGAAATTGAAAGAGCAATTTAAAGTAGAAAATAATTATCATAATTTTAGAACGTAAAGATGCTTAAGAAAGAGCAAAAGATAAACCAGCTTTATCTTAAAATCTTGTTGAACAAGTAGTGAAATTGGAAGGAGAAGTTGATTTGCAGAAATATGTTGATGTAATAATAATTTATAAACGTAGCCTGATGAAACAAGATAACCAGTCAATTTAGTATTTATTGGACATGTAGATGCTGGTAAATCTACACTTTGTGGAAGATTATTATTAGAGTTAGGTGAGGTGACTGAAGCAGATATTAAAAAATATGAATAAGAAGCAGTTTAAAACAATAGAGATTCTTGGTGGCTAGCTTATGTTATGGATTAAAATGAAGAAGAAAAATAAAAAGGAAAGACAGTTGAATGTGGAAAAGCCTAATTTGTTACTAAATAAAAAAGATTTATTCTTGCTGATGCTCCTGGACATAAAAACTATGTTCCTAATATGATTATGGGAGCCTGTTAAGCTGATTTAGCTGGTTTAATAGTTTCAGCTAAAACAGGAGAATTTGAATCTGGTTTTGAAAAAGGAGGTTAAACATAAGAACATGCATTATTAGCTAAAAGTTTAGGTGTTGATCACATTATTATTATTGTTACTAAGATGGACACAATTGATTGGAATTAAGATAGATTTAATATGATATCCTAAAATATCTAAGAATTTGTACTTAAATAATGCAAATTTGATAATATTTATGTTATTCCTATTGATGCTTTATCTGGATCTAACATAAAAAACAAGGTAGAGGAAACAAAATGTAATTGGTACAAAGGTCCTTCATTAATTGATTTACTTGATGCTGTGACTATTCCAAAAAGAAATGAAGAAGGTCCAATTAGAATGCCAATCTTAGATAAATTTAAAGATATGGGATCATTATATATATATGGTAAGTTGGAATCTGGTAAGATTATTGAAGGTTTGGATGTTTCAGTTTATCCAAAGAAGTAACCTTTCCAAATTATGGAATTATATAATATGAAAGATTAGAAAATGAAGTATGCTAAGGCAGGAGAAAATATCAAAATTAAAGTCAAGAATATTGAAGAGGAAGATATAAAGAGAGGATATATGATGTGCAATTTAACATCAAATCCATGCTTAATATCTTAGGAATTCTAAGCAAAAATTAGGTTACTCGATTTACCAGAGAGTAGAAGAATATTTTCAGAAGGATATTAATGCATTATGCATCTTCACTCTGCAGTAGAGGAGATAGAAATTTCATGTGTTGAAGCAGTTATTGATGCTGAAACAAAGAAATCAATAAAATAAAATTTCCTCAAATCATTTAATGAGGGTATTGCTAAAATATCAGTATAAAATATTAATAATTTAAGATTAAAAATCCTGTGTGCATGGAAAAATATGAAACCCTCACTTAACTAGGTCGATTTGCTTTAAGAGATGATGGAAAGTATATCAAAATATTTATAATTTTAGGACTATTGGATTTGGAGAAATTTTGAAAGTGAAACCAGTTAAATAAGGTTGATTTTGATTTTTAAGTTTTTTATTTTAAAAAGTACATGTGTAAACAATAATTTTATAGCTTATATATCATATACATTTATCTTATTAGGAATTTCTTTTCCATTACTTTAATAAAATTTTAGATTTTGATTAATTAATACATTTATATAAAGAGTTATGCTTTATTTGTTTTAAGATTAAATATTATTTTGAATAATAATATGATAAATGACTCTGAAAGTGTAAATGAGATAATAAAAAAATAAAAAAAGCATCATCTATGCCTATTTCAAAGTAATAACTAAAATTTGGAAAGAAAAGTGTTTCATCGATAGCAAAATTTGCAATTGTCATGTACCGATATTAGGCATCTTAGAAGGTACCCATTGAATTTCTATGGAATATTATCTGATATATAATCATTCCTTAAGTAAGGCCTTATTGACTGGCATTTATGTGATTGTGTTCTAAATAATAATCATAAGCATGATTAAACTTTATAAGAAGAAAAGAAAAGCAAAGTAAGTGATTCTTTCATAGTTACTTATTTAATGGTGTATACATTAGACTTTTAGGTATTATTTTAGAATTAAAACTTACATAATTTTATTGTTTGCAATGAAGTTTTTTATTGAGAATTATTTGCTCGTAACAATTAGATTATTTATTGATTTCAAACTATAAAAGTTGGCATTAGGTACATTCTGTAATTAATGAGGTAATACACTAAGGTTTTAATTGAAAATATTGTGGATTCTAAAACACATTTATTGATAGATAAAATAATCTCAGCAATATCCAATAAAAACACTTTTCTTATGCAATTAGTCTTTGATTTGAAAAGCTACTAAATTTGAATTTTTGAAGAAACTAAACCAACTATTATGATAAAAACAAAAGCTTGGATTTAAATCATAAAAATTGTAAATCAAGAATGGTTTTCGATGTTTCTTTGGGTAGAGAAAATTATTTACAAAAAACAAAATTTGAATTTTGGAAAATTCATTTCATTCTTAAAAAGAATGTTTTAAATTCTATATTTTATGATTGAAAAGAGATTATAAGATAAAAAAATTCAGAACAATATCAAAGATAAATTGAAAATTAAGAAAATCATTATATTTCACATTTCTCAGTAAAACCCCAATTTTTAATCAGCTTAAAGGGAAAAATAGTTAATTTATGCCTACAGAATTTAGTCTGAAAAATAGTTAAAAACAAAATGATTAGTATTTAAAAAAAATTATAATTTGAAGCCCCAAAAGCGAGTTTCTTGAATAATTGAATTTATATGTTTAACTAATATTATCTTATTATATCAATGTGCATAAAAGGCCTAAACTTTTATGATAGACATATGACCATATAATGAATTGCCCTTAGAGAAAATTCTAATTTACTAAACTTATTGATCAGAAAAGCGTATTGCTACTAATCCTATAGCCTAGCCTTCATGTATTTATACCTCCCTCAAGTTTTTGTCTGTTATGAAAACTTTAAAAAAATGAGTCCTATCATCAAAATCCCAAAACCTAATTCGTAAAGTATTAATCTCATAGGTTTATGTTAATGTGAAAATCATTGATTAATTAATATCACACCTCGCATGGCCAAATTAATATAAATCATTATTTAGACAGTAATTTCTATTTCTTAAAGGGCTTTTTTGGTCTTCCACACCATAAAAAAAAATTTCGCGAGCGTTCTCAAACAAACCTCCTTCTAATTCTGAAACTATTTATGTATAGATCATATCTGTTGGGTTTTTACTGGTTAATCTTTAGAACTGGGTTCGCATTCCTGTTTGATAATCTCCCTTATCCTCCTGGCGGTTGCCCTCATCTCTGCTTGGATGCATTTCTGTACTCGTGGGTAGAATCTCTTAGTAATATCCCCCACGTATTCAACAATTCTGTTAGCTCTCTCCGCCCAATCCTAGTTAAATCTTCCTAGATGTTCTTTAATGTGTTCAAAGTTCAATCTCTCTCCATGACTCTTACACTTCCTCCATCCGTGTTTCCAAAATTCAAAGTAATCATATCCTGGGACTCTCCTGATCTTCTAAAAATTTGTTCTTCGGAGTAGGTTCACTTTTTCCTCATATCCTAATTTAATAAGTTTCTCTTATTCTGCACGATCAAGCTCCTTCCTCTTTTGTTCAAATTTCTCTTCTCTCGCTTTCTCATAACTTTCGATCGCCTCCCCAAAGTCGGGTTGACTCATTGCAAAGTTTTATGCATCGGTTCCTCCTCGAATCATTACTTCTTCATACCGCTA
>JPFL01000049.1:11856-42313 GCA_000733385.1 Paramecium biaurelia
TCCTTTGCAGAAATTTCTATATAAATTTTGAAGGATATACCTATAAAGAGCATACCTGAATTATTGGCCAATTTTTATCCTTCTTCGAAAGTTACTTCTCTTTGACCATTCAAATCAGTTTTATTCCCGACCAAAATTTTGATGGCTTCTGAATTTGCATATTGTTCAACCTCTATCATAATTATTGAGAACTTTATACATTATTGCCATTTAGATATTTCATTAAAGGAATTCCTATTTGTTATATCATAAATTATAAAAATTCCATTTGCTCCTTTGAAATAATCTGATATTAGAGTCATAAATCTTTCTTATCCGGCTGTATCCCAAACCTCATTTAAAGTATAATATTTACCTACAATTTTAGGGTCTTACCATTTAATTCCAAGTAATTTAATTTGAAATCTACTCCAATAGTTGGGATGTAACCTTCATTAAAGATATTATCAGCATTTCTCATTAGAAAAGCAGATTTTCCAACCGTAGAGCTCCCAATAAGGAGTATTTTGAAAACATAATCATATTCAGCTTACATATTATTTTAATTAATATTATAAATTCCTTTTTTTTAGATTTAAATGTAAGAAAGACTCAAACTGTTGATTTTATACAATTTGTAATACTTTTAAGTAAACCATTTAATATATTTTATTTTTTTTGAGCATTATTGTATTGATAACTATTTAATTTCCTGCTATTAGGTGTGATTTTAACAACATATAAAAGCATAAATTAAATTATCCCCAAAATTTATTGAGGTTCTTTTAGAACAAAATGGTATAAGAATGAATTTAAATATAATTTACTTTTAAATCTTATGCAATTCTTATACTTGAAGGAAAATTATTGTTTTTCCCAATTAATTTTCATTTAAATGTGTTTAGAACACTTTATTCAAGCTATCTTCATTTATAAATTTATTATTGATTAAATAATTAAAAATATATAATAAGAATTTAGAAGATAATCAATAGAATATATAAAGAATATCTTGTGGTTTTGCTTGAAAATAATATTATATTGATAGTTCAATTATTAAATATTAAAAAAACAAAGAAATCTTGTACATCCATATTTTGTAAATTTATCTAAGTAACAATATTAAACCAAATTAAAAAATTATGTAATAAATAATGTTTAATTTCATATAAAATTTTCTTTTAAATTAAAAATCATAAAATATTACTTAGCAATTTAATAACATTTTGCTATATTATTCAAATATTATTAAAAAATATAAAAATCAATCATCATATTAGAATAATTAAGATTGAATAACTCTATCATGTAAATATTTAAGATTAAAATTTGTAAATTATAAAATAAAATACAAGTTGAATATTAATTATTTAAAATTATAAATGAAACCATTTTTCATAAATTTAGGAATTAATTATAATGTTGTTTAATAATTATTAAGAAAATTTATGTTTCAGAAGTAATTATGTAATTAACAATTTATATTAAATAAATTTGTTTAAAAAATGAATCAATAAGGTACTAATCTCTTAATATTCATTGTTTTTGGTTTGTTAAAGTAATATTCATTCTAATAACAGATTATGCTTAGCTGATTGCGGATACATAAATTCTGGATCTACTTTACTGAGTTTAACTGACCCCTAATAATAACTAGACATAAATTTAGATACTATGGTACTATAAGGTACTTAAAACATCGGGTATGGACTATGGATAAAGTATTAGCCTTTTTTGCCCATTTCTAGCATTAGTATAATTATAATTGATTAATTAGCGACTTCAAGTTAGTCTACAGGAAGTACGACATTCAGAGAGACTGTATAGTCAGGATTTTTTATATATTTGCAACAGTAAAAGGATACAAAATTTAATATGTTAACTGTTTATATTACAATTATTGCGGCAACTAACACAATAAAACATAATATATTTTATTCATTTCAATAAACAACAGGTACTATTTCTTTCAATTTCGAATTTGATGAATATGAAGGAAGATGGATTTTATTTTATGTTTATTATGATCTTTTGTAAAAATAAACAACAATAGGTTTTTATTAAGCAGAATAGACAATCTCAACAAAAACTTAGTAGTTATAAGACATTCCTTCTTTAGTAAAATAAGTTCGACATATAATTGGTGGGACATAAGAAATAAAAAATTTAATAGGAGATACTTTGAGTATGCAATAATTTAAAGGGAGAATATCAACTTTATTTAGCAAAGAGCAACTCAATATATTTTTAGATTTGAATTCATTTTTATCAACTTGTGAGATAGTCCCTACTTGTGAAATAAAATAGTACAAGTTGTCAAGCTATAACTAAATGTTTGATGGAAGTTTCATTAAAAATAATATTACAACTCAATTAGAATATCAAAATTACCGTATTTATGGTTGGATTAGAATGAATTTTTTAAGTGATGAGAATTATCTTGAAACAGTTATATTAAGAATTACAATAAATAGTGATTACAATGATGATATGAAGATTGGAGATAAGGAACTCTATTTAAAGTATTATTAAAGTTAGATACCTACCTTAAATGGGTTTTCAATAACAACTTACACATACAATTTTCCTGTAGAAACATAATATTAAAGTTCTGGCACTGATATAATATCAGTAAATGGACCATAATATTAAAATCTTTTGATTGAGTGGCATTGTATTTAATATGAAATTGGAACTAGTAATAATAATGGATAACCTTTATTTTCAATATTTTTTCCATCTTTAAATTAAGTATTGCAGTATAAATGGACAGTACCAATAAATCATTTTACTGGAACTATCCTTTATTATTTTGTTGGAGGTGACAATTTTATAAAGAATAATCTAATTGGATAACTAAGTGATTTGACTTTGATTACCTATTGTACAACACCAATAATATCATTTAATCCTAAATGTCATTATTCTTGTTATAAATGTGATGGTCCTGGAATATCTAATTGTTTATCATGTCCAGACAATAGTTATAGAGTTCAGTCTATTACTTAGAAGACATGCACTTGTTAAAATAAATATATTGATGTTGAAAATGATCCAATATGCTAACCAGTTACTGATAAATTTCCTTAACTTGAAGAAGATGAAGTTTAAGTTAACTGCAACAAATTAGGTTTTGATATTTGTGAAAGTAATATTCAAAAATGCCTCTTCGGTTATTTTATGTATAAAGACACCTGTATATAATGGTATTTATAATTAATAATTATATCTAAGTCCTGGTTATTCATCATATACTGCAAGGAATTAGTTCTTGTGTTCAAATTGTTTCTTTGATTCGGTGAGTTTTGCTTAAAAATTATAATGTACAGAAGACATTAAAACTTATGAATATGATAAAGACAATGCATATTTTACATATTAAAGATAAAATAGGGATTTTGAATTTTATATTGCTAATATCAATTTAGATGATTAGTATGAGTTAACTTTATAATATGGATTTGCTTAATCAAACACGTGCAAATAAGGATTTTTCTTAGATTCTAATAAATAATGTAGTCCTTGTTTGGATGGTTGTGATACTTGTGTTAAAAAGGGGATTTGTTAAAAGTGTTTTTCTAATTATGCTTTAACAGATGATTATCTATGTTAGTAATGTTAAGGTTGCACTGAATGTACATTTTAAAATAAAAATACACTTTGCAAATCGTGTGATATTGGAAAATATTTAACCTCTTCAGGATTATGTTAACCTTGTGGATAGTATTGTGCTAGTTGTAATTAATAAGGGTATTGTAATTATTGTGATAATCCAATTACATATTTCTTATCACTTGATGGTAAAAATTGTTAAGTTTGTACAATTTCTAATTGTTAAATATGTTATCATTATTTTAAAAAGAATGGAGTTACATATTCTAAATTTGATATCAATGTATCTATAATTGATATGGCTGAAACCTAAGCATTTGTTGGATGTGCTCTATGTAAATCAAATTTATACTTTAATATAATTACATTATAATGTGAAGTAGTAACTTAAGCCTCTGGAGATGGTTCTATTAATCCTAGTGAACCTATTCCCTCTAACAATTAAGGTGGAACTGATTCATGCACTTTCGGTCTTATAACAGATACTTAAGGGGCAACTCATTGTTTAATAAGTTAAAATAGTCTAACATCAACTCAATATATTAATTGTTCAACAATTGCTAATTGTTAATAATGTATTTTTTATTATCAATCTAACAACTTAATTTGTATAATATGTGTGGATGGATATTATTCTAATATTTTAACTGGAAGATGTATTTAATGTGATTCCACTTGTAAAACCTGTATTCAATAAAATAAAGTATATCAAGATTATTGGAAATGGGGAATTAAAGCTTATTACAAATATGTTTTTAATTCAGATGGCTCTCATCCTTTTGAATAATATGCAACATTGACTTCTGAGTCTGAATTTGAAGTGATATGTACTTCATGTCCTAAAGGATATATTCTATATGAATCAACTTGCATTAAGGATTGTAATTAGGATTGTACTGAATGCAACATCATTAATGGAGTTTCTACATGTATTTAATGTTTAGAAACTCCTTATGGATTTTTAAAGAGTTAAGATTCTAAAGGATTATGTCTATCTTGTCCAAACAATTGCGCTGCTTGTTTAGAGAGATCAACATAAGAAATTCAAAATTTTAATCCATTCTTTATCACTACACAAAATAATATTAAATATACAAGAATTTGTTATGAATAATTTCAATAAGATAGTACTGAAGGTTCATATTATAATGATTAAAACATCTAAACAATAACATTTTGTGAAAAATATAATAAATGTTATCATAAAGCCATTCTTAAATAAAATGTTTATTGTCATAATGGTGCTTACATCACATAATTACAGAACAGTGCAGATCAACAGATTTTTCGATAAAACAACATATATATTGATGAGCTTTTTACAACTGGTTATTTGGGAGTTGTAGAAACATCAGGCTTATATACTTATTTTAATGAAAAAGTAGTAAGAGAAGTAGAATTTTAATTTCGATTCATCTAAGGAAATGCACCAGCATGTACACTATAAGAAGATTCTAAATTAATAAATAAAATATAATAAAATGTATTCTCCATTTAGTAAGTAAATTTATAGTTTATAGGTGACTAATATTCTACTATTATGATAATAGATAATATTGTATAAATAAGTAACTTTGCAACTATTACATTTTAAAATATTTTATTTGAAACTGCCATTCAATTTAACACAGATTCTACATAATCTTTTATTAGTTTAATAAATATTTAATAAAATATGAATTTAATAATAAAAGATTGCATATTTAGTACAATTAATTCAACTCAATATTTGAAGCAGTTTTAATTTATCTCTGATAAAGGATTGTCTTTAAACATTGAAAATCTAATTTTAAGAGACTTTAAAGTTGAGAATTCATCTGTGTTTAAGTTTTAAATTTCATCAGGTTTTGAATAAAAAGTAACAGTATCAAGATTATAAATTTTCACTTCATATTTTAAAAACTCAAACCTATTTAATTTTCAAGCCAAATCTAACAATCTCCTTGCAAACATTTAAATGAATGAAATATCTATATCAGAAACTCAATTTGATAAATCTAATTTGACCTACACAGAGACATAACTTTAATATGATATTGGAACAATTGCTGTTGATAATTTAAATTTAGTAAGTGTTATTTTAAATGATAAATCTACTATTTTTTCAGTATAAGGAGCTGCATCTTTTATAACAAAAACAGTTACAATTTTAGATTTATTTCTAAAGTATAATTCCTATTTTTATCTTTCTAATATCATTTAGATTTCAGACTTTTATTTCAACAACACTATGGTTTAGAATAGTACACTCATCACAAATGATGTAGATTATGCAATTTCAGATTAATCATTGTTGAATGAGGCAAAAATATCTATTATCAATTGCAAAATTGAAAACCTTAAATATACCAATGCATAATCAATATTAAAGGTAGTTTTATATGATAAAGTTGATTCTCAGATGGTTTACATTGATTCCTTTACACTCAACAATAGCTTATCATTAGTTAATGAGATACCAAATTATATTTCTTATGAGCAATCAAATATTTATCTGGAATGTTAATAATGTAAATTGATTTCTGTTAATATTTAAAGAGGATATGGACTTCCTGAAATATCAATTGTACGCTCACAAGACCTATATATAAAGAATTTGTAACTTTCTCAATTATCTAAATATTATTCTAAAACTTTACATTCTTCTTTTGAGTGTGTAAATAATTTTGCTTATTTACAAATGTTTCATTATTTGTATATTGGATTCTACAAAAATATTACAATAAAGAATTTATCATTAAGCAATAGTATTACATATAACAATCCTTTTATCATCATAAAAGGATATGACTTAATGGAAAAAATATAAAATGAATAGATTGATATTTTAGATTCTATTTTTGATTCTAATATGCTTATTATCACAAAGGCAAATCGAGCTACTTCTATCATATCAATTCTTTCGGAATAATAATCAGTTGTAACATTTAGCAATGTAAAATTCTATTATAATCATCTTAATCAATACTTTTAAGATTTATCCAGATAATCAGCATCAACCTTACTTATTCAATTACAATAAGGTAACCTTAATCTTGAAAATTCTTATTTTAAGCAAAATCTAGTTACTAATTCCACTGATTCTATTTTGTATATCAAAGCTATAAGTATAGGAATAACAAATACTAAATTTCAAAAAAATAACATCCTACAACTCTCTATAATTGGCAATAATATCTTGTTACCTGATGATTATTAAAGTGTTATTGATAGATAAAGTTTAATCAACATTTTTCCAATTAGTTCTAAAAGTGGAAATGGGTTATTAATTGCAACATAACTTACATTAGATAAAGTGAGAATAGATTAATCTTTTTCAAATTATGGAGGAGGATTTTATATTAATACACAAGGGATTAGTAGTATTATTATACAAAATTCAAAATTCTTAAATACATAAACTGCATTGACTAGTTCTTCTTTTTCAACTGGAGGTTGTATATATATTGATGCATAATTATCAAAATTAACATTAATTATATAATCAACAACTTTTGACTCATCTTTTAGTAGAGTAGAAGGAGGAGGCATTTATATAATTCCATCCTAATAGGAAAATAAAATAAAAATGATTAATTTACATGTAATAGATTGCTATTCCATAAAAAGTTCTTTTTTATCTTTTATTCCATCAAATTTGGAGAGCATATAATCTTAGGTCTATATGAATGGAATAATTTTTGAGAATACTTAAAAAGGATTTAATACTTTTATTTCTCTCCTATAATCCCCAACTATCACAGATCTTGATTCTATACGCAATAGTAATGCTATGATATCTATTAAATATGCAAGTGTAAATGTAAATAATTGTAGTTTTTCGTCTACACAATTTTCATATTTCCTAAACATAGAATTGGCAACAAATATTTATTTACAGAATATTGAAATTATTAATTCAACAATATTATATTCCCCACTAATCAAATTGAATCTCAGATCATGTAATTATAAATTATTTAAACTTAGAATATTCTGGTATTGTGATGATCAAAAATTTAACATTATCAAATGTGAATTAGAAAAAGTTAATTTTTGATACTCCTTGTTTAATAACAAATTCGTTCGTTATGGAATCTCCAACCTGTCCCTTAAAATCCCCTTCTAAAAGTATAAATATATCTGATTATGATACATCATTAAGTTAGCAAATAACTATGGAATGCAATAATTATCTTATTTACTAAAATGTTTTCTATAAATTCAGTCTTATAAAAATAGATGAACTAAAGGTAAACCATCATTTCTAAGCAGAAGACTTATAATTTGATTCAATTTAATGTTCAGATTGTTAATTTGGAATTATTACAATTGAAGATATAGAAGAGTCAATTTTAGAAAATATCTTATTTTAAAATGTTAATATAAGAGATAGTAATTGCGGTCAAGCAGGATGTTTATCATTACTTTAATTTGAAAATGATTCAATATTAAGAAACGATTTACTTTCTACTACTACTAATTAAAGAGTACTCTAATAGCATGATTATTATAATTTGACTTACAATTTACATTACTAAGCAAGGATAATAAATTCTAAATTTACTAATAATAATGCTATTTATGGAGGATCCATCTTTATAGTAGAAATATAATCTATATTACATGGCTGTTATTTTAAAAATAATTCAGCTAGTATAGGAGGTGCTATATATTATTTCTCACAGACAGCCCAATTATATATTTTTGAAAGTTAAATACTTCAGAATAATGCCCAAATTGCTGGGGGGTTATACTTAAACTCTTAGTCATTACAAACTACAAACTAACTTGATGTTTACTTATCAAATAACAATTCAACACTTTTTGGGTCTGATGTTTTTGAGAATCCTAGATCCTTAACAATATCTACTGATGCAGGAAAAACATTTCTAACAAAAAAACAGATATCAAAATCTTCAACATCATTAGTAGAATAAATTGTCATTTAACCTTATAAGATTTTGGGTTATGTTTAAAAAGCTAATTTCATTATGTTTCCAACAGGAAGAGCCATAGGATCGTATTAATATTTTGATCAATACACATCTCAGTATATTCCATATAATCTTACATTCAGAATCATTGCGCTTAATAAATACAACACTCAAGAAAAAGAATTGGAAGGGTCCACTTGCACAATTACTCCAAGCATTATGAATTATACTAGTAAAGAAGTACTTTCAGAATTAATTGGAAATTTATCATATACTACAGTAAAATTTAACAAAACATCTGGTGATTTTAATTTAGATGATCTAATTATATATTTTAATCCTACTTATGAGGCAGATATTATTATGCAATTATCTATATTTTGTAATATGATCTCAATACCTTAATATGAATCCACTCCTCCATATTCTATTAATGATACAATAACAAATTATAGATTATTAGTAGATATAAAAACATTTCCTTGTTAATTAGGAGAATATGCAAATTTAACAACAGGTGGTTGTACTTTATGTGATACAGTATAAAATTAATATTAAGTTTAATGGAGTGCTTAAAGTTGTAGTTATAAAGATGATTTAAAAATGAAATCAATAGAATCTTCAATGATTGAATTAAGATCTGGTTATTGGAGAGCATATTATTATAGTTAAACTATTGAATATTGTTATCATTTAATCTAAAATTGTGAAGGAGGATGGAAACCTGGAGATTAATCATGTATATAAGGACATATTGGAGCATTATGTGAATAATGTGATCTATATAATATAATGGGATAAGGTTCATTTTCTATTAGTTCTAAATATTCTTGTGGAAGTTGTGATCAAATAATAAGCAATGTGTTAACTATCTTTTTTATAAGTGTCTGGACTCTTATCTCTATTCTTATGTCTGTGAGCAGTACTGTTGAAATGATAGAAGAATTTATTGCAGGTTTAAGATTAAAAGGCTTTGGTTTTACAGTACTAATTAAACCAGCATCAACTGCTATTTTTATTAAAGTATTTACAAACTATTTACAAATCATATCTACAATTTCTACATTCTAACTTTAAGTGCCTTCTGGATTAGCCTCTGTTGTTAATAGTGTTGGAAATCCAATTGAATCAATGGCTTATTCTTTAGATTGTTTTCTAGTATCCATTACTGAAATAGAAATCATTTATTTTAGAATCATTTGGAGTATATTTTTGGCCTCCTCATATATCATAGTATTTTTTATAATTCAGGGCATTCAAATTTTAACAAAACATATATAATATAATCCCGCTTTTGTTTCAACAGCATTAATTTATGTTTTTATCTATCTACAACCTAGTTTGATTGGTGGTTTAATATCTCTTGTTTCATATAGAATAATTTCAGATGAATATTGGATTTAGGGTAATGTCTCTTATAGATATGACACATATTAGCATGCCAAATGGTTGATATCATTTTGTTTTCCTCTACTGCTAATATTAAGTATTGTGATTCCTGTATATTTTTGGTATGGTGTGAGAAATAATAAGGGAGAGTTAAATAAGACATCTGTTCGTTAAAAATGGGGGTATTTATACAATGAATATAAAATACATGCATACTATTGGGAAACAGTTAAAATCTTGTAAAAAGAACTAATAATAATTGTACTTGCATATTATGATGATCACATTGCGATTAAGGCTTCTCTTGTATTTTTAGTATTATTTGGTTACAGTTTTGTAACAACATCATAAAAACCATATATTAGTGGTGAATTGAATTATTTAGATACATAATCAACAATCGTATGTGCAGTTTCAATCATATTAGGAAGTTCTATAAATACAGCATAAAAATCTAATTTAATTGAAATAATATGGCCATTTTACATTATAATTGGCATTTTAAATGGATATTTTATCCTTAAAATGTTAATAAAAATTTTATTTGCTTATTTTGAGAAATTATTTGAATAAATAGATAAAGTAAAGGCAATAATTATAAATATTTTTCCAAATTTTATAAAAAGACATCCTTTTATTCAAGAATTGTTAGAAAGCAAAAAAAAGTAATAGGCAAGAGTAAGGGCAAGATTTGCCAAAATTAAAAATCATTTTATGCCTTAAGCAAAATTAATTCTTTCATATAAAAAGTATTAACTATATTTACTCTTTTAGATAAAATAATTTAGATTTGCCTGGAAGAATGAATACATAATTTTCTTAATTTGATGAAGAACTTATTTAAGAACAAGTTCAAAAAAATAATGACATTAATTTGCGTGTGAATAGTCCCTTGTCTCCAGATATTGTTTATGATAAAGAAGCTAATGTTGATTCTTTATTTAAAAAGCCATAATCATCAAAAATTTACCCGGAATTAGTTGTTAATTATATGAATTAAGATAGTTTAAAATCTAGCATTCATCAATCATAAAGTTGATATTTGAAGAAGATTTTAATACTTTAATGAATTATATAATTTAATTCTAATGTTATTTTAGTATGTTATTTTTCAGTAATATTTATAATAGTCTAAAGTATATATATTTATTTGTGATCAATTATTTTAATAATTTAGAATAATAAAGTTTAATTACAATCAGCTTTAGAAGTTAGTTAAAATTAAAAATATTGTTGAATATTTAATCAAATTATTTAGTGATCAGCACTTTATCTTGCACTCTCTACTTCCAATTATGATTCTGGATGTATTCTAACTCCAGCAGGTCTTGGAAAGGAAAAGACTGATGATCTCTCATTCAAATTATTATTTGGATATTTCATTAAGGTTTATAAATTTTGTCTTTCAGTAACTATTTCACTTTATTTTGGACTATTCAAACTTTATATATCTCCATAATCAAATTCTTAAATTTCCTTCACTTTTTCTTAAATATCTAACATGCCGGGCAATTCAAAGTTATTCAATCTTTTATAATAAAATATTATATTACTTTTTAAAGTCTAAAATCTTTCTAGCCTATGGTAAAAGATATTCTCTAATTTTTCCATATCTCCCTTTGACTCTTATTTATTATATTTTACGGCTTTCAAAGATCTACCTCATAAATGGATGTTAATTGGTAAAACTTGGAAATTTCTTACAGATAAATTCTTTAATAATATCAATTTTATCATTCAACTTTTTAAAATATGCAAATAAAATTTATAACAACATTTTTAAAATATACAAGCCATTTAAAACACCTATGATGATATAAAAGGGCCAAACTATCTCTTATAAATTTTATTATTAAGCAGTATATATTGAACTGGCTAAAATGATTGAAACAGCACAAACCACAATAGAATGAGTATCAAGATGATTTAGTTATCCAGTCATATAAGGTTTATTTGAAATTGTCATGTAACTATATCCAAATAATACAAGAAATACTAAAGATGCTTTAATTGGTATGTGATCATCATAATATGCAAGCACAATAATTATTATTTCTTTTTATAAAATTTTGATTGTTTCCCAATAATAAGCATTTAGTTTATATTCATTATACAAATATCCCCAAGTTCTTCTTACTTTGGTCATATCTAGAGCGTTTTTATTTTTATGTACTCCAAACCACAAGAAAAATGGAAGGATGCAACAAAATAAAATTAAAAGGGGAAAACAAAAACCAACTACCCATTTGGCGTGGGATATTGTATCATATCTGTATGCAACATTGCCTTAAATCCAATATTCATCAGAAATGTTTCTATAGGATAATAGCGATATAAGTCCTCCTATGATGTTAGGCTACAAATAGATGAATAAATATATGAGGGAAGTAGAAATATATGAAAAATCAATCTTAGTTTTTTTTATTATAATAGCTACACCTCCTAAACTAAAAAATATTGTAATGTACATAATAGCCATAATTAAGCCCCAGATGATTCTAAAATAAATGATTTCTATTTCAGTAATGGATACTAGAAAACAATCTAAAGAATAAGCCATTGATTCAATTGGATTTCCAACACTATTAACAACAGAGGCTAATCCAGAAGGCACTTAAAGTTAGAATGTAGAAATTGTAGATACAATTTATAAGTAATTAGTAAACACTTTTATCAGAATAGCTGTTGAAGCTTCTTTAATGGCAACAGTTACTCCAAATGCCTTCAATCTAAGACCAATAACAAATTCATCAATCATTTCAACAGTACTGCTCACTGACATTAAAGTGGAAATTAGGGTCCATAAACTTATTAATACAATCGTAATGACGTTGAATGCAATTTGATCACAACTTCCACAAGAATATTTAGAACTAATAGAAAATGAACCTTATCCCATTATATTATATAGATCACATTATTCACATAATGCTCCAATATGTCCTTATATACATGATTAATCTCCAGGTTTCCATCCTCCTTCACAATTTTAGATTAAATGATAACAATATTCAATAGTTTAACTATAATAATATGCTCTCCAATAACCAGATCTTAATTCAATCATTGAAGATTCTATTGATTTCATTTTTAAATCATCTTTATAACTACAACTTTAAGCACTCCATTAAACTTAATATTAATTTTATACTGTATCACATAAAGTACAACCACCTGTTGTCAAATTTGCATATTCTCCTAATTAACAAGGAAATGTTTTTATATCTACTAATAATCTATAATTTGTTATATTATTAATAATTTAAAATGGAGGTTCCTCATTATACAAAGGAATGATTATTGAATTGCATTATATAGATAATCGAAGAACAAGTTAATTAGTCAAATTTGGCTTAAAATATATAACTAAATCATCTAAATTATAATCACCAGATGTTTCATTAAAAGTAACATTATAGAAAGAAAGACTGTAATTAAAATTTGGTTCTTCAGATTAAGAAGATATATTAAAGACAAAAGGATTTATTGTGCAATTGGATTTCGATAATCCTTTATTTTACTTATTAAACTTATCTAAAGCTACTATCCTCAGAGTTAAGTTATATGGAATTATTGTGGATGTATATTGATCAAAGTATTTATATGTACCAATAATCCTACCTGATGGGAGAGTTAAATATCTCATTTTTTATGAATAACCTAAAACTTTATAAGGCTTAATGATAATTTACTCTATAATACTGTTATCGGTTACTGTAAATAATGATTTTTCTAATAGAGTTTATCCTCCATCTATCGAAAGAGTTAATGATCGAGGATTTTCAAGTACATCCTAACCATACATTGTGGAATTATTGTTTGATAATTGAATATCTAATTCTTTTGTTAATTATAGGGATTATTAATTTAAGAACACTCCTCCAGCTACTTTAGCTGTATTTTGTAGTATTTCAGATTCCAGAAGGAAAATTTAACTTTCTGATGAATAATAATAGATGGCTCCTCCTATTTAAGCTGAATTGTTTTTAAAAATACATTTTTTAATTAAGGTACCAAGCTCTACTATAAATATTGACCCTCCATAAAATGCAGTGTTGTTTAAAAAGGAACTGCCTACAATATTAATTTGTTGATTTAATTTAAAACGTAAGTTATCGTAATTATGTTACTAAAGCACTCTTGTTTAATCCAATAAATTCTTTTTAAAGATGAATTCATTGAAACTTCTTATTATGGATAAGCAACCTGTATTTCCACATCTACAATTTTTTATAGTAACCTAAGATAACTTCATTATTTCCTTGTCTTATTAGAAAATTTCTAGAATTCTAAAAATTCCAAATTAACAGGTTTCACATACAATATTTGCTAACTCCATTCTTTCAACTTTTAGTTAATGAGTTAAATTTAAGTTATCTATTTCAATCAAACTGTAATTAAATTTTTTATTAGAATAGATTAAAAGTTGATTACATTTTAATTGCATGGCTTTTTATTTTGTATCATCTATTTCATCCAAATTTAAAGCAACTTAAGAAAAATAAGTAGGACATTACAATTCAGAATGAACAGTAGAGTTTAATTACGTGCAAGAATCGGCATAGTTTTTGTTTCTTTAAATGACATTTGTCAATTATAGATTAGAGATTTATAATTAGCCAGAAAATTCTAAATAATAATATAATTGATTGAATACGTGTTCTTAAATTTAATTTGAATATTGGTGAATATAAAACAGTACTGTTAATCACTTTTACATTAGAGAAAATAATATTTTCAGCCTAATCGATTTTAATTAAGAATTAAATAAAAGTAGAAAGAAAGCTACAATTAAATATGCTAAAATTTCCATATTAAACAAATATCATAGGATTAGAATTAGCAATATTTGAAGCATCATCTTCAGATAAATCTTTAATTAAAGAAAAATATTTTTGAAAACCATCTTCAGTTGTTTAAAATTGTATATTCTTAAAAACAATATTTGATTAAATTGTTTCTATTTTAGAAAGAGTGTATGAGAAAAATGTATTTTATAATGAAAAACATTCCCTTACAATCAAATTATAAATTTCAATCCAGTTATAACTGAGTGATGGAATAATATAAATTGCACCACCATCGTGTCTACTATAAGATGTATCTATTATAGTATTATGTAATTTAAAAGTGAGTTGTGAGGAAGATGCATCTATAAATAAACATCCACCAAGTGCATAAACTGAGTCATCTAAGGAAGAAATTGTATTGTAAAAATATGAATTAGTAATTTCTATTACACTTACTCCTTGAGTTGCAATAGAAAATCCTCCACCATTATATGAGTGGGATGTATTAATAGTAATGTTATTTATATTTAAAGTTTAGATAATAAATAATCCATTTCCTCCATTAGATTTAATTTAGAATATGGCAGAATAATCAATTTTATTTTAATCCTAAGATAGTGAAAATAGTATATGCTTACTCATTTTAGAGAAATTAATTAAACCATTATTTTAAAAATAAGAATTCTATAATAAAAAGGTATATGATTTAATATAGATGATTGAATCGCTAGAATTAGTAACAATATTTTAGAAAAATGTACATTCATCCATTAAAACTGTACCTTATTATAATGAAATGAATATAGTTGTAGCGGAAATTCTAGTTGAATCTTAAAAGTATTCATTTAAATGATTGTAAGCAAAATGTGCAATTGATAAAGTTATATTTGATTTTTATTCTGACTCGATTGATATCAATGATGTATGCTGGTTTGTATCGGAAATGATAAGAATGTTCTCAATAAAATTAATATTTTAAATAACAATCGTTTCAGTAAGAAGCTTTTGCATAATATCATATCCTTAGAATATAATAAAAGGACTATTGAAGCTTAAGCAATTTTAAACAACTAATTAATCAATAAGTACATTCTTATATTATCCAATATAGATAAAGAAGTGCATATTTAATATAGCAAATTATTTAACACATTCAATTGAAGAATGCAATGCTTTTGGTAAGAACTATTAATTTTGAGAAATAACTAAATTTCTAATTTCCAACTTTTCTGAATTAATTATCGTTATTTCTGGTAATCCATATCCTCTTACAATTTTAATATTTTTCAAAAGACAAATTTGGCATTCAATATAAATCATTGAGTTTTCATAAGAAATCTACTAATTTTAAGTTTTCGATGCTATTTAGCAATTTTATAACATGAATTCTGTTAATGAAAATTTTAAACTGCTTATTTCATCATATTTAATGATTACTAAAATTTACTATTATATTTCATATTGAACATTAAGAATTTAACAACTTCCCAAAAATACATTTTTAGATGATAATAATGCATAATTAGACTTTGTATAATCTACTTTATTTGTAATTAAACTACTATTCATAATGCGTGTATTATTGATAATAATGTTGTTAAGATTTATTATATTTGAGGAATAAAAACTAGAACCAAGACTTAGTATTGAATTATTTAAGATTAAATTTGATATAAGAGACTAATCAGCACAAGAAAGTACCAGAAAATTTGAATTCTATTAAAAAAGAGTATTCTCAATTGTAATTGTATTAATATCTATTGATCCCATTGTATAATTCAATAAACTACTGCTAAAAATAAAATCTGATTAAATAAATTTAGTATCTTTAATTTAAATTTAACTTATTTCTGAATGTGAAGACAAATGATTAAGTTGAGGTAAATATTTTATGAAAGTTGAATTGAAAAAATAAGAGTTTCTTATAATGACATTCTGTAATTCAATAGAATTCGATATAGTTTTTGATTGGGCTGTGAATGTGAAAATATCTGAATGGTAAATGTAAAGATTCGAAATAATTAAGTTTTAAATATATAAAGAATAAGGTATATTAGAATTGATTGTAAAAGAATAATTGTTATCAGTTTCATTCTAAGTAATAAAACCACAGTTTATCAATTTTAAACTTAAATTCAATTTTACATTAAATAAGGATAGAATAGAATAAGTATTTAAGGAATCTTGGCTTTACGCAAAGTTAAGCATGATATTTTGAAATGTTACTGTAGTGAAATTACTAATTTAGAATTCCATGGGTATTTATAATTGGGTTGGATTAGTTGATCCAATTAATGTTAGATCAACTTATTGAATAGCAAATACATTTTATTATAAAGTTGAGTAAATTTTAAATTGGTCTTTAAATTTACAATTAGGTAGATTACCCTAAATAAATGTAAATTAATATTCCACATATCTAACTGATATCTCGTTTAAATATTAATATAGAGAAGATGGTTCGAATTAAATTAAATAATTATCATCAAAAAAATTATTGATCTAAATATTTCGTGATCCAAAAATTTCATCATTTGATTCGAACTATTTATTAAAATAGTCATCAGTATCACAATAGATATTCTACTTAATCAATATTTTATTATAGCATTATAAATTTTGGGTGCAAATTGATATTATTTATGTGAGGTAATCATGAAAATAGTTTTCTGATAAATTAATTTTATTTGACTTCTCATAACATTTTCTAGTAAATTATGCATTAGAATTACTTAATCTAAAATATGGATTGATATCATAGATTTCTTCCAAGGTTCTATCTAAACAAGCTAAACAATTAGAAGGACATGATAAACATGTTCCTTGAGCATTTAAGCTTTTGAGAAATCCTGCAGAAGTTTCATAACATTAAACACAAGTAGATTTTCCATTTATAATTTCACATACTTTACAGTTTTCATCACAATCTTTGATGCATTAATTTTAGTATAAGACATATCCTAATTAACATGAAGTGCATAATAATTCTAAATCAGCTTCAGCATTAGTGGAAGCATAGTTTTCAAAGGCATGGTCATTATTAGAATTTAAAAAGAATTTATAGAAGGCTTTAATTTACCATTTCCAGAAATCACGATATTTCTTATTTTATTGTATACATGTCTTACAAGTGTGTATACACTATTGACATTACCCTGTCAGAACACCAGAATAATAGCCATCTTCACATAAAATGCAAAAAGTATCGCTCTCAATATAATTTTTGATACATTATTTACATTATAGGAGAGTGGGACAATCAATATTTTAGACAGCATCAATATTATTTGAACTGATTATACATTTTTAAGTTGAATCAGTTAAAATTAATGCAAAATCACAATCATCATTAGCTGGTTTTAATTGGCATTTCTGAGTATTTTAATTAAAAAAATAGTTTTATTTACACAAAGCACAACCCAAGAATACTTATCTGGCATCAAAACTTATTATATTGAATTATAGATCCAAATTTGAAATATAAACTCCACCATTTATCATATATTCAAAACAATACATACAATTTTCTATGTTACATTCTCCACAATTTTTTCCATCAAAAGATATATAATATATTGAGGGTGATCCATTACAATAATTGCAATGACCAACTGAATTACAACTCTAACAATTAACACCACATGATACGCATTTACCAAACAATAATTCTTATGTTCCATAACAACTATCACACCATTCTTTTCCATTATTTAATAAACAAGTTTTACAATTAGTACACTTATGACATAACTTATCAAAATCAGAATAAAAACCTGGAAAACATTCATTACACCTAAAATTAGTAATGCAAGTTTTACACCCCTCTAAACATTATTGGCATTAATTTCTTTCATAAAAATATCCATATTTACACTTATATTTCTCTATACAACCTTAGCATAACTTAATACTATAATTTTCATTTCTATCATTTAATATTTCAAAATAACTAACATCATTAGTATTTCTTTTAATAACAGAATACGTATATTCTACTTCAGAATGATAAGTTTCAGCATCTTGTGTACATTTAAATGTTTGTGCAAATTTCTTTGGTTCAATTATACAATCAAAGCAAGTAAGTTTTGTTCTTGTAAAAACATCAAAATAATTTGGACTAAAATAGACAAATGTAATACCATTAAATACAATTTTATTCTATTTAAAAATATCCAAAACTACATTCAATATTTTAATTAGCACAATTACTATATCCTGGTTTGGAGCATTTCAATTCTACTTCATTTTTGATAATGTGAGGGAATGCTTATAGAATTGATTTGCATTCCTACTAACCATCCTAATCAACAAATCTTTATTAACAAAAACAAGTCTTTTCAGTTTCTTAATGTTATCTAAAACTATTTTCAGGACAACTTAAACAATTATATTATGTTGGACCATCACATGTTAAACAAGTATAATGACATGATGGAATTAATAATGCTTAATCTTATAAACATAATGTTTATAATAAGATATCACTCACATGTCCTTTCATAAAACTTCTAGAATAGTCATCTCCTCCAAATGATAAATAATACACAACTCCTGTAAAATGTTTAACAGGTTGAGACCATTAGTATTGTTGAAGCTACTGAATTGTTGGAAAATATAAAGAAAGCATAGGTCTTCCATTATTATTTTAAGTTCCAAGTTCATATTAAAAATAGTGCCATTTTATAAATAATTCTGAAAATTCATCTCCAAATTTTGAAATCTTTTGATCTTATTCTGTCTTATATCTTCCCTTCTAAGGAAATACATAAGAATATGTTGAAATTTCAAATCCATTTCCATAGGGTAAACTACTTTAAAAATATTAAAGAAGAACTTCCCTATCTCCAATGTACATATCATCACTATAATCTTTATTAATTGTTATTCGAAATATCACTGTTTTTAATTCTGCTTAGTTTAATTATTCAAGTATAAGCCATCCTTTCAATACATAAATTGGATTTCTAATTGAATATGTCGATACTCTTATAAAATCTTAACCATTCATTACTTGATTTTTATCACTTACACTGTATTATCCATCATAACAAGTATCATATTCAATAAAATTTTCACAAGAAGCAAGATTAGAAAAAATATTGTCTTCATTTGTTGTAAATGTAGTAGACATAAAACCAGTAAATTGATTTAGTACTACAATTGCTCCATTTTAATTTGTATATTGAAGAAATCCACCTATATTATGTCTTATGTTAACTACAAAAGGAGGCACATCATTAACAGTTTATGATGGTATGTTTTCTAAAGCATTATAATATCCGAATGTGGTTTTTCCTAAATTCTAATCATAATAGGCATAAAACATCACCCATAAACCTTCATAAATTTCACTATCAAATGTAAAAGAGAGAGTATTTAGTGATGATTTAAAGGAATAAAATATGTTATGCTGTATGGTTTAAGTATTTGAATCAATTTTAATTGAAACAACAACCATTTTAAATTTATTGATACTTTATTCCATTGAATATATAAATTATCCTCCCTGAACTATCATTTACCCATTTGTAGTTGTAACTATCTATGAAGTCCTATCAGCTAATATTGTATATTGTGAAATGTACTCAAATCTTTCATCTCTATAAATGGTTGATATTTCACCCAAAGTCCAAATCCTACATTCTTTTGGCCTTGAACTACTTCTTATTCTAAATTTTGCTCTTTTATTTCCTAAGGATCTGATGGATTTATAAGTGGTGTAAATGACAAAAATTAGCATTAACTTTGTACTTTTCTTATAATATTCAGAATGCTTACACGACTAATAATAAGATGACCAATTTTTCAAAATATATTATCATCATGAAATAAGATAAAATTTTTTATGAAAAACTTTCATAAGTTGGGATTTGAAATGATATTTAAAATAAAAATGATAAAAAAGTTTAAGATAATTTTATTAATATTATATTAACTAAATAAAGTGAATAATCATACTTTATCTGTGAGATAGTTAATGTTCCTTCTTAAACTAAGATTTTCATATAGTTAAGACTATGAATATTAATTAGATAATGCAAATATTTAATAAAAATTTAATTCTTAAAAAGATATTTTCAGTAATGAATTTAAAATCATTGCTTTCATTCGAAAGATGGTGTAAATTTTTATCATCAACTAAATATTATTAATATTAATATCAGTAAAACAATTGAAATCATTAAGATCATGTGAAACACGGTTCTAATCATCATGATAATACCACAGAATATTATTTAATAATAAGTCATACTTTTTTTAATTCATTTTATGGGATTAAAGTGAAGTATTTAATTTATCAAATAATGATAAATAGTAAAGTAAAGTCTGAATTTTTGCAAAAACTTGCTTGCTGTTCAGAATATGCTTACAGAGAAGATACCAACTATCCTATTCGAAATCAAATGGAAGATTGTATAATATACTCTAAATAAGATAAGCCCATTATTATAAAGATAATTGTTTTGCGGATGGTACTACTAGTCTATTTGCTGTTTTTGATGGTCATGGAGGGACTGATGTAGTTGAATACATCACAAAAATTCTACCAGAAGTAGCTTAATTTAAATATAAATAAAGACCTTTCTGAGAGATTTCAAGTAATTTAATATAATGAAACCGAATGAATATTTTGAATAGATATTCAAAAAAGTTGATGATTAGCTAAAATTGGTTGGAGCTGCAGAAATAGGTGCCACTTGTTGCTTAACTCTATTAAGAAAGGAAGATAATAAAAGAAAATGTTACATTGCAAATTTAGGTGATACCAGAGCAGTGATGAATATTGATGGTAAAGCAGTCAGAATGTCAGTCGACCATAAAGGAATTGATCCTGAGGAATAAGCTAGAGTTAAGTAATATTAAATGATGTAATTATGCTTACTAAAGGCGGGAAGGAGGTACAATAGTGAGAGGTAGAGTGATGGGCCAATTAGCAGTAACAAGAGCATTTGGAGATCTAGATTTAAAAACTGTAGGTGTATCAGTTAAACCTGACCTAAAAGTGTAGGAAATTACACCTTAATGCAAATATTTAATTATGGCTTCTGATGGACTTTGGGATGTTGTTGATGATTAGGTAATACTCTTTAGTTTAATTTTTATAGAAAGCAATTGAAATAACCAAAGGACTTAAGAATTCTGATGAAATGACAAAAGAGCTATTGTAGTTTGCCTTGAAAAATGGCTCAAGAGACAACATTAGTATCTTAATTGTAATGTTCTGATTTATTATATAAACAAGTATGTAACTATATCATTATGCAAATGAGCTATTTTAGGAATCATTAATTTAGCTCTCTTATATTGTATCATTTTATAACTATTGAAAAACCCTTGATGCTTGTGCTTATTACTACAATTTCTACTTTTATTATAATAACAATAATTAAGGTCTAAATATAAGTACAATTATTACCCTTAACTATCTTTCTAAACATTCTATTGAATAATGGTTTTCATTAATCTCTAATTTTTATCACTTACCTAATGTTTACCAAAAATATTCGATCTAAATCTAGTTGTACCAATGAGTGAATTTCTAAAATTTATAATTTTATTTACTAATCAATAAAATCTTATTCATCTTATTATTCCTTAGTATCTTTAAATTATACTGAATCACTTACTACACTTAACTTACCCTCGAGTCGTAAATCAGGTTCTACGATTGTTAATTATGGTACATTAGAAATGTTAAGTATTTCATTTCTAAGTCCTATGTGTCTTGACCAAGAATTAAGATAATCAGCAGGAGTTAATACTTCTTATTAATACTTAAGAAATGATTCTAACCATTATATTTGATCATATTGTCTCTTTAATTCTAATTGATCACCAACCAAATAACTCATTTTCTTTTATGTTTCTTCCTATAATTATAACAATGCTTCTTATAACACTTAATAAATTCTGCCTTCAATAATAGAAGCATTTTTGTTAACTTCTTTAATACTATAATCAATTTATTATAGATATTCTGCTAATTAATTCTTTCTTTTCTCTATCAATGGATCAATATCTTTGGATTCAACCAAAGATTTCATATAAGCATCTGAGATCTTAACCAAAGGATGATTTGCACTTTCACCTGAAGAATGAGATCCACCTATTTTACAATATAAACAAAGAGGAGTTCTATCAATTGTGCAAAATAACTCTAATTTTTAATCAGGATGTTATTAACAATTACCAAATGTTTTTGGTTTCTTAATAAAATAACTTAAAGTATTACTTCATTTATTGGTATTCTTTAATGCTTTGAAACTAATTTCCCTCCTTTTAGATGATGTTCTTCATCACAATCATAACATAAATTCATATCATCTGCTTTACAATATATAGTTGCTGTATTATCATTACAAATATCACAAAATGGAGACTAATTCAATAATCAAACTTACATTTAAATTATCTTCCTTTTTTTAATCAAATTCAAATTATACAACATAACATGGCAATACTCTTCCATTATCGAATAATACATAATCATGTTTAAATGTGCCTGTCATAGAGTCTTCATCTTCATTATATAAATAAATGCTATCAAATCCTTAAATTAACTTATATTTATCTTTCATTGATGTTTTATCTGGAAGACAATATGATTTACCAACTAATACCTAAATATTTTCACTATTACCTGCAATCTTTAATAATAATAACTCATAAACTCTACCAGGTTGTATGTTATCCTATAGTTTAATATGACCAGTTGGAAAACGAAGTCCTGTCTATGGAAATTCAAATCCTTTAGTACAAACTTTTTCCATTCTATTATTTTCATCCAATAAAGAAATCTCTAACCAAGAATCCAATGTTAACAAACCCTAATTTTATATATCAAAAATATATACTTTGCTTGCTTTTTCAAAAGTTTATGTCATATGAGGATTTGTAATAGTCCAAATATTTTTTACTGTTGCTGATGTGTAACCAGATGATAATTGTAATAAATATTCAATACGAGACCATTCTGTAGAATTTGGTGATAGACGAGAGTATTGTTTATTCAAAAAGTTATGTTAAGGAACATTAGTATAATTTGACATTTTAATAATTAATTTAATTCAGTTATACATTAAAATTTATTAATCATATATGAAATGTATTATATTCTAAAATCTTCATTCCTATATTATCATGTAAAAAAGTTAATTTGAAAAAAAATATTTATGTTATAGTATTTTTATTATATTTAATAGTGTTCTTTCAATTAAATGATGTTATTTTGTTTTAAGTTAATTAAAATAAATAACATATATTAAATAATTCATAAAGTTTAATGTTAATTTATAAAGTTTTAGTTTCATCATCCTTTTTTTGATGTTGTAACTTGATTACATTATTATCTAATTGATTTTAATAATATTAGAGTATTGTCTAATTTTTTATCAGTACATTATATTTTATTTAAACTTATGTTATTCTATGTGTGATTGCTTCTTCCTGGGTTTGGAGAAGTAGTAACACTTGACCAAAAATTGGATTGGGATCGATAATATTTAGATTTATCATTGTTTTTTGTATCTCTCTTTTAATAATCAACTCTAGAATTTAAAAATAAGAGAGCTTCTTTAATTTTTTCACTTAAATTCTATTATGAATCTTCAGTAAGCATTTTTGTAAAGACAGCCTTTGATGAAGAGTATGAGTGAGAATTATTTTATGCTCTTTTTCCTCTTGTTTAAGAGATGGGTCTAACTGAAGGACATTCTAATGTAGATTATAAGGTTTCACTTCTTTAGTCTGAAATATTTGATGGATTTTAGATGGAACTAAAATAAATAAATAGAATGATACTTGATAATAAATTTGAGTTCTTTATTTTACTTAATATATTGTTTTATCTTATCTTGTTCTTTGTTTATTTAGGTTTATAATTTTAGATTTAATTGTAGAGTGTCTTTTAGTTTGAAATCTTTTGCTTGTAATTAGTCTTGCAATTCTTTAATTATTATTTCTTATGCAGATATTTTATTTTCTAACAGCTTTATAATAAACAAGGAGTACTTGATTTCTTTGGATTTCTGAGGTCAATCTCTCAGTGATATGTATAATTTTTATATGAGTAGTATTTGAATTGTCTTCTGAAATTTTATCTAATTATGATACTCTTGACATTGTCATAGAAGGTTCATTTAGATTGAGGCTATTTTTAAATCTACTATAGTAATCAGAACAAAAGATGTCTGTTAAGTTATTAGAGAGTAATAAATTAGTTTATCGATCTGATTCTGATATTTCTAATAATGAGTCTTAATCATCTTTATCCATATTTATATTATAATTCTAAAATAATAATATATGTTATATAGAATCATTTTGTATGTTTTTATATTAGTTATATTTAAGATATAATTAATATATATAATCATTACAAACCATGATTTATTAGTTCTCAATATTTCAAAAAGAGTTGTACTCAAAATTTCAATTTATTTAATTCAATTTAATTCATTATTTTTTATATATAGATGTTTCGATCTAACAAAAGTTCAACAGTTCCTATAAGAACAAAAGATAAAAGTACTCTTTTGGCTCCATGTATTAATTGTGAAGAATTTATACCCTTTGATAAAATTGATTTACATGCCTAAATTTGCACTTAAGTTTCAAACAAAGTACTCAAATATTCTTAATCAACTGTATTTTTTGAAGAGAATGATTTTAAACTAAGCAAATTAAAAGCTAATTTATAGAACAAAACATATAAACACACTCAAAGATTATGTCGTATTTGTGAATTGATTTCATAAATCAATACAATCGGGTGTGTAGAAGAAGCTTCTTTAAAGGAATTTGAAAAAGAATTACTTATCTTAAGTTAAGAACCAAGCCAATCTATAAATTAATCATTATATATTGAAAGATTACATTCACTTGTTCTATAAAGGATGAGTATCATTCAAAATCAATTAAACCTAAAGGCCATTAGACCAACATAATCATAACAGAACTTTTATCCTCAACAAAACACTACTTTCATCTCAAAAAATTCCAAAAATTCAACAGGTTCAACTCAAACGACTAGTAACAACAACTTATAAAATTTAATTCAAAATAAGTTAGAGTCATCTGATAAATTTAATCGTCTTAATAAACTTAATCAATGTTAATCACCTGATCCCAGAATGACTTACATTACTAAATTTTCCTAAAATAGCCCAATCTCTCAATATGGATTAACATAATAACAATAAAAAAGTGAGATTTTAACACATATTAGTGAACAATATGCTGAAAGTATAGATGAATAATCTAATCCAAAAACATTTGCTCAAAGATGTTTCTATTCAAAGGTTCTAAATCTTAAATTAAATTATCCGCAATCTAATCCAGCATAAAAAATTCCTGTATCAGTTTTATGGAAATAGGCTGAAAAACAAAAAGTGAAACCAGAAAATTGGGAATTATTCATTAAAGAATGTCTAGACAAACCATTCCAATATTTAGATCCTCAAAAAATTAATTCTCAATTTATTAATTCCTCTTAAATGAAATTCAGAAAATAATAATGAGTTTACTTTGAGATTTAAAATATATATATCTAATAAAATTCCTTAAACTAATTGATGTTATATCAACATATATATATAAAATATATAATTATCTCCAATTTATTATAAAAATAACAAAAAATCTTATTAATATGGGAAATTCCACTAGCACTAGAAATCAAAGTAAATAACCAATAGTATAAAACTAAGATGATTAAAAGAGCCAACCATATATTTTGAAAAATACTAATGAACAAAATTAACAAAATGATTAAGGTATTTTTCATTAATCATTTTATTTAAAAAGACAGATAGATTGAAGTAATTAACAAAGAACTAAATAAAGAGTAAGAAAACCTTGAAGAATTGTTGAATGAAGCAAATTAAAATTTTGAGGATCTCTTTAAGGAAATGAACATTGTAATAAATATTGCAAATACTCTTAGTTAGAAAATTAGTTGACTGATATCTGTCAAGATTTAAATAAATAATTAGGATAAAAACAGATTAAATGAATATTAAAATCATCATCTAATATAAAATATTTTTATTTATTAACCTCAAATCTATCTTCATTTTATAAATGACGATTGCAATTCAGTCTCTAAAATGAGGAATTTAGGTAAAAACAATTAAGTATTAGAAATTGAGGAATAGAATAATTTTTATTTTGAATAATGATGTTTATTAGTTATTAATTGTGATATTACTATATTTTAAACAATATGATGAATTTAGATTAATAAATAAATTAATTTAGTCTATTAATTCTAATAGAATCTATACATGTATAGAAAGTATGTAAAATTATTATAAATAATAGATTAATAATCTTTTCCTTAAAGATGATTACTTAAAGGTTAAATTAAAATATTAGAAAATGGAAAATAATATATTTGTGGAATCTTTAACTTAAGTACCTATATAAGGGATATATTTTTATAAATTCAATATTATTATTTAATTTTCTGATCATTTCCTTTAAGAGTTCCTCAGATAGCATAGGTAAATTAATTAATTATTATCATCCTTTCATACCTAACCATATATTTTAATTATGCAGCTAATTTTTAGATGAGTAAACAAAATTAGACTTTTATAGTGAGCAATCATTCAAGATCATTCATCAATGGAAATCACGTAGATGAAAATATATGCAAAAAGTTAGTTATTTCTTAAAGCTCAGAGTTAGGAGGTAGCATATTCAATAGTGTTGAAGTAACTAATGAAAATTTAAATATAGGTGGAATAAAGGAAACCTAAACAAATGCTTCAAAAGGAATATGATGCAAGAAGTATAAGATATGCGAATGAAGATTATTCATATTTGGCAAATATATTGTTGAGTAGATTTTCACAATTAGATGCAGCAGCCACTATTGCTACTCAATATCCATTATTTAAAATGTTAAGAGGTGTTACCAAAAAATTTATGTTTAATGAGTTAGAAATTATATTCTTTTTGCATACAATAGAAGAATAGAAATGGAGATATGATGATTAATTGATTTCAGATTTCTAAGCCTACTTTAAATAAGATTTTCTAAGCAACTAAGAAGTAATTAAATATTAAAGTAATTTAATTAGAATTAGAATATAGAAGGATTCAAAAAATTATTATTATTTCTAATTTGTTGTGGATATACAATCAAATGTTTTTTTAATGATTCTAATGATTAAGAAATAATATTAATAACTGATCATATTCAATAATATTGTTAGAAAGAGTATAAAACAATTAAATTTATAATAGTTTTAAAAAATCACTTCTAGAATTATGGAGATAAAAATACATGAATTGTTCATTGAAAATTGTTCCTAGAGTTTTGAATAAATTATACAATAAATTAATGAGAATACCAAAAGATGGAAAACATGAATTTCAATAAGATTATAATGCATTAGTAGATCAGATCATCTAGATTTCTCCTGCTTATAATAATTAAGAAGGAAAATAAATAAAGTAAGAAGTAAGACCAATCCAACAACAACCTTAATAGCAAATTCCTATTAATTTTATCAATTAGTCATAGCAATCATATTAACCATAAACAATCATGAATAATTAAGGTCCATCAATGCAATTTTCCTAATCATAAATTTCCCAATAATAAAGTTAATTAAATTGTTCGACTTTCCCATTTAAATATTAAGATTACTATGATTCCAATATCCATGAAAATCTGTTTGGAAATTCATCTAAGGTCAAAGAAGAAATAGACTAGCCTCCACCATTAGTGAGTTAATCTTCTAATTATAAATTATCATGATAAATTAAATTAATAACAACGAATTTAGTCTTGTTGATTCTATTCAAAGGCTTGAAAATAAAATCAGGCACTTTAAATCTGATCCAACCAAATAAAATAAGATTGTATCAAAATCTGATCTCTCATTATAGGTCTTTAAATATTAATAATAACTTGGAATGATGTTAAATCAAAAGGCAGAATCAGACCTTCAATAAAACAAATTGGAATCTTGTTACTATCACCTTCAGAAGGCTTAATAAATATGTCTACTTGTGCCAAATCTTAAAGTATATATATATGCAAATTAATATTAGTTACAAACTATAAACAACCTTGCTTTATATCATCAAAAACTAAATCAACCATAAAGAGCCTTAAATTATTTGAACTAAGCCTTGAAAATGTAATACTCGTAAGTAATATTACTATATTAAAGATAACATCTTGAGTCATCCTTAGCAAACACTTATTTAAATATCAGTGCTATTTAGTCCTCTTTAGAATGCCATGATGTAGCCCTGCAAAACATCTATCTATCTATAATACTATTATAACATGAATTATTAATTGAAGGTTTAAAATGCAATATAGAATTGTAAAGTTAATTAAACCTTTAAAAAATGCAGAGTAATTTACTCTCTTAAGGGTATATTATACATATATATATAACAATTATTAGAACTAATTTTCAATTTGATGAATATTTAAAGATTGATAGAGCTCAAATATTGATTGCTGCATATCATAACTTAAGCCTAGAAATGGAGTTTTTTAAGAGAAATGAAGAAGCATAAAAAATCATCCAGTCTGCTAAGACATTATCAGAATTTATATTACAACCTACACATGCCTTAAGAATGAAATTAAAGGAAATTTCAGACAAATAAGTAAGTACCAGGATCTAAAAAGTTTAAAATTTGAATCATAGAAGCATTTCTTTTGATGATAGAAATAGTAATAGTATTCGTCATACTAAATCCTCAAAATATCATTTTTAGAGATAGTTTTCTAAAGACAATAATAATTCTATATAATTAATTTAAAACTAAAAAACAATTCTTAAGAATACTCCATCAAAATTGATAAAACATTAAAGATTCATAACAGAAATCACTTAATCAAAATCATCTTAAAAAATTAACAAATTTATGAATCCATTAGATATAAGTTATACTTAAGATTGATTTATAAATTAATTGAAAAATAAAATCATTAAAATACTCATATATCTGTTATTTCATAGGATTCATACTATGGACTTAATAATTTTCCATTTTTTATTAATTCTTATTTATTTAGTTGTTACCTTAGCCAATTTTCATCTACTTCTCTTGTTTTGGAATTACTGATATCTAATCTTAACTATGAAACCTATAATATTTTAATTTCTATTACTAATTTATTAAGTCGGCTTATTTCGCTTTTAAATGTTGAAATAATACCTTCTGAATTATCTTTTTCAGGAGATGAATATGTTTGATCAAATCTTATGTCACTTTAATATTTACTTAAATTTTAATTTTTCATATTCAATTTGAATCTATTTTAATTATTCTTGCATTCTCAAATTTTAATCTTAAAGACTATTAATGAATTGTGTTGTTTCAATATCCTCCAACGCATAAATTTCAATTCTGTCTCCAATTTCAATATCTGATTTATCTTTTTTATTTGATTAACTTGCTGTTGTATGAAGGTCATTTGTTTACTATGTTTTTTTGCAAATGCGCTCATATTTGTCTAATAAGATTTAATATTTGCTTTATAAATCATAATGAGCTGTTTCAAATTCATAATACCTTTATAATAATTCTTCAAGAGCTAAACACTTAGAAGCTAGTTTTGATTGAGACATTTTCATAAGTGATTTGAAATTGGACATATATAAATAAAATAAATAAAAACAATTATTATTGTTAAATTTGATAAACAAATAATATTATTTTACATTTTTTATTTTTTTTATGTCTTTTTCATTTTTTAACTAACATTTTTGCTTATATTCTCAATAAATATATTTA